>QLTV01003124.1:3116714-3163413 GCA_003457575.1 Thermophis baileyi
GTAATACAAATAAAATAGTATTAATCATATTTGATTCATTTAACAAGTTTATATAATTCTAGTAATAATACACATTTTTATTAAGCTATAATCTTTCATTATTTAGTCATTCAATATTTCAATGTGTCATTTCTATGCCAATCACCCTATTCTGTCATACCTTTTAATACAAATAGAATATTATTAATCATATTTATTACTTTTAGCAAGCTTATATAATTCTAATAATAGTACAAACATTTATGCTCAATTGAAACCTTCCATTATTTGCTTGTTCAATTTATAATCCTTCATTATTTGGTTATTCAATATTTCAATATGTTATTTTTATGTCAATCACCATATTCTGCATATCATACATTTTAATACAAACAAAGTATTTTTGGTCATATTTGTTACATTTAGTAAACATATACCTATTCTATAATCTTTCATTATTTATTTAATCAATAGTTCAATATATTGTTTTTATGCCAGTCACCATATTATTTAAGTATACTTAGTAATACCATCATTCAAATTCCAATTTCTCCTCTTATTATTACTTCTCCTTATTATATAAAAATGTGTATTTTATTAATCCCCCTCTCTCTAGTTTCCATCCCTATTCTAACTTTGATTATGCCACTACTATATTTAAACATATTCCCTTTTTAACCATCATCTCTTATCTGCTTTAAAGCTTTAATTGTTCGTTTCTTAGCTTGCCTCCCATATTCCTCTCTTGGATCTTTATTTCTGTCTGCTTCCACATCTTGGCTATTCATTTTAAACATTTCTCCCTTCTCTGCCCTTCTCCGTTGTCAACTTTCCAAAGTATCTACTCTTACCCCTATCTCTATTCCATAAGAATCTTCCTGGTTCTCCAGTTCCTTTTTAAATTCCCTTAGAATACTCTCCCCTTGGCTTGTGTCATCCATCCTTATTATTTTTGTTGTTATCTCCTCCTTATCATCTTGTTTCATTTGTTTTGTCTGTTCCATTTTTTCATCTACTCTTTCGGTTAGTTCCTCCTCTTCCTGGTTGTCTTGATCACTCATTTTCCTTTGTGTTATATTTCCCAGCATTCCATCCATGCTCTCTATTCGATTCATAATTTCCTTAAAATGTCTTATCAGTGTCTCCCTTGTACTTTGAATTGCTGATGCCATCTCTTCCCAAGTTCCACTCCTTTCTCCTTGATGAAGCATCTTGTTAAATTTTATTGCGTCCCTCTTCTGTCCAATAATCCAAAGACCATTAAGTTGTCCAGAACCTCCTTAGGTCCCTCTATAAATTCAGTCTTGTATTGTAATCTTCAGGGGTCATTTTAATGATAATGTCTTCTGTATTATCACATTTAAATCCCAAACAATAAAATAGTTCCAAGATTTTGGGAGTATGTTGTTCTTCCTTTCGTCAGCAGGTGGCGCTCTTAGATTGGATTTCAATATTAACCAGTTTTTTATTTTCCCACAATGTAAAAATAACGTTGATTTTTAAGTAGATAATTCCAGCATTTCAAAATTCCTATCCAAAACAGCATCTATCCAGTTTAAAAGTCCAATTTTCTGTATTTTAGCTATTTTTCTGCCTTTTTCCCTTTAATTCTTTCCTTCAATTTTTAAGTTTTTTCAGAGTGCTATATCACTGCTACTTTAAAAATAATTGTGAATCTCTCATTTCCTGGAAATTCTTTTGGGGTTACAATTTGAACAAAAAGAATTCTTCTCACCCAGTTCACACACTGTTCATCAAAGTCCGCACCTGCACTATGCTTAGATGGTCATCTGCTTCCCCAGCTTTTTGGCAGCCATCTTAGACTGCCTCTTCTCCATGTCATGGCATAGAGGGGAAAAAGCTGCGGGGTTCAGCAGGAGAGTTGCGATCTTTCCTGCGACCTCACAGGGCGCCCCTCCTTAGCTTCGTCGCCCCTACAAGGCAGCTTTGGCTCCTTTCGGAGCCCACAAACAAGGAGAAGCCAGCACAGGAACGGAGAGCTCCGTTCTCTGTGACTGGTAACACTGCAAAGCTCCACCCCTCTCAAATTGGGTCTTTGTTTCTGTTATTCATTTAAACTACGGAAAGAAGTTGCAGTTCCTTTCTGTGAACCCAGAAACCCAGATCTGAGATACCCATAAAGTTCCTTTTCATTTATTTATAATGAATAGGATAGGGGAAGCATGGAATTCTTCTGGCATCTGGAGTTTTTTTTACCAGGAATGACTTTAGAAGGTATTTTTGTTAACTTACGTTAACAAAGTGACACAGTGTATGTGTGTCTATGTTTCTGCTGTCCCCACCCTTCTTTGTGTGAGTGTGTGTGCACATGCATGCGTGCTATGATCAGAGTGAGGCTTAGAATGGAGAAATCAGCAGTGTTCTAAGTTGTTTCCGAATTTCCTCTTCTATAAGAATACATTGGGTGTTATTTCTAGATTTCTTTTCTCCGCAGCTTCTGGTTGAATCCAACCATTTTCATACTTGATCTTCTTCCCCTGCCCAGAATTAGTTCCATTCTGTTGTTTTCAGAAAGCTATCCTGCTGATCGACAGATAGATAACCAGTCTGAAGGAAATAATGTGAAGCTCCCTTAATAACTTCTTTACAACATACCTTTGGATTGGAAAGAGAAAAGTAGAGAAAGCATCTAGAGCTTGACTTCTTGAATTCCTCCGAAAAATGTTTTTAGCAGTTGCCATAGGCAGTTTCTCTACCTTTTCCATGTATTGAAGTAATATATTAGTCCATGTGCGTTGTGTGCTTCTGCTTTCCTCTGTTGCAACTGTGTGTGTGTTCTGTGTACAGGGAAACGGGGCAAGCCATACGCTGTATGTTCTGCTCTGGGTTACATGAGCAGAAGGGAGGAGAGAGGAGGACTTAATATGGACTAACCAACAGCATTCCAAGTCACTGCCCAACTGCTTCTCTCATAAGGAGGCATTAGGGGATTTTTTTCTAGAATGTTTTACTCTGCAGGTCCAAACCAGATTTGGTTCCCATTTTACTTTGATGTTTCTTTTGGCAGCTTCTCTCACCTTACCAAATTTGGTCCCATTACATTCAGTTTTCAGACATACAAACAGAGTTCTCATCTCTTTTACGCAGTGTTTTCCATTAAGATGGCAAGAATAAAGAGGAAAGATCTAGAGCTGGTTATTAAGAATCTACTTCTGCAGATTACAGTGAAGCATGTGGATTGCAAATGGCAGATGCAATTCTATTCTGACTTACTAGACAACAACCTTGTTAAAGAAATATATTAACCTTAATTACAGCACTTAGATGGAGACTTTCACATCATGTCTATATCATGCTAAATAGCCTAGAGTAAAATGCAGCTAAAGATTGACATCTCATGTTATTTGAACTATTCAGTACATATATTTTCTTTGAACAAATAATTTGGAGATGTGATTCAGAGTATAACTATGTTCAGATCACATTTAATCTGGGCAGTGTACATTAGGTCAGGTCAGACTGGCTGAATTCCTCTAAAAGCCCCTGGAGAAGGGCAAATAGGTCTGTTACATTCATGCCAAAATGATTTGCTCTAATGCAGTGGATCATTACATTTTTATAATAAATTACAAAGTATAACAACGTATGAGAAAGTAAGGACATCTTTATATCTTTCCCACTCATGTTTATCATTAGACATTTTTCTTTCCAGCCCAGCCTGCTTCAAGTATCAAAGCTTGATTAGTGTATGAAAATAACATGGGGAAGAACTTGGCTCATTTATCAAGTGCTGCTTTTATTACAAAAAAAAATCTTTTATATGCGAAAAATATGTTTCTATTTTGTACACCTGCTTTGTCTATGTTACAGAATTATTTAAAGCTTGAAAGACCTCCAGAATAATCAGAACAGTGTCAGAACTCTTCTAGAAGGGTAAAAATGGCCTGTTTTGAACTTAAAATTGTTTCAAGCTTGAGATGAAACTTCTCAAGTTTGAAATGTTTTGCCACCCCTATTATTATTAACCATAATATAATATTATTAATAACCTCTTTTGCCATCATTTTCCAACATACTGACCTCTCCTTTGAGAACAGATATATTTTATGAATGGCTAGTTTTCTAACAAGAGAACTATTCATAATTATATAAACTCATATGTTCATTACTTAGACATTCTATTGAGATGTTTGTCTTACATATCCCTTAATATGTTGACTTGTTTACCTTTTGAAAAAAAGATTTTTGTATACTACAGTAAACACTATTTACTGCAAAAGATAGCTTTCCGTGTGTGTGTGCGTGTGTCTGTGTATTTTGTGTTATTTGTGTGTAGTTTGCTTAAAAGTGATAATAAAGCTACTAAAAAACCAATATTGAAAGGCCAAATAAAACCTGTTCAATTCTGAATAAAATATGAAAGAAAAAATTATTTTGAAAATATCACAAAAGAAAAAGTTAAGCTTCACTTATCATCCATAAATGTATAATATCTAAACTGGTACTTAGGGGTATTTTCCTATAATTATATAGTTTATGTTTCATTATTCAAAACAATTGTATTTTCCTTTTATGTTCAGGATTATACATTAAGATACAATCAAATGATCATATTGTTTTTATTTATTCAGTTGTTTATATTTACCATCATATTAACAATGTAGAAATATTGAAGAACAGAGAGTTTTGGCAAGAAGTAATAGGGAAAATTCTATACCCCATTGTTAAATGGATCACTTTTACTCCTTTAGTAAAGACGATGCAGAAAGCCCAGCTATGATGCAAAAAGAAGAATTTGCACTACACCTTGTAGCAAGTATCTCTTTGTCCTATTTTAGTATCATCCCTTTACCACCTGTTATTAGGAGACTGTCTAATTTCCCTACACACTAGTCCAATAAATTGCCCAAAAGTTGCATTTTTATGTTTAGAATAGCATTGATTCATTATCATTCATATTGATAATGAAGAAGACAAAAATAAAAATAAAAACTGCATATTCTTATACATAAGCATTTGAAAAAGTGTTTGACAGTGTTCCTATAGATCCTGTAGCAGGGGTGTCAAACTCAAGGCCCGGGGGCCAGATCTGGCCTGCGGGGTGCTTAGATCTGGCCTGTGGGGCTGCCCTGGAAACAGTGAAGGACCGGCCCGCGGTGCCTCTGCCAGCAAAAATGGAGCTCTGTTTTTGCTGGCAGAGGATTGCAGGAGACCGTCGCAGGTGAAAACGGAGCTCAGGAGCCTGTTTTCGCTGGCAGAGCGCTCGGGCCACCACAGGTGCCCCCGACACGAGTGATGTTGAGCTGGCCATGCTCACCCTGGCCACGCCAACCCTGGCCCCCTGAAGTCAAACACAACCCTGATGTGGCCCTCAATGAAATTGAGTTTGACACCCCTGTCCTATAGCATTCTACGTTTCTATAGTAAGTTGTGCAACTGAAAGAGCAACTTTAACTTTGCTTTTCTTATCAGATTTCTTCTAGATGTGTTGATCTGGATTTCAGGTATCATTATAATGCTGTCCATTGAGAATAATGGAGACACATTTAGACTGCAAACTATCATAGGCACGTTGACCTGAGAGTAAGTCCTGTTCAGCTAAACAGGACTGAGATTGTTGATAGAATGAATATAGCACTTATTGAGTTTATCCTTTTTTCTTTCCTTGGATTTGTTTAGCAATCATAATGGCTTAGCAATTGCATGTTTCTAAGCTCTACTTAGAACAGATACAACTCCCATTATCTGGTAGCCCAGTATTACATAGTATCCTGCACAGCTGTCTTGTTTGGCAGTAGCTAGCATAATGCTTGCTGTTTAATTAGGCTTTTTATCTTTACATTTGTCTGAGAATGTCAGGAGCCTTCCATGTTGCCTGCCACTAATTAGTTGACTAATTAAATAGTTAGTGCTTACTTGCTGATCACAGGGCTAACATGTAATGAGTGTTGTAGTAATTGTTATTGTTTTATGCTATCTGCCTTTTGCCACATGAGTTGACTGAAATATGTGCCCTTTTCGGACTGTTTTTTCTATATTGAGGGAAAATAATACGAAACAAAACAATGCAGTGGCTTGTCGTGCACTTAGTATTCAATGTTCAGACAGAGATAAATAGGACATGTTCTATCTTGCCTGGCTGTGAAATCAATTACAATAGATGGTGTCTGTGATAAATGCAAGACATAATGATGAAAGATAGTGCTCAAAATATTTGCAGCAATCATTTAATAGAGAACAATAGTGTACTATAGGTATATCTAGTCTAATGATTTTAATGTTTAATGGTAACATGAATAGAATAATTCTTATCTATTTTACCCTATAAGCTTAGATCTCCAGAATGCATTTGAGTTTACAATACTTTAACTGAGGTAGTTTTGGCTTTGGAAAAAAAAAAACAACTGTTCCCAAACAGTTGCTCATTCAGCTACTGGCCAGGCCCAGATCTGCTTCATGTATTTCATGTAGGATTGGTCCATTCATGACTCTATAGAAATAGTGAAGATTCTGTTCTATTGCATTTGTCATCAGGAAATGGTTTTGAATTATTTCATTGTGTATTTTTAATGAGTCTCTTGTAAGTGGTACAACTAATGTATGTATTTGATTCTTTAGCTTCCTTTTAGGGAGGTGTGTCTTTGACTGTACATGTGTGCATTCAGATCCTCAAGTCATCTTTTTGTTTCAGAAAGCTTATTTCTCATCCATGAATATCTATGAAATTCTATTGAATATCTTACCTTTGCAAAAAGTGAAAATGATCTAAGTAGTAATATTTTCAGTAATTTCTACTTTCCTTATCACATCACTAATAAATTGGCAACATGACCCTTTTTTATTTTAAAGCCAAGGATGCTTAGGCCTCCTTTTGTAGCTGCACTTTAAAGCCAGGCAATGAAACCCAATACCTTTTACTTATTTCCCTAGATACTCTAATCCCTCCTGCTTTACAAGTATCTTTGAGCTGTTCTTCCCCTTTTGTATCCACAGCAACATGAATCCCTGCTGGAATTATTTGCTTCGATAAAGCAGGTGCACTTGTTTAATGCTTCGTTGGGTTGAGCTCTTAACTTGAAGCTTCAAAAAAAAAAACCTGATGGTTGCCCTGTGCTGTAAAGAACAGGGTATTCAGGATTTTTATATGTACCTCGCAGAAGCAGTTTTGTTTCTGGTATGCACTACCTTTTCTTCAGCATGTTTCCATTTTGCAATGATCAAAAATACGCTGCTTGTTTTAGTATTAAAGAATCTAAGCCTAAAATGGATGAAGCACTCTTGAGTTAGCTCTGAATTGTCAAAAAAAAAAATGAATTAATTGCAAAGTTTTCTGATTATAATTGCAATAATTTCCCAAACTCTGTTCTATGAGATAACTAATACTGTTCCACCCAAAATAAATAGAACTTTAATAGCTTTTGTAAACAGAATGTTCATCCAGAAAGGAGGCTAATCCTAAATCTCTGCAGGATTTACTGTTCTGTTTTTACATTCTTCAGTTAGCGTCCACATAAAGTTATAACAATGCTTTATTTTCTAGACAAACTATTCTTAGTGAAAAATAGAGTGTCTTCACCCATGCAATCTCTGCCTCTCATTATATTTACCCATGAAATTTTTGTAACTATAGCTCCCTTCCAGGTAGGAGGTTCAGTAACATATAAAAACTAATTTAATGGACTAATGGTAATTCTTAACTTTTCTTCAGCTTCTATTGTTTTGCAAGGTCAGATGAAGCAATAACTGAGCAATCCAGGATAATCATTCTTGAAATGTTAATTTAGCCTTCCTTAATGTGGTGTCTTCTGTTTGTTGGATTTAAATTCCCATAATGCCCAGCTGACACACCCAAACTTAAACAATTGTGTGAGTTGAAATTCCAGCACATGGAAGTGACTAGGTTGGGAAGAGACAGCTAAGTTACCTTCATTTTGGCACTATAGGATTACAAGAAAATTGAATGAAAACGCCTTAATTGCCGACTGCAAAATTTAAAACCCTAACTAATAAAGAGATCAAGAACTGAATTTTCACACCACCTTATCTGATTTAAGAAAATTTGGATCTGAACAAATTGAGAAAATATACCTATCTATCAATCACTAAATACTGTATAAGAGAAACAAATAAGAGTAAATGTATCTCATTGCATATACATTTATCTGCAATCTCAATTTATGACTGTACCTCAAGGGAACCCTCTGTTAAAGTTCTGAAGTTTGCAGATGATACAATGGTCATTGGCCTCATTTGAGATGGTGATGAGTCTGGATATAGACTGGAGGTTGAACAACTGGCCCTGTGATGAAGCCATAACAACTGGAACTGAATATGCTTAAAACTGTTGGGATGAAAGCGGATTTTATGGGGAGCCCGTCTATTTTGCCATCTTTTACCATATTTAATAGCATATAATCAACAGTAGAGTCCTTCAAATTTTTGGGTTCTATAATCTCCCAGGACTTGAAATGACCACTTAACTTTAGAACCATCATTTGCTTATTCATGTCAGAATTATTATTTATCATTATTATCCTTTTTACTCCTCCTCCTCATTATTATTATTATCATCATCATCATCATCATCCTCATCATCATCATCATCATCATCATCTGTTGCTTTGTATGTACACTAAGAGCTTCTGCACTGGAGACAAATTCCTTGTGTCTAATCACACTTGGCCACATAAAGTATTTAATTCAATTCAATTGACTAATATATCTGAGCTGGAAAATTTGGCATGAGATTACTTTTTTAAGCTGTTATTTTGTTTAATGACTTGTAAAGATTGTATATGACTATGCTTTATTGCTATTCTTTAATTAATGAAATTCTATATCTTTACCGTAATGAATCCATGGACACATGATCTGTGATGGTGCTGCTTTTGAATCTTTTATTGATCTTGGGTTGGTTAGCCTTCCAAATCTTGCAGTTTTCATAGCAAACTACAGAGTTTGGGCAAATACAGGAACTATAAGATCTGAAAAAAGGCCCATAAGTTTGTTATACTTCCTTTATACAGACCTCCCATGATATACAAGGAAAGCATAAATGAATTCCTGGTTTGCGTGAAGGTTAGAGGACCTTTTAAAATGTAATGGTAAACTAACATTATTTGAGTTTCAAATTTTTGTGTTCATCACTTTTCTTCCCATGCAGTTGAAAAAGAAATCAAAATATCCATGTTTTAAATATACCTATATTTTTCCTTTATTTCTATTCTATTATTCTAACCAGGGGGGACAAATATCATCCTTTTTCTCCCTGTTCAATGATTCTCAGAGATTACTGTATATCTTTGCAGTTTTCTTGGCAAGGTTGTTAGAAGTGGTTTGTAATTTCCTCTTTCCAAGGATTGAGAGAGAACAACTGGCCCAAGGCTGACTTTGTGTCTAAGGCGGGACTAGAACTTAGGGTCTCCTGATTTCTAGCCTGATGCTTTTTAATTACACCAAACTGGCTTTTCACTCGTTTTTACTTTGATACAAAACTATCCCCTGTAGAATACAGTACTTTGCACTCTGTCTTGAGCTTCTATAAAAAGATGGGATATAAATGTAACAAATATATAAACCCAGGAATTATTTCGAGTACCAGAATTAACAAATCATTGCTGTTTGGTTGCTGTCCATCCTTTTTATTTTATTGTAGGTATTTTATTTTAGGACAGCTTGCATTCTAAAGTATGCAAGGCCCCTATTCTCGAATTCTGAAAATCAGCTAAAGCAAAGCTTTTCCAGCAGAGGTTTTCCTCCTAGATTAGTTTGGTTTATGGATACCTACATGTTTTTTTATTGTGTGTTGATGATATTTTAATTGCTTGCTATTGTTTATTTATTATTTTAATTTTTATCCTGCCCAGAGTTCATTTGGATTGGGTTAAAATATGTAATTGAAAAATATGCATATATACATATGTAGCAATAGGGAATAACTATGTTGTTGATATAGTTATTAAACGCTGCTAAGAATGTCTGTTTGTTGTATGTTCTGTAAATCATCAAGTTACCTAACAACAGATTCTGATTTAACGTCTGCTTCCCCTTATTTAAATTATGGATAGCAGACAATACTGGATTATAGAGCACAACTTGATTCCATTTGTTTGATCAAAACAAACTTCTAATCTGTTCATGATGATGCTAGAGAATAGAAAAGTGGGGAATTTATAACCCAAAGTCTATTCACATAATACAACATTGCAGGCCATAGTTTTGAGCTACACAGGAAAGAAATTGGGAACTGATAAAGTTTTGTTAGTCCAGATCTACTTTTAAGGAAGATGAAACAGATATTTTCAAAATAGAAGTCCCTTTATTTCATCCAATATTATTTCCTTTCACCCCAAACCTAAGAATTCACATTAGCAATTATGTCTATAGGTGTATAGGTGATGATTATAAAGACAATGATAAAAATACAGGTAGTACTCAACTTATGACCTCAGTTGGGACTGGCATTTCCATTGTAAGTCTTTGCGGTCACAAGTTAAGTCATCACATGACCACGCTTGCTTTTACAATCATTTTACAATGGTCATAATTTGAGTCACGATGGTTGTAAGTTGAGTCATAAGTTAAGTCATGTGATTGTAAATACAAACCCAGATTAACCATTTTGGGGGAAACTGACAAAAAAAGTTGCAAATCATAATCACATGATCACAGGAACTGCAACCAGACATAAATGCCAGCCAGTTGCCAAGTTCCTGAATTGTGATCACATGATTATGAGGGTGGGGCAACAGTTGTAAGTTAAAATTTAAGTTGTAATGGTTTTTTCAGAGGCCATCATTAAGCAAACAGTTGTAAGTCAAGGAATGTATGTGTAGCAGCAGTTATCACTACTGTTACTACTATTATTGGCATCAAAATAGTTTGTGAAAGTTGATATAAATACTGGTGTATATTTGCATAAGATATATGATTTCTGAGCATCAAAAAACAGTTGACATTTCAATTGCTTATGAATAATATGAATTAAAAATAACTGAAGTAAATTAATATAACATTTTGGTGTTCTGTTTTTTTGTAGCCCACACCTGAAATTCAACAACCTTACATTGATTTCAGCTCATGGCCTTCCAGGGAAAAATGAATCAAATAATCTGCATAAGCGATTTTTAATTAACAGGTGCGTTTGGAGTATTTTGCCAAAAAGACAAACATAAACATTATTTTAAAATGATAAAATATACTTCGGATGCTATAAAGTATATTTATATAGTAAATGAGAAGTTAATCAAATTTAGTTTCTAACATTTGTACTCCCCTTGTCATGGATTTTAGGTATTGTCCTTTGCTAAATCACTATCCTTGTTTTGCCTTTAAAAACTATAGCAATGCCTTCAGTAATTTTTCCTCTTTTTAGCAAAAATAGCAAAAAAGGGAAAAAACAGAATAGAGATGGAATAAGAGGAAGCTATTCTTGAAATGGAGAAAACTGAGTGAACTTTAAGCTAGCCTTTGTTTATGCTATGGGTGTCCAACCTTGGCAACCTTAAAACCAGCCCACATGGCTGGCTGGAGTATTCTGGGAATTGAAGTCCACAAGTCTTAAAAGTTGCCAAGGTTGGATACCCCTGGTTTATGCATTACAGGTTTGTAACAGCTGTGTCTGCAGCAATCTGCGTCTCTTGCTAATCCATTATTTTCTTACCAGCAAATGTAAGCACCTCCTACTGTTTCATTCCAATTCATGTGTTTTCCTGTGGGGGTAATATAATACCTTACTATGGACTTCAGTAAACTTTCTGAAAGGGAGCAAGAAGATTTGATTATGGGATTTTAATCAATTTACCAGAATATAATTAATAATTACATTCAATTACTAAAATGAACTTGTTGTTTCTTCACAGTTATTGTTTTAATGAGGATGATTATGTACTGATGTCACTTGGTTCATGGATTAATGTTGTGGCTGCAAAAATGATTGCTATAAACAGGTCTGCAAAACATGTAACAGTTTCCAAGGAGAAAAAAGTGCCATATGATCATCTCATTCTCTGCACTGGCCAACAGTATCAGGTAAGTCCAAATATTGAGGCAGCACTCCCATACCTAGTTAAATGGGAAAAATTTTTATTGAACTCAGATTAATTAATTTATACTGCATATATAATAATAAGTTTGGAAAATTGTTTTTTCCTATCCAAATATTTTTTTCTTATTTTTTATCCTCTTTTTAGTTATATACCATGTTCAAGGTTGTGATTCCATGCTTAATTGAACAAATAATTTCAGAAATAGTCTATAACAGTGATGGCTAACCTTTTTGTCGTCACGTGCCAAAACCCATAATGCAATGCGCGTGCGACACCCCCCGTGCGCATGCATGCATGACCCCCTGCGCTCCCCCACCCCCACACAGGCATGTGTGACCCCCCATGCTCCTCCCACCCACATGCATGCACACATGATTCCCCGTGCTCCCTCCCGCACATGCACAAGCGCCCCACGCATGCACGAGCGCCCCCACGCATGCGTGCATGACCCCCCTGCCCCCCACGCATGCACATGCGTCTCCCACATGCACCCCCCCCCGCATGCGCGACAGAGACCCAAAAATCAGCTGGTCGGCAGGAGGCATGTGCACATGTGCGGTGGAGCTGAGCTGGGGCGATGGCTCACGTGCCATCAGAGTGGGCGCTGCGTGCCATCACAGGTCTATAAAAATCAAAAACAGTGTCTGTTAGCAAAAATCATCATGGCTTAATTCAATATAAGCAGTTGTAACTTGTAGCTTATTAGAATTCTTATGAAAATCTCACAATCAGTCCCAGATTTAGATAATCTATCAACAAATGAGAGCCTGTGCTACTCAATTCCATACTGTTGCAGCATAAGAAACATAAGAGTTCGTCTTTGATCTGATTTGATTTATTTGACAAATCTAGCAGTGATGGAATTCCAAGGCTCCTCAACAAACAAGTTGCTACACTTAACTATTTATTCTTACTAAACAATTTGGATCATTGTTTCAGAGATAGATATTTCCTTACCAGATTCCTTAATGTCTTCAACAAAGGCAGATTTTCTACTGTACTCCTTTCATTGGAAAAGTTCTTTAAAATTCAAGGAGAGATTCAGAGATGTATCTGCTTGGAAAATAGCCCATATTAAATTGTACAGCACAGTCAAACATCAGGGGTTGGCCACAGAAAATGTTTTATGACATTTTGTACTATGTCATAAATGTTTTATGTTAGTTTTTATGGACATCAATTCTCTTCTCACCTGTATGCCAGATTCCCTGCTGACTCTTTCTGAGATTGTATAGTGGAATTTGAGCAAGAAGTGTAGCTGAAGTGCTGAGGATGACTACAAAACCATTTGAAACTGAACATTTTAGGTCTTCTTCTTACAATAACATTGCTATATCAATGACCATACCTCAAGTGGCTTTTAGAGTTGAAAACAATACGGTTCCCATAGGGATAGATTTCTGCATCCCTGAGGTAGGGCCACTGCCTCATGTATCTATTTCTCTTGAAGAATCTTTTTCTCCGCTTCTTGCAGAATGGTAATGTGATCCCAGCCTATCAAGATTACTTACTTTTAGTCAAGCAACATTGCCTTCTGTTCTCCTCCAAACACTGCCCCAGGGTTGTAAATGGATGTTCTTATCACCCATATATGTGATGCAGAGAGATGACAAAGAAGAGCAAATTGCTTCCCGTGATGGTGGTTCTTTGAGTAGCCATTTGTGAATTCACACACTGCACTGTCTGTCTTCTATAGATACCAGAATTTAGCAAGCATTCTTAGTTTTCTAAGCTGATATGAGAGGGAACTGAGGAGAAAAAGAATGACAAATGTGAACATATTTTTAAAAAGCAACTAGGAAGGTAGTTATCCAATTCTTGTAGTTGAAAAGGCTAGTTATACCTCTATAACTTTAGTTTAAATAGAGATGTTTTAATAAATGAAACAGAAAAATTATCCTTTTATTGCCTGCATTCACTCCTCCACCTTCATTTTTTACACATTTCTGCCAATAATGGACAAGCTTCTTAAAGCCACTTTTCTTACCGGATCCTGACAGTCATTTTTACCTTTTCATTTTAGTCAAACAGATGCTCACAAAAATATTCCATTAGTTTTGGGAAAATGTGTCACATATCGTCTATAGTAAATAAGGAATGTTGCTGAGATCCAAAGGCCTCTTGTGTGGCCTGTGAGGAGTGTGGCCTAGAATTATCATATTGCAGCTGAATTTTCTTATGAAATGGCAATCTTGAAATCAATTTTGTTTTGAGAAATTCATCAACTATCTTTAACTAGTTCCTCTTAAACTGCAGTGAGTCAGAGTAACCTGTAGACTTACATGTCAGGAAAAATAGGAACACAACCTTTTCTCATAACAATATCTTGTCAATTAAAACAAACGCTAAAGAATATGACAAAGCTTCTAGTGCATCAGTACTACCAAGAACACTGAATGCATTATTTTTTATTCAACCCTTGCAATTTTTCAGTACATGAAATCTCTTTAACCAGAAGTTGTTCCAAAGAACTGGGTGGAAAATGTTAGTTTTAGCCAGTTGTTTTGTTTTGTTTTTATTTTGCTTCATCTCAGCAGATGGTGGACACTGCTTCTCTGGAAATACTTCAGCAGGGGCTCGACAACATCCATTTGCAACAGTTTAATAAAGGACTTCTCAAACTTTCTATGCATAAGTTGCATTTTTAAAGGGCTGTGGTACAATTACCCAAAGTAGTTGCTGCAAAGGCAAGATTATTCACAAACTATACATATTTTCTCTCATGAGAATAGGAAGTGAGACAAAATAAGGAAAAAATAAAAAATAGCAGAAAATAAAGAAGAAAACAGAGAAGCTGGGGAAATGAATGGAGTAAAAAAGAAATTATAATAAATAAATTATAAAAATATTTTTTCTATAATGCTATTGAATGAAAAAAATCACTTAATTCTCTTGCAAAGGGAAGAGATGTGTACAGTAAAGGAAACTCAATCTAACACTAAAAGTTCAATTGTTCTCCATATTTTTTATTGTAGATCCTACAATAAGAGGTGAAGAAGAGGTAGTCTCCAATATCCTTTCAAATTTTAGTTTTCATTCTTGAGATGAGACAAGTTTAGAGTATCACTGAAAATAAGTGTAAGACTAGTTTGTATAATTTAAATGCAATGTGGGTCTTTCTCAATTTGTCTCAATATTTGAAGCTTAGGTGAGTGAACACAACAGTAACATCTATTAAAATAAAATCTGTATTTTGCCTGTAGACCTAAAGACCTAGATTCATTTGTCAAGTACTTATAACATCAATATTTCTCCATAATTAAAATATGTTTATTTTCTCAGCCAGATGTAGCACATTTCCTCTTCTATGGATTGGCTGCTGAGTTACTGCTTGCTTAGTAATTTTATAGCTCATTTATTATAAAAATATGAATTGCTGAAGCAGAATATATTTTAATAAATATTGGTATCTGTGAGAAAATTAGAATTTTATTATGAATAATATTTATTTATCTGTAAATATACGTAGGTCCCATGTCCTAGTGGTGCAGATATCAAAAAATTATTAACCAACAGAGAGGTATCAACAAACTATAAACAAAGATACGCAGGAGTAGTGCCCTCCAATCTTTTTATTATTTCTGATGATGAAGATGCATTAGCAGCAATGAAGTGGCTAAAAGAAAAAGTGATTGATTCCACAGGTAACAGTTTTACCAATTCTACTACATGAAGACAGCAGAGGTTTATGTATTTCTTGGCAAGTTGCATCTCCATTTCTAGCATATAATTATAGCTTAATTAATCCTTGAAAACCGTTTCATCTGCTCTTATTTATTGTACAGATTAATTTACAATGTACAGATTAATTTACAATGTCAGTTTTGGAGACATTTATATTTCTTGCCTGGAACAAAGATTGAAAATAAGAATTACCTATAATTGCTTTATGAAATTAGATTAACTGAAATGAAAGACCTAAGCACAAAGTCTGGGATTGTTAATTAACATATGAGATAGTAATATCATTAAATATGTTTTGCAGCTAGACACAAGTTTTTTTTAGATTGAAAAAGCTGAAAAGAAAATTGGACTTTTGGGGATTTATTGTAGAACTATCTGCATACTGTAAAAGGTACTACAGTTGACAATACCATGCATGTTATGTTTATATGGATACAAATGCACCCTTTCATTAAGTTGCATGTACCTGATTTACCAAGGTGGCTTCTATATTTGGCTTGGGTTCTGTAAATCTACCTATATTTGCAGTACCCAGAAATGGAATGGCATTCCAAAAATATTCAAAGCAAGGAATAGATCTGCTTCATTTTTCAGCATATAGATATGGAATGAGATCCCACCATATGCTAAGATGAGCAGTACAAACTTCCTTTAGATTTCTACTTTTCTACTTTTTATCAATTTCTCCAAAGCAGCTAATTATCACATGAGCTGCCTATGGGAATCAGTGAATTTCTGTTGCTAATCGCTGATAATCTGGGAATTAGAAAATATACGCATGAATGAATGGCAGAAGACCTGGATGCAAAGAATGAATTCATTTTAGTTAAATTTATTGCCTCCATTTCTCCAAATAATTTCTTACTTGTTCTTTTGTATAGCATATTTGTGATGCTATACTTGTTTGGAGAAAAATATATAGCCACGTACTTGGACATAAAACATAATCTGAACCTTGTATTCAGCTTGTGTTTTCTGAGGTTGTAGGTGCCATTGATTGCACCTGTCTACCTCAGAAGTGTTACTTTTGTCAACAACACAGTTCAGTTTTCTTTCAGTGACCATTGGTACAATTGGAGGAGGGAGTGGTATCTTCTGACCTGGAATTAGGTAATTAGACCGTTTTTCACACTTGCAAACATTGCAGCACCCCCATGGTCATATGATAAAATTCAGATGCTTGGCAACTGATTCATATTTATGACGGTTGCTGTGTGCTGGGGTCCTGTGATAACGTTTTGTAACCGTCTGAGCAAAGTCAATGGGAAAGCCAGATTCATTTAACAACAGTGTGACTTACTTAACAACTGTGGCAAGAAAGCTCGTAAAATGGGGCAAAACTCACTTAACAAATAGGTTACTTAGCAACAGAAATTTTTGGCTCAATTGTGGTCATAAGTCGAGGACTACCGTGTTTCCCCAAAAATAAGACCCTGTCTTATATTTTTTTGAACCCTGAAATAAGCGCTTGGCCTTATTGCCATGCACTCAAAAGCCCGATTGGGCTTATTATCAGGGGATGTCTTGTTTGGGGGAAAACAGGGTACCTATAATTGTTTCTTTTGCAACCAGCACAGAAGTGGCTGCTAACAGCTGCTCGTTCTTAGCACTTTTTCTTTTGAGATCCCTTATTTCCATGTTGAAAATAGCATTTAGTGTGTATTAATTCACTCCTCCAGTGGAGTTCCAATGTGGATAGACAACATCATTTCATATGCCCATTCATAATGACGTGGCTGTATGTTGATTTTTGTGAAACTAAACAGAATACTTTTTATACCTTGCTTTGTTTATTGCAAGCGTGATGAATAGATTTACTTGTTCAGATATGTCTTTTATTTGGGGAACCAAGTCTTACCTTTTGTGGAGCAAATGATGGGATATGATACAATTGCAGAAAAGATGCCTTTTTAATCTGTCTCGTTTCTCAGTTTAATTCATTTGATTAATGTTAGGAAAAGACTGCTCCTGCATTGATAAATCCGGTCAATTCAGTCCCATTTAACTAATGACTTATTCTGTTAGATCTGCCCTTTTGGGACCTGAGAGGCAGAATGCATTCTGTGGGGGAAGAAACATAAAGAACATTTTGCAGGCCATATTATTCAGGGAAACTGCCCTTACTTTTTATTCTGACTTGATAATAAGCATTTAGTGAGCAATGCCATGAGTACATCCTTTGTGTGTGTGCTTGTGTGCATGTACTGTACATGTGCATGTGCACACAAGTATAAAATTTATAGAATGCACATTTGCTCCCTTCATGCAATCCACCTAACAATCCCCCAAGTTTGGGTGATGAAGAAAGGCTGTGTTTACATACACACTAAACCAAAGACTGCTGTGTCATCTTACCCAAAATTTATGGTTGCTGCTGTGTTGTATAAACTTATAAATTATAGTAATTTGAATGCAGCTTTTATTTAATTATTTTTTAAATTTATGTTGACATGCAAAAAAAACCTATAATACCAACAGGAAAAAAGATACTGATTGATTCATTGAATAAAAAAAAGTCCCTAGATATATTATAATCATTAAAAATTTGATAAAAACTAATTAACGAAGGGGGAAAAGATTGATATAATAACCAGGCACATAAAATGAATTCAACCTTAAACTTATTATTAAATCTAGACTATATAAATATTTCTTCATCTCATTTTTAGGACAAAGTAATTTTGAAAAATAGACAGCAAACTTATATCCTGATCTATTTTAAAATATTCTTTGAGTGTCCAATAAATACAACATAATATTTTTTTAATGAATTAAAATTATAAATTATAAAAAGTATGTTTTACATTTCTTAACTCATGAACCCCTTAAAAACTTTGGATATTCCAATTCTTTGTCTATACCTACAATGATCAAAAGTTACTTTTTCATCACTATCATAATTGTGAATGGTTGCTGTCCAAGGCAGTCACTAAACAAGCACTATTTGTGCCACCTAGTATTGGCTGATTTATATTATTAAATTTCCCAGTTGTAGTCACTAAAGCATGGTCTGAGATTGCAGTGGAACACATTGAAGAATCCCTAAACTGATCCACCAAGGCAGAACAAATGCAAATATAGTCTATCTAAAATCATGTTGATATCCGTGTCTCTCAGATCTTCTGACAGTCCTAAATTGAGGTGAAATCTCCAGCATAAATTATATATTGGTAGTTTGTAGAATATAATTTAGAAAAAAGCTTTGAATTATTTCAGTAATATTCTTAATGGGCCATAAAAGTTAATTAGAGCAATAGTGACAGTAGCTATCTTTGCCATCACAAAAATAATGAATCTTTCAAGTTGCAGTGTTGATATACCACATGAGTTTATTTTGCTTTTAGCTACCTATATGCTTTATTTGAATATCAATTAATATTGGTTTGTCCATTCCCAATCTTAGGTCTCAAAAAGAAGTTTTATTTGATAGAATATGTATTTCTTGCAAAGTAATGTTCTCGAAACGTATAATTCCAGCTTGCTGCAAATTGTTCCTTTTTAATAGCTTATACTATAACTGTTATTCAACAGAGAAATGCAAACCCTATAAAGATCCATGGTGGCAAAAGCTATTGTAAATCTTTTGACCTCATGTCCAAGAGACAGGCAAAAAAAAAAATAGATTGTTTATAAAGGGGGTTCTAGATAAAACATAACTTTGGTATTCCAATTTGATAGTTTGTCTCAAAAATTAAAACCCAAAAAATATCCATGGTAGAAAAAGATATTGTAAAACTTTTGAACTAAATTCCAAGAAACAGGAAAAAAAAAAAAATAGATTGTTTATAAAGGGGGTTCTAGATAAAACATAACTTTGGTATTCCAATTTGATAGTTTGTCTCGAAAGATGTAAAAGCTGGTCTCTGGTATTATAATGTATTGGTTATAGGGGAAGACATAGGGGAGGATTTCCTGAATGCATTCTTCCATGTAATTAAATAAAGATTGCTGCTGCTCAGTATCAAAAGTAGATTGTTTCTAATTATTTCTGGTGAGTTGCCCATGTATTTTAATTAGTACAGTTTGTAGATTTGTAATACATTACATGAGGTTGATCCTTTTCTTCTAATTCAGTAGCAATAATTCTCTTCAAGGTTTCCAAATCTTTTGCAAATTAACAAACATGCACTTTCCTGGTTTTAACATTTCCATAGATCAGAAGTATGTCAGTTTCCAAATTTGTGAATGTATTGTCCATTTGTTTAGAAATTGATTGGATTTTTACCATTAATTCGAAAGTCCCCCTCCCCCCAAGATAGCAGTACATTAGAGAATCACTTTGGTATAGAGGATAGGACAGGACAGAATAGAATGGAAACTTTATTGTCACTTTAAATGTACACTAATCAGCATACATTAAAATGAAATTTTGTTGCATTCAGCTCTCAAAAGATAACCATTATGCATATACCCACATACACATACATATATGATACAGAGAGACATCACATTCTAATTTGGATGTATACATATACATGGGGGGAAAAAAGACTCCTGCAAGTTTACAAGACAGATGGCATAAGGAACAAAGCTGTTACAGAATCTAGTAGTCCTGCTATAAATACTTTGAAACCCTCCCAGAGGGGAGCAACAGAAACAGAACGCAAAGTGGGTGTGTGGGGTCTCTAACGATGCTTCGAGCTCTAAGCACATAGCACTTATAAGTAATATCCTGAATAATGGGAAGTGAGCTTCCTATAATCTTCTCAGCTATCCTTACCATTCTCTGTATGGACCTTCTATCTGAGGCATTGCTACCACCAAACCGAACAGTGATGCAGTTTGTTAAAAAGGCATTTATGAGTTCTCTGGTCATGGAAAGGCATTGTCTTAGATACCTAGGACCAGAGCCATGTAGACTTTAATTATAGTGACCAGCACCTTGACATATACTAAAAAAAAAAAAAACCCCACACTCAATTAGTGCAGTTCCTGGAGCAGAAGTGTCACATGGCAGTTTTAAAATAGGCTAGTAAGCATACAAGAGTGATTTTGTATTACAGCCCCATATACAGCAAATTATACTATAGGTAGACTTCACTTACCAACTGTCTTGTTTATTCACCATTCAAAGTTGTAGCAGTTTTAAAAAACTACAACTTTATGACCAATCTTCACCCTTATGACCATCACAGAGACCTGCAGTCATGTGATTGCCATTTGTATGCTTCCCAACCAGCTTTTGACAAGCAGAATTAATGGAGGACATGGAAGTAAAATCGCAAGTCACAGTCACATGATGTCTCATTTAACAACCAAGGTGTGGAGGGCTAATTTCCTTTTTTGTCCTATATGGACTTCCTTTCTATGTGAAGAATAAACTAGCAATCTCTGTATGGGAAGAAATAAGAATGCAACTGCCTGGTTTTCCTACAGTGACTGTAGTAGGGAGACAGCATTTCCAGTGCTGGCTTGCACAAACAAACTGATGGTGGATAGGTTTCTTCTATATGTAGCTCTGCTCCCTGATAACATTTAGACTATCAGAACAATGGAGAAGTCGAATCTGATACATAGTCTGCATATAATTTTCCAGTTTTTGTAACTTACACACACAAAAAGAGTGTTTACCATATATGGAGTAGTGAAGAGGTCAAAGAAACATATTTTTAAAAAAAGAGGTCAAAGAAATATTAGGACAAATAACTATAAAGACTGTTAGAAGCTTAGCTGTAGTGGCAAAACGGGGAAAAACAAAATAAGAGCATTTCATAATTTTTCTTTAATTTTTTATTTTATTTAGCGCATTTGTAGAGCTACTCATTTCATGTGAAAATGGTTCTGGGCAGCATACAAGACTTAAGTTACTTAAATTAAATTTACCCAATTACTGTATTTGCCCAACAGAAAGGGAATACAAATTCTCTGCTGCTTCTTGATGAAAGACTATGGGGCCCTCCAGTTTGTTTATGAAATGCTTCAGGGCAAATTTCATGCTAGTTTTTCATTTTGTGTTGATTCGAGTATTGGTGGATACCAACTCAGTAGTGCGGAGAGACCCATAAGATTTTCAAATTGTCATAATCAAATTGATTATGACAAATCAAATTGTCATAATTTGTCTAACATTATAAATAATATATAACTAAGTGTGGTTTCCTTTTTTAATTAGATACAGGAACCTTACACTTTACACAACAGATTTATCTGCTAAGAATGTGTCAAAATGACCCGCAGCCAAATCATGAGGCCCAAGATTAACTTGGCAGTTTTAACAGGATATAGTATTCTAAAATTCAATCAGAATGTGAAGGTACCAATGGGAACAACCCAGTCAAAATTTTAAAAAGTGAGCTCTGTCCTTGAAAATGGGGTTAAGTGTTAAATTAAAAGTAAATTTAGCTAGGATCATGAGGAGACACAAGGCATCCCAGATTATTTGTGAGGCAAATCAGTACATAGGCATTAGGCAAGGCAAGAAACACACAGCAAGATTCAAAGTTTGTTTTAAGTTTCAAACATAAGTTTCAAATGACTAAATGATTTTGGGATAAACAGAACATTTTATTGCTTACCCTGACAACAACATGTACAGTTATCTAATAGAAATTCCAAAACTCAAATGTAATTGCATTAAAATAAAAATAAATTAAGCAAGTACTAAAATGCTAAAAAAATGAACCTAAGGTTTATCATTACATTATAAAACTATTTTGCAAAAGATAAAAAAATAAAGCACAGTCATTAAATAGAGTAATATAAAATGACATAAAAATTAAAGTGGCCAAATTGTGTCTTTTATTTCTAGTCAGGCTGATTATTGTCTCGTTTCATTATTTGTTTCACTAAATACCAATCATTTGATGATACAACCTTTGAAGCAGAATTTGGTAACTAAAGCTGATGTCACCATGGTTTTAAAAATAAATATATAAATATTTTCTAATCTACAAAGAAACATATTTAGAAGTAAAATCCAGAGTTAAATACAGGTGACAAATTTAATCATAAAATCAGCAGTATGAAATTTATAACTCACAATTTCAGCTGTTCCAGAGACAAAGCTTCACTGTAAAAGGGTATATTGGTAACTTATTTCCAGTAAGACTGAAGTCAGCATGTTAAAACATGCTAAAGTAAAGGACCTACAGTATTTTGCAGTAACACATCTATATAGAAACTTAGTCAGGATGGGACAAAAGATTTCCCTTTTAAATAAAAGGGAAGTACCTAACATTCTCTCTCCAAACTGATATCCATTATTTGCTACTTGATAAATTCTTTAGCTTTGGTAAAACTCAAAAGTGCATGGCTATTTTAGATAGGCTTTGTAAATTTACCTCCAAAATCTTATTCCAGACTGAGGAAATATATCTAATACTGTCAGTCAGGATGAGCCCTTGGGGAAGAATGTTAATCTAAGTCAGTAGATCTTAGGTCTACTTAGATTTAAGCCACAACAGTAACTAGATTTATTCATTATTCGTTTTCATAATTTTTGCACTACTTTTCATTTGCAAATATCAAAGTTGTTTAGAACAATATAATGTAGTTAAAACTAAATATAGAGGATAAAGTTCAAAAATGGCTTTTTAAAAATCAACATTGAATTATTAGGTTAGCTGACAACATCAAAGGAAGGTCTAGGCAAATAAATCCATTTCCAATTTTTGGTAACAGCACTCTATTTTTGGAGTTCACTGACTCTTCAAATAAAGTTTCTTCTACAATGTGGGCATCGATACAGAGATTGTTGTCTACATATCCCAGCTGAGTGAATGTCAGCAAGCCATAGTCTGATCAGTAGATCATCCTCTCCTGATTGTAAGGACCAGATAGGCCACTGTGGAAGGAAGTAATATATAACAGTATATAATAAAGAACTATGTGTTGAGAGAAAGCTTCACTTCACAGTACAGTATTTACCAAATTTCAATTTCTTTAGATTTCATATGCAGTAACTTTGATGCCCACCATGCTGGATAGAGAAGATGAGAATTGCAGCCCAACATTTCTGGGGTTAAATTAATGAAAATTGCTGCAGAAGGCCACTAATATCTTATGTTCTGGTACCTCTATTTTGTTGATTTCATTATATTTGACAGAGAACAGATAGAAGAGGGATAAATAAGTTTTCTAGTTGTAGAGTAAGAGAATTCTGATGGCAATGTTTTTCCTTTTCTTCTTTCTAATTTCCCAACATACTTAAACTTTTTATTGTTTTTATTTGGAGATCTTACAAACAAAAATAGAGGGTGGTTAGATAGAGGGATATGATAAAAGATGATACTTTTTCCCTTTCCTCTTTCCCACTGGGTCTCAAACAAAGATATGAAGATTCCCTGTTTTGATGCAAAGTGTTTCCTATTTCTGGAATCTATTCTGCAGATTTTTTAATAAATTATTTTAGCTGTTGTTGTTAGGTAATTCTGTTTACTTCATAGCATCAGAGCAACAAGGAAGTCACAGTTCACTTCAGCTTTATGATATTAATTATATTAATGAGGTTTATTCTGTTGTTTTTTCTTTTGCTTTCTCCAGGGAATATTATTGTCTATGGGAATACAATTGATGTGTACACCACTATAGAATCCCTCTTATCATTAGGAATTAGTGGCTATTGTATACACCTTGTGCACCCTCCCTTGAATTCCAATATTACTTCTCTCAATAACAACGCAATAGAAAGAGCTATCAAGAAAGCACTGTCCAAGTCTCGTGTAACTGAATACCATGATAGTCTATTGGCTCAATGGAATGATGGCAATCACCCAGATCCAATCACATGTGCATCTTTCACTACAAATACAAAGCCATTTAAGTTGCAATGTTCTGTAAGTATGTGCCTTTGCTGCCTTGTAATATATATCAACTGAACAACTAGAACAGGCTTGAATTCTAGAATTCTGCTTTTGGATCTTGCTATGCTGAAACAGCTTGAACCTCGAGCATGAATCGTATTTTAGTCTGATTATGCTATGTTTTAAGTTTTAAGCATAACTGTATTGGTTTGCTCAATCTTACACAATAAGCTAGTTTTGTCTTACAGAATAAAATTATACTTTGGAGTTTGGGAGAAGTCTGCAAAAAGTAATCTACCTTTCATACCTACATTTTCCAATAATTTTGTGCAAGTGATGTATACCAAACCCATTTTAAAAAAAAAAACTTAGCAAATTATTTCATCCTCCACCCACAAAGTTCTTTTGCACTGTTTTATCATGGTGGGGTTATTCCTGGGAGGGATGAGCAAACAAGAATACATATGCACCAAGACAAATTCCTTGTGTGTCCAATCACACTTGGCCAATAAAAAATTCTATTCTGTTCTATTCTATTCTATTCTATTCTATTCTATTCTATTCTATTCTATTCTATTCTATTCTATTCTATTCTATTCTATTCTATTCTATTCTATTCTATTCTATTTCCAGCATGTCACCCAAGGTGTAAATGTCATCCTAGTCCCCTGGCTAAAATAAGCAGTCTCTATATAGGACAGCAGCAATATAGGAAGATGGCAGCAGTAGATGATCAATTTATTAACAATGGTAAGGGCATTATTTCATACCACACAGCATAGGCAATGCTAAACCACTCTTGTGATTTACTAAGAAAACGATATGGATGGAAAATATAGCATGATTTATGATACAGTGCTGGATCATGAGCTGAGAAACAACTGAGGACATGTCAGAGTCAGGGTGGCATATAAATGTAATAAACAAACAAACAAATAAATAAATAAATAAATTAAATAAATAAAAAAGAAATAAAAAAAGAAATCAATCAATCAATATCCAAGATAGGTTAGATAATATTCACTACTTACAAGAACCTTAAGTAGAAGAAAATGAATTAAGATTAATACTATGGTTGTAACCAGGCTGGACGGCTAGGAAGTAATGTAATAGCCAGAAAAATATGGCAAGCAGTAGAATCAGGATGAGTACTGGTTCTAACCAAATTATGCCAGCAAATCCAGACAATGGAAAATAAATTGAAAGAAATTCACATCTCAGCACCAAATAAAGAAGAGTTAAGAGAGTGTGCCAGCTATCATATATATCCCTAACTTCACATACTAGCAAACTAATCCTTATCCAATGCAGATTTGGGCTCTATTTGGAAAGGGAGATGCCAGATGTTCTTTTTTTTAAAAAATAGCATTTTAAAATACAATAAAAACTATAAAAATGGAAAAAAGATAAAAAGAAAAAGAAGAAAAGAAAAAGAAAAAAGAAAATAAGATTTCTACTCTGCTTTCTATCACGTAGTTTCCATCTTACTCTTTCTCCTTTTTTTCTCCTACTTTGTAATTCCCTTCCCCTCTCCTTTTAACCCTTTTTATTCGCCAAATCATCAATTCAATATTTCCTTCTTTCTACAGAAAGTCCATATAAGGTTTTTAGTCTTTAAAAAAAAAGTTTTTTTTTTCATGGCAGCAAAATAATCCTTAGGTTTTCCCAACAGGGAAATAGAAATGCCAGATGCAGTTTTAGAAAAGGCTGAGGAACTGATGCATACTAGATAATTAAGAAAATCAAAGATTACCAGAAATAAGTGAATACATGCTGATTAATTATAGAAAGGCCTTCAGTCATGTCAATAATGTCAAGCTGTGGAATGTGCTTGGAAAAATGGGAATCCCAGAACATCTCATTGTCTTCATGTGAAACCTATACACAGATCAGGAAGCCTTAGTATAGACAGAACATGACAAAACAGACTGGCATCAGGTTAGCAAATGAATAAGATAAAGCTGTATAATATAGACATTGATTGGTTGATTGATTGATTGATTGATTGATTGATTGATTGATTGATTCATTCATTCATTCATTCATTCATTCATACGTTCATACGTTCATACGTTCGTTCCTTCATTCATTCAGAAAGCTGGACTGGAATAAAATGAGCATGGTTTTAAAACTGGAGAAAGAAACATCAATAATTTGCATTATGCTAATGACCTTGATACATGAAAATGCAAATAATTTGCAAGCTGTAGTACGGAAAGTAAAAAAGCAAAATGAAAAAAGAGAGAATTATGATTAAATGTACTTGACAACAAGTACCAGCCTTAAAATTGATACTGAAGAGGTAGATAGCTCAACTGGTAGCTATCTAACTGGTAGTAGATAGATGATCAACTGTCTACTAATTAGAATCAACAGTACAGAAGCCAGCAGTCAAGAGATATACTGCAAACTAGTGCTTGGTAGAGAAGCCATCAAGGCCATGGAAAATATATTCAGGATGTGTCTATACCCGTGATGGTGAACCTATGGCATGTGTGCCAGAGGTGGCACGCCGAGCCCTCTCTGTGGGCACGTGTGCCATCGGCAGCTGCTCTTCTGGTTTCTGGCATGCGCCCCAGCAAGCTGGTCTTCAGGTTTCCGGCGCTCCGGTGCGCGCATGTGCATTCCAGTTTGGGCACTCGGTGCCGAAAAGGTTCGCCATCACTGGTCTATACCTACAAAGATCAAATTATGCAGGTAATGGTTTCTCTGTTCTCTGCTTTATGGAGGTAACTGTTTGAAGAAGCAGGATAGAAAGAGTATTGTTATTTTTGAAAAAATACTAAGAGATGCAATGGTTTTCCTTGCAGCTAAATAAATACATGGATTATCAAATAAATCAACCCTGAGGCACAATGTCCAGCCTCAACTTATCATAGTTTGGATATATTATGCAAAAGCCTTGTTTTCTGGAGTAGTCTGTAATGCTGGGAAAGTTGGAAGGAAAGAAAAGAGGATATCCAGCAGCAATGGGTGCAATATTGGAAGATCTGAAAGACCAGCTTCGGGACAGGTCCTCCTAAAAAAATCTATGTATGAGGTCACTAAGAATCAACACCAATTTGATGATACTTAAGCAGATTATTGAGCCCATAGTGTGGAAGACTGACACTCCTGTCTTGGAAGCCTTGTCGATCTTTTGGGATTGCAGTTTGATAGTTTCTGTTGCCGCTATCTATCTTCCAGGGTTTGCCTCAGCTGGCATTTTCCCCCTAACTTCAGTGTATGACAGAAATAAGACTCTCAAAACCTATACTACCTTTGTAGTGATTAAAAGATCAAAACACAAAAAGTAAATATTTATAAAGTGATATCATCTAAAGCTCTTCCAAAAGAGAGGGAGGGAGGGAGGGAGGGAGGGAGGGAGAGAGAGAGGGGGGCAATTTAACAAGAGGTAAACAAAACTACATTTTATTTTTAAAAAGAACATAGCATATAAAAATACTTTTTAAACTTTAAATATTAAATGAAAGCATTCAGTACTGAAAGAGATAAATCATAGAACCCCCAAATCATGGTTAGCTGCTTACAAATGAATTAAAACATAAGATCCCAAAAGAAAATGTTCCAAGTAGACAACACGATGGCAAAGATCTACTCTATAACAAGGTGAGATAGTTTCAAATTAATAATTCTACAAAGGACAAAAATGTAAGTTATCATTACTATTAATGGTATAATAACATGTGATGATGTAGTAAATAGTTTATAATTATATGCTATAATAAAAGTGATAAAATATGAGAATTAAAAATAGAATAAAAATGAAAATAACAAAATATTCTATACTAATGGGCACAAGCTGCAGTGCAAAATATACATATGTTATAGGAAGATTAAATTAAAAGAAGTAAAAATGCATGAAATTGACCAATATAGCAAGGGAACTGAAAATCTAAGAAAATAAGCAATAAAGAACATGTTCTATAGATTCAATCTGCCCAAACTCATTGGGATATAAGAATTCTGGAAAAGAATGTTCTACGTTTCAGAGCTCCAAGATGCCTATGATAAGCTTCAGGGATTATTAAACAGAGATTTTAGAAAAGTTGTTACCTTCATTTTTAAAAAAGAATCTGGCTTGCTCATAACCAAAGAAAAGCAGGTAGAAAGGAGAGAGTCTTAATAAAGCTAATTTTGCTGATCCTGAGGATCAGAATCTATCCTTCGCTGATAAAAGAGCTAAGCTCATTGGGAAACATGTTAATCCTACCCAGAGGATAATTATACCCAGAACTCTAAACTCTATTTTCACCAAATAGGATTGAAGTACCACATCATCTTTTTTTACATCTTCTTACATTTTTTCTTATATCTTTTTTTCCATTTGATAAATTGGGAGATTAATCTATTTCTCTGTCAAGACTCATACTTTTTCTGCAATATCTATACTTTCTTCAATGTCTCTTTTTCCTAAATTCCACTTTTGACTCTATCAAAAATTGCTTGTCTCACATTCAGAACCTCTCATCACCCTTGTATCCTTCACTAATTCTCTGATCATTCATAATTAAACAGTAAAATCAGTTGGGTTCTTAGCTTTATATTGATTCTTTTTCCATGTGTACATATGAATAGACATGTTTAAACCGCATACAATACAAAGCTTTTTTAAAGCAGATACTCATCAGTCACCATTCTCATTCATTCTTGGGATTGCAAATGGACAAATCAATTTTTTCAGTACTATCTTGTCTCATTTTCACCAATCATCTAAGACATGTTTTTCCCTATACATCACATTTATTTAGAATTTTACATACTTTCCCCCTAACCAAGAATGAATTAGCAGAAAAATTATGTGCCATGTTACCTGTATCTATGATTAAATTATACTTATCCTTGCTTAACGACTGTCCTGTTTAGCAACTGTTTGAAGTTATAACAGGTCCTCACACTTACAAACATCTCAGCGTTCCCATGGTGACATACCGTAATTGACATTTGGGCACTTTGCAGTTGGTAAGCATTTACAAACATCCCGGTGTCCCACAGTCACATGACCGCACAGTTTAAAGCCTGCTTTCTACAAGCAGAGTCAATGTAGGAACTAGCAATAAAATCACAAGTCGTGATCATGTGATGTCTCGCTTAAGAACTGCAGCAGAAGCAAAGGCACAAGTCCATCTTGGTCACATGATGTCTTTCTTAACAGCTGCATTGCTTAGTGATGGAGCTGCCAGTCCAATTGTAGTCATTGAGTGAGGACTACAGGTAGTCCTCAACTTACAATAGTTCATTTAGTGACCGTTTGAAGTTACAGTGACACTTTAAAAAGTGAGTTATGACCAGTTTCACACTTACAACTGTTGCCGCATCCCCATGATCACATGATCAAAATTCAGACACTTGGCATCTGATTCATATTTATGACGGTTGCTGTGTCCTGGGTTCATGTGATCATGTGCAAAGTCAATGGGGAAGCCAAATTCACTTATCAAGTGTGTTATTAACTTAACAATTGTGGCAAGAAAGGTGGTAAAATGGGACAACGTTCACTTAACAAATGTGTCACTTACCAACAGAAATTTTGGGCTCAATTGTGGTCATAAGTCGAAGACTACCTGTACTTGTATTCGTTTTTTCATTTGAACCAACAACCTAGCTGACACCAAGTCATACTTTCTGAAATACATTTTAACCTTCTCATTTGTAATTAGACGTACACCTTCTCTTCCATAAATATATTCATCAACTCCACTCCACAAGATTATATTGCTTATCTATTGCATCCTTCACAACTATATTTTTTCTTTCATTTCCATTTATTAATTCCTATTGTTAATTATTTACTCTTTAAGTCACAATCTTCCATTGTCATGGTTGTCATCAGGTCATCTTGACCTTTTCCACTCATCATAGGTTTGGTCAGTTGAGGCTTTCATTAATTGATGGAAGAAATAGCTTAGGTTACTAGTCTTAATTATACCAATGCTCCACACAATATACAGTGCTTTGCTAATGGAAAATTCACTAACGGTAAGTTTAATATATTTTGTCTAGTATGCTGCAAATGCTTCCAAATCCCTGCTTTATCCCATGCAAGCAATATACTTTGTGTTCTAACTATTGGAAAGTGTCTGCATTACACTGACATAGGAAGGATACCTATCTGCTTTGAACATGAAACATTCTAAAAACTAAGCTTAATTATTTAATTAAGAACTTATCTATGATTGACTAGAAAGTTACTAAAGAATTCTTTACTTTATTTCTTTCAATTTATTTTAGGCATTCTTTAACTTTACCAAAAGAAGAGTGGATTATGAGACTTTCAAAGCAGTTAATGATGCATGCCTTGTCTATGATGGGAGGCTTGTGATTGATACCAACTTCCATACTAATGATGTGAGCATCAGGGCTGCAGGTCCTTTAACCAAATTTTCCAATATATATTATGCTAATGAATGGACACACAGCAATTTCAGCTCAAAAGAGATTGGTTTTCAGCTTGCTGCAACGATGCTGAATCTTTTTGATCCAACTCTAGAGCCAATTTTTGAACCTCCAGAAGATTTAGATAGACTAATTCCTATGTACAAGGGATGCAAAATTCAAGGTGAGCCAAATACATTTGTTTTTAATAAGCTTGCATTTCTATAAATTTCACCTTGATATATCAAAAATATTTTGAAGTAAAAAAAATCAATTCATGATATATTAGAAATTCAGAAAGATAACATTATTACCCATTGGCAAAATAATTTAAATTTTCCTGTTCTGTTTGTTTATATATTTAAGTATTTATAATAATAGTGCTCTGGGACTTTAAAGAGACAGGCACCTGCCATATAACAACCCAGACTTAACAATTGTTGATAAAAAAAGACAAGTCTAGACAGTGGATGTAGCAGTACCTGGAGACAGCAGAAGAGAAAAGAAAGAACTAGAGAAGAGAAGAGAACAAAATACAACGGACTACAAATAGAAATAGAGCAATTATGGCAAAAGAAAGCAAAGGTAGTACCAATAGTAATAGGTGCCTTGGGTGCAATCCCAAAACAACTGGAACCTCACTTGAACACCATCAGCACTGACAAAATCACCATCAGTCAATTGCAAAAGCCAGCTTTACTTGGAACAGCCTACATCCTGCAATGATAACTTCAACACCATCAAAAATCAACATCTGCCTAACCCAGGACCTTGGGAAGGACTTGATAGGTGGATAAAAATGCCAAATCCAGTCTGAACATCTCACTGACTGCACGATGAACCATTGTAATTTATGAATCTTGTATGTCACTTAACTTGCAATGACTGGGCAGCTCATAACAAAGAAAATACAATGAAATCAATGGAACATAAAAGATAAAGATAAAAGATTGCAAGTATGATGAAATGAAGGGTTTCTTCCTTGCCAAAGGCCTCAGTGCTACCCCATTCAAGGTCAGAATGAAATATGTCCATATCTGGAAATAGCCACAGTTACTTGGCACAAATCTGCATAGCATCCAGGTACTCAGATATTGATAGCCTCAATATAATTGAGTACCATCAGCAACCTTCTGCATCTTCCACAGCTATGTGGTCTCACACATTGGATCTTTTCCAAACTCTGTGTCACCTGCAGAAGCCTCAGAAATCTTGAGTATCTTCAGGACTTTCCAAAAGTTTATAGAGCTAGTAAGTGCCCCCCTCCTCAGCTTCTCCCTCAATGACAGAGAGTTCTGCTCCCACTAGCTCATTGATCATGGGAGCCAGCCAAACACCCAAAAAACACCATGTAGAAACAAAAAGACATCCACACCAACCCCTCTTCAGCAAATTCCTCAGGAACTCTAGGAGGTTTACAAATATTAAAATAGCAATGAAATAAAATTACACCGTAAACCTTCAGTAAATAAATTGCAACAAAAATAGGAAACAGATACAGGTAAATTTGTGTATATATGTACAGACACACGCTCACATATATAGAGACAGGAAAATATTTACCTGCTTCCAGAAGTCCTTGAGTCTAAGGGTCATCCTCACCTCAGGGGGTCAGCTGTTTTACAGTAGGGGAGCTGCCACTAAGAATCCTGATATCTGATCTCTTCTACCATGCTGCACCTCCTGATAGAGGGGACCATTAGAACACATTTTCTGGCTGTCAGGATTAAACAGGTAGAGATTACTTAGAAAAGGTGCTAAAAGCCTTCAGCCAGGCACTGGGAAATGAATGGTTCAGTGCAGCTTAAAAGGTAATCTTTTTCTGGCTGGGGCCAAAACACTCTAGGCTAAGGCCAAGTAGCCACCAGCCTAGAGGTGCCAAATTTTAAGGGGTGCCAAAATTGAAAAGACTTCCAAAAACCACAGTAAAAAAAGCAAAATGTAGTAACAGTGGATTATGTGAACCAGAGTGGTTAAATATAATTTAAGGATTAAATACAATTTCACAGTGAAAGTTAATTGAAAATGTCAAAAGAAAAAAATGTCCAAGGCAGAAAATAATAAGTATAATGCTCAAAAACTTGAACAACAACAAAAAGAAACAAGGGAATGTATTTTTTGCAATTCCTAACAAAATTGGAAGATGAGCCAAACAATTGGGGTACCAGAATATGACTGCCTACGGTGCCAGAAAGTCCAGAACTGGCCCTGGTTTTGGCCATATTCCAAATTCAACACTAGCCTGAGCAAAAACTATTTTTGATTTGATTCAGTCTAAAATACAATTAACTTGATTGTTACCAATGTTTTAAATACATTTTCTCATTTTATCATAGGAAACAAGTTTTGGAGGCTCAGAGAGGGACTACACTTAGAGTTTTAGCGTCTGCAAGCAGCCCAGAAAGTCTCATATTGTGGACAGTACATGAAAGAAAATTGGCCAAAACTTTGCCATCTATTTTGTTGAACTCTTGCAGACACAATTTCCTCTCTTCTTCTCACATTCTTCCTTCTGCTTCTTTTCTCTTCAAATAGAAACTAGAGAAAATGATTTAAAAGAAGTGTTAACAGTTGTGGTAGAACTCGTAAAAAGAGATATTTTTAAAAAATTATTTTTCCTCAGAAAGAAATATTGTATGTGTCAGGTATTTAATACTCAGTATTAGCCCCTGAAATAATTGTTGGATATTTGTTTTTGTAAGACTGACACACTACACATTTTGGCTTCCAAAGAGATAAAAATACAACAAAGAAGAACAATTTCTCACATTTTTGCAAACTTTTATGATCAAATCAGTTGTTAAATAGAAAAAAATCATTAGAAAATCATAACCAATCCCACTTGCCTGATAAATTTGTTTCTTCACTTCTTTGTCATACAGTCATATTTTCCAGTTAACATGGATGCATGGCATCTCCTGTGAGAAAAGATGCCAAGCATGAAGCAGGTCTGAGAATCCAGTAATCCCTTTTCATTATTAAAAAAGATATTGAATGTTCGTCCAGTATTCTGATCCTATCAGCTGTGGTGTTTACAGAAAGCAGAATTTATCTTTTGCATTTCTTGAAAAGATTACAGTGATTGAAGTTAGATCTTCAGTCCAGCATGTAACCACCACAGTGTATACCATCAATTAAATTGCAACAAAGTTTCATCTGTTCTTCCAGTCACCCTGGATTGGTTTTAAAAAATAACAAAGTACTTTGAAGGCCTAATGATTAACAAGTTTACTGATTTTATATAATCTACATATCTTGATAACATTGTTTTTCACAGGTGGTATTCTACCTGGAAAATATAATTATCTGCATGTTTTTAAACCTGGGATTCCTGCCCGCTTGGATGTACAAGAATCACAACCTGATTATGTAAGTACTCCCTAAGTAATAAACAGTTGAGGTTTGAATTACAAGTATCTTGAGGATATTTTCTTTTCTTTTCTAGGAAACTTATGGACATATAATAAGCCTCCTATAAATCAGACAAATTAGTCAAATGCAACATGAGGTGTAATGACATCATGACTGTCACAATATCATTTACAGTGCTTTCAGTCCTCTAGTATATTAATTGAATGTGTAGATTGCCTCATTTTTTGCTAGCAATATTAATAAGCACCTTAAAACAAATATATAGGTATGTTCTTCACTGCCTTTTTTATGCATCACTATTGAATATATACGTATGTACCAAGCAGTTCTGCTTAGAAGGCCTTCATTGCCTGGAAATCTTTTCCTGTAAAGAAACTGATATAACATTTAAATAGAGCTAATCTTGCTGCTAATAATAATGTCTTAGAATATAACCTTTGTGGTATAACTAGAAATCCTGTTGCAAGGCATTGATATAAAGCATTTTTGTAGTAACCAACCTACCTCCCTATCTTCCTTGTTCTCTTCCTGGAGTGAGTAGATTGATATGTGGTCTAGCTTTGCCTGTTGTCCCAACACTTTTCTCAATTTATTATAGGGGATGGCAATCACAACAGGAGATGCAGTAAAGGGAACTTACTTCAGAATTCATGTCAACCAATACAGCAAAATAGAAACCATTACTTGCTTTTCAAAGGAACCTATTCCTGTTTCCAACTACATATGTTTATTTGGACACCATGAACGTCTTCTTAATAATCTTTGTTCTCGCTGGAGGGAGGGACTGATCTCAAATCTCTATAGGTAAGATAAAGTTTTATTTTGCTTTTGAAATCTATTATAATGCAGGTATTTGGGACAGATTTCACTTTTGAAGAAGCATCGTGTCCTGGTCATAGGCAACATCAATAATGGGTACTTGTTCCTGAAAGGTAAACAGAGTCTCCATGGAGAATATTGTTAGGAAGAGCTTAGTGACTTTACTAGTCTGTATATTTGAATGTACTACTGTATAAGCTACTATCAGAATCCTTGATTGTAAAGAGGGGGATACACATTTTTCAAAGAGAGAAATTAATTAAAATGTGGCTAATCTTTGGGAGCTATAGTACTGTGTCAGATTTTGAGCACTTGTGATAGATGTAGTACAAAATTATTGTTGTAGGAGACTTGCCTGTTCACTATGCTGTTCAGAATAGTTAGTGTGACACTTGTGCAGTTAAAGCCCTGTGTCTTTTTTACATATGCCACATATGCAACAAATGTTAAAAAGGGTCAGGGATCATGGCTTCAATCATGCAACACCCTTTTGAAGTTTTGACCCTCCAGAAGTTGTCCTGATGATGAAGATTATTTCTTCAAGGAGTCTTGGGTAGTGTACTTTAGCGATAATGTAAATTAGGGAATAGAATAGAATAGAATAACAGAGTTGGAAGGGACCTTGGAGGTCTTCTAGTCCAACCCCCTGCTTAGGCAGGAAACCCTATACCACTTCAGACAAATGGTTATCCAACATCTTCTTAAAAACTTCCAGTGTTGGAGCATTCACAACTTCTGGAGGCAAGCTGTTCCACTGATTAATTGTTCTAACTGTCAGGAAATTTCTCCTTAGTTCTAAGTTGCTTCTCTCCTTGATTAGTTTCCACCCATTGCTTCTTGTTCTACCCTCCGGTGCTTTGGTGAATAGTTAATATCTTGATCTTTGTGGCAGCCCCTGAGATATTGGAACACTGCTATCATGTCTCCTCTAGTCTTTCTTTTCATTAAACTAGACATACCCAGTTCCTGCAACCGTTCTTCATATGTTTTAGCCTCCAGTCCCCTAATCATCTTTGTTGCTCTTCTCTGCACTCTTTCTAGAGTCTCAACATCCTTTTTACATCGTGGCGACCAAAACTGAATGCAGTATTCCAAGTGTGGCCTTACCAAGGCATTATAAAGTGGTATTAACACTTCACATGATCTTGATTCTATCCCTCTGTTAATGCAGCCTAGAACTGTGTTGGCTTTTTTGGCAGCAAAAAACATGCATGCAAACTGATTTTGATTCATAGAACCCTAGCAGAAATCCTGTTTATTGGTCCACTTTAGAGCATAAGGAAAAGCTGTTTTGCTAACACTTCCTTTGAACAAACCATTAAATCTTAATGTTTCCAACTCACTTTGAAAAGTGGGTTTATCATTTGCATATGTACCTAAGAATCTTGACCATTTCTTTGATGATGCTGTACATCGAATGGTTAGTATCTACATAAATTATCAGAGTATATAATCAGAGGAACATGAAAAATGAAAAAGTGACCTGCATAAAGGTGTACAGTAAGAAGGAAACAAATGCATTTTGTCCCAATGTTGAAAAAAATGTGTTTTTTTAAAAAATGCTATCATTAGAAAATGGAACACTAACAGGGCTTATCGAATGCACAATCCTACACAAAATGCTTGTGTTTTTTTAAAATTTATATTTGGTGGTTCTAAGCCAGATTCATGCAGTTCAACATCATCTGCTAAATGAAGAAAGACTTGTCACAAGTCTTTCCAATCACAAATGCTAAATCACAAATTACGTGTTTTGTTTTTATAGCAATACTTTTTTCAGAATTCATATAATGTAAAATGGCATCCCTAAAAGTTGTGCTCTGCTGAATTGAAAAATTTCATATTATTTATTTATGTGAAAACCTTTGAGTTTTAATTTCTTTCGTTCTTAGATTAGAATCTGATTCTAGATTATAATTTAAAAACACAATGGATGGTTACCACATTTCTAAAAAGATATTGACAAGTTAGAAAATGCTCAGAAAAGGGTACTTTAAGGACATGTCCTTAGAGAACAGACTGAGTCACTTGGATAGTGAGATGGGCAATGTCTAACTTTGGTAAATAAATAAATACAGCCTGGAGTAAAGATGCATAATATCAATATACATAAAAAGATACTACAGAGAAGATGGTTAGAAACTATTTCCCACAGAAACTAGAACAGATTGGATATAAATTGCAACTACCTAGATTTCCTAGGTACTGACAGAGGTTGTGGATTCTCCATTTCTAGAGTTAGATGTGTTTTTTTAAAAAATTGGACAGCCACTTCTCAAGTATTGTTAAACGGGTTTTCCAGAATATTGCAGAGAGTTGGATTACATTATTTTTGTAACTCCACAATTCTGTAATTCACACAACACCTAAACCAAAACTATATTATGGCTTCACACAATGTATGAACCCAGAATGTCAAGATACTGAAAGGAATTGTAGCAAGTATAATACATCTTCCAAAATTATTATAGATATCTGCTAATGCCATCTGTGCCAGTAATAAGAAAGAACTCTTTAACGTTTTAATAGTTCATTACTTTCCACTCAAAATGGAAGAGCCTGTATTTTTCTTCCAAGATTTTAAAATTTAACCATAGCATTTTTAAGACAAAATATAGGAATAGATATTTTTCTATTATTTTACATGCTTGCAATAAAGAGCATATTTAATATAGTATTACAGTATATGTAAAGGTATAGTGGATAGACCCAGTGATCCATGTCTACTTGGGCTTAAAATTCCATATCTCTGATATTTACCCTACATTACCTAACAAATAAACAATAAACAAATACAATTAGTTAATAATATAGTCCATTTTAAGTACACCGTTATTGCATTTTTCCAAGTTCTTTACTCTAAGGCTAAAGTATGCTTTTTAAAAAATCCTTTTATAACTGGATTAGTTTTCCCCAGCATGGTAGCCAATGCCAAGAATGAACTCAGTGAAACAGCTGTCACCTGGGAGTTAATTTGCCTCTTTGTGACATGCAAATGATCTTTTAAATTAGAGGCCATATCTAGCCATGAATTGTATTCATCAGGTTTAAAGTTTTAACCCTTTGGTGATGAATTTTGTGAAAGCAGAGTTGTGTTTCAAAATTAGTTAAATTTAAAATTGGTCTACAAGAATAATAAATCCCACCAGTTCTGACAATACTGGTTCTTCTACAAGCTCATCTTTTACATTCCAGCTGAGTTAATCCCTACTATCTGCAACTGGAGCTTCAGACTTCTTCTTTCAATTTCCAATAAACAAGATCTTACAGCTATTCTGTTTTCTTGAAAGTGACACTAGACTGTTTCTCCACTGTTTCTCACTGAACTGAAAAAATTAGGACACAACATTTTTAAAAGTAGATTTTAGTCAACATCCCACTATTAAAATAATTATTGGGAACTATAAACTTCTGCTAAATACTCTCTTATAAATTATTACATATGATTTTAACTTCTTGTTAATGTAGGAAAAGCCCCTTTGTTAGGAATGCATACAAATAACAGTTGTCAGCAGGGGTGGGTTCCTCCCGGTTTGGACCGGTTCTCCCGATCCGGTAGCAGCCCGCTGGTGATGTCACGATGACATCACCGAACCGGATCGGTCGGTGTCAGTCCGTGGGGGTCGCCATCTTTTTTTTGAATTTTTTTCTATTTTGTTTTGAATTTTTTTTTTGAAATTTTTTTGAATTTTTTTTCCTTCTGAGCATGCGCAGAAGCCGACTTCCGGCACTGTGCATGTGGTGGCCATCTTTTTTTGGCTCCCCCCCCCCCGGGTTTTTTGTTGCTGCGCATGATTTTTTGGCTCCCCCCCCCCGGATTTTTTGTTACTGCGCATGAGGTACTGCGCAGCGCGGGAGGAATTTTTTAATTTTTTAAATTGGAAAATCATTTTCTTAAAATAAACCCAGCAGAACAGAGACGCCAAAAGATGCTTTCCTTTCTAATAATTATTACAGAATCTTTTCAAGTATATTTTATGAAGATTTTGTGATAATTGGATTTTCCTGCAATGGTTCAAGTCCCAAGAAATTATATTAAATGGCCAAAATCTTCCAAAATCAGCAAATCTTGCAACTTCCTTGTTATCTTACCTCTGAGATCTTGTTTGATCTTAGATATACTGAATTCACACATATGAGATTTGATATTGCTTGAACTTTGATGGGATTTTGGCTCTCAAATGATTTGTAAGACCCAAAATCTCAATCTCAAATGATCTGTAAGACTCAGAAACCTCTTTGATACTCCAAGAAAAATTTGTCAAATTATTTTAGTTAATTATTATTTTTTATCAAACTTTGAGGCCACATAATGCCTTGATGATTCTGGATAACAGAACAGAAAGTCACAGCCAACCAGAGACAATACACCAATTAGAAACCAAATATAATTAACATAACTAAAGGACAACCACCCTATCCAAAGGTCTTGAAGGAGAATTTAAAATATATATATATCTAAATTTCATAAGGATGAGAGCCATACAACTCTCTAGGGTGATACTGTTTCAGAAATTAGATGTCATTGTTTAATATATAGGATTCCGAGTTCATCCACTCTGCTTGATTGTATCAGTGGAGCAGAGGCAGTTTGAATTAAGAGATCCCTCAGACAGTCAGGTCCTGTGCCATGAAAGGTTTTAAATGTGATAGCTAGCATCAAGAATTGCATCTAATAACCTGTGCAGCTCAATTTTTAAAATTGATGTTTTTTATATTTAACTTCCAGATTTTACAAAAATCTTCTAGAAGTTTCATAGGCAAAATGGTACCCACTTGGTGTTTTGTATTGTTTGACTTTATGACATTTGCTGCAACCCTATATTGAAAAATATGCAGGCTCATCATGGCTGCTGATGACTCTATAGCTCTCTGCTCATAAGACTTTCTTATGCTATACATAAACCTATCATTAAAAATATAACCGTGCTACAGTTTGTAAAAAAAGTTTTAAAAGTTTGTATGCATTTTTTTTTGATCAGGAGGAGAGCTTGCTTGTTTACTAAATGATTGTTCATTAATCCTGTTCTTCACTTTCCTCTATGTCCTGTATACATGGAGGGCTTTTGTAACGTGTTGCCACTATGAAGAGGCAAGGTCAAGTACAGATGCATCAGTTTACTGGGCTGCTAAACAACTGCTGGGTCTATGAGGAGCTCCAAAGCCCACATAGTGTGTAATTTATCTGCAGTGTTGCAGTTCTGAAATGTTCAGGATCTGATTTGCCCATATGTAGATTATTTCATATAAACATTTTTTGTTTTATCTCTTTTATCTTGTTACTATAATGATTAGGCTACTGCAAGACATTCCAGATGTGGCTAGCTTTGAAGAATGCTTGTAGTGATGTAAAAAGCTGCAGTTCAATTGTTAATCAATGCACGATAACAAGATCACATTATGCCTTTCCACATTATCTGTGGAAAGACCAGCACTGGTTGCCAGTTCTTTTTCAGATTCCATACAGGGGTTAGGGTTAAACTTTAAAATCCTTAAATGGCTTAGACATTATCTGTATGATTCCCTAATTGTATGAACATGTTCAGGAACTACAGGAGTCCTCGACTTACGACCACAATTGAGTCCAAAATTTATATTGCTAAGTGAGAAATTTGTTAAGTGCATCTTACCTTATTTTATGACTTTTCTTGCCATGTTTGTTAAGTGAATCACTTCAGTTGTTAAATTAGTAACATGGTTGTTAAGTGAATCCAGCTTCCCCATTGAATTTGCTTGTCAGAAGTTCGCAAAAGGGGATCACATGACCCTGGGATACTGCAACTGGAATATGAACTACTTGTCCAGTGTCCGAATGTAAAACAGATGATCATGGGGATGATGTGACAGTCGTAAGTCTGGGAAATGGTCATAAGTCATTTTTTTCAGTGCCATTTTATATTCGAACAGTCACTAAATGAACTGTTGTAGGTCGAGGATTACCTGTAATATCAATGGTAAGATTGTCCCAGGTCAGCTTATCAGCATGCTGGAGTTGGCTTTCTTCTTCATTGTGTTCCAAAAGTTGAATTTAGCCTGTTCTCTTTCTACTTTCAGGAAAGAAGTTTTTTTTCCTCTTCAGTGATTTGACTTAGATTTTACTCCAGAGTATCCATAGAAGGGTCAGAAAACTCAAGATGGTGACCACAAGTGTGTAACTGAAGCCTCACCAGTTTTTATGTGTGTCACACATGTGACACACATAAAAAACAAAGCAGGACATTGATTGTATACCTGAAACTGCCATCTGACATTTTTACTCCCCCCACTATCACTTATGAATGCCCTGATTTTAGCTTTCTCTCTCTCTCTTACTAGATTACATCTTTTCATATTCAGCCATCTTGAATGTTGAAAATTTAATATATCTATTTACTAATGAGACTTTAGTTCTGTATATAAGAACTCTGCTTGTCCAGTTCATATGAAATATCCTTGGGAAAAATTATAATGTAGTTCCAAAGTGGTTCTACATTAAAATGGCAACTAAAATTACTCCCATCATTATTTCTAAGGTGCTAGACTATTCTCCTATGTATTCAGAGAGAGTATCAAACACCAAAACAATACTGTATGCATAAATATACTGTAAACATGTGTGAGACTTTGTGGCATAGTTCTATGACTCTCCTGTTTAAAATATGTTTTCTTAAACAAATACTTTCAGAAGAAAACAAACATAAATAGAAGGGAAAATGTCTGAACACTCTTAAATAGGGAAGTAAATAGACAGATGTTAGCTCCCTGCTTTTGTTTTTGTTTTCATTCCATTTAGAAATTCAGCTTCAACCACAACAATACACGAGCACACAATAGATACAAACCTATGGTAAACCGCGCCAAACTTGATTGCAGAAAATACGACTTCAGTAACAGAATTGCCAATGCCTGGACTACCTGACTCTGTGGTTTCTTCCCCAAACACCCAAAACTTTAACCTTAGACTGTCTACTGTCGACCTCACCCCATTCCTAAGAGGTCTTTAAGGGGCGTGCATAAGCGCACCAGCGTGCCTACCGTCCCTGTCCTAATGTTCCCTTTTATTCGTATCCATTTCATGTATCCATAATTATGTTTTTATATCTGTTATCTAATACATGCCTGATGACATAAATTAAATAAATAAATATATAAAAGGAAAAATAAGAATATTATCCAGTTTTCAGACCTAACCTTGAGACTGTTAGGAGTATTAGGGAATCTTGAGTCTAATAGACGTAAGCCAATTCTCAGGATACACCATTCTGGGTACAACTGAGAAAGATATTATTATTCGACTAGGATAGAGAATTCATCTGGGTAAGAGAAGAGCTTTAACAACTGCTTGAGTTACTATTACTCTCCCCATATGTAACATGGAATGCAATCCTAATCCACCATCCCCTTACTATAACATATTTTTTTCCCAATTGAAATAATATCCAAGTATGAAATCATTACCTTGCTTTAAACATTCTTAAGATTTAGCCTGTTTCAATATTTAAGAGTTAAAAAACCATCAGGTAGACATTTTGTACTCTTAAAAATGCTTAAATATTTACTTATTTTTAAAAGAACTGACTGCAAATGTTGTGTACACCATTAAGTCTCCAACCTCAAAAACAAAATTAAGTTTTTCATTATTTTATTTTAAAAAATCTACTAATAATCAACTTCCAACTAGCATGATGCTTACATTCTTACAATAAAACCTCAGAATATCCACTGAAGTTAAAATCTTTAGTGATGTATTTATAATGTCACAATAAAATAAAGTATTCCAAAAGATGTGGTTGAAGTTACATTTAATATAAAAATATTTACATTAAATGGCTTTATAAACAGGATATTCAAGGATATTCTGAACATTACAATGTTCATATAAATATATTTACGTAAAATATCTTTATAAACAGGATATTCAAACAAGATAAAACCTGAATGAATGTTGAATATGAAGTTCTAAACAGATTTTCAAAATGTCAAGGCCACTTTACTTACAGTGCACAAGTCGGTGAAATATAGTCCTGTAGTATTATTGTGTGCACGCATTCAAAAGGGTTATGTCTTCATACTCCAGTTTCTCTTGCAAATTTCTTTAAGTCTGTCATCAGTTTTCTTTTATGACAAAAACAAAAAAGGATGTGAGCATGGCTAGATGTGTCTAATGCTGCTTAGTAGACTTTGAACTCTAATTAGGATAACGAGATGTTCATTTTGAAGAAAAAAGCCAGAATAAAAAGAATACATAAAAGCTATAAGAGCTTTCCTTTTCTGGTCAAATCAAATGCCAACCTTGAATTGTATTATTAAAAGTAGACTTCTATAATAGATCAATATAAATAGCAAAGAAACACTAACAAGCATTAGAGATATCACTCTTGTATTACATTACTGGATTTTTAAATGAACAACTATACTCCTAATGAGCAATAGCTCAGTCTAGAAATCAGGGGATTAAAAAGCAGCTGTGTGGCTTTCTTATGTTGAAAATGGATTACACTTCATTCAATAAAGTTTTGAAAATGACTAAGACTTGAGGCACAGTCATGAGCAAAAAGCTGTAGGGCAGAAGTAGTAGGTTCAATTTTGATGAAGTTAATTTTCTTTCCCCCACTGATTAGAGTGACATTTCAATTAGCCATGACTAACTAGTCTTAATGATTTAGGTAGGACCTAAGCATGACTAACTGAATTTAGAGCCAAACCATAATTTACCACATAAATTTTCTTTAGAGACTTTTTCATAATAACAATTAATTTTGCTGGTTTTTATAATATGTATGCTAGAACTTTAAGGGCTTAACTTTAGCGTGATTGTGTCTATTAAACAAGATATTTCACAACTATATCAATGTACTGTATAGAGGTGCTTCAAAATTTTAAACTCTAATTCTTGCATCTCTAAAAATCAATATAACAATTCATGTTGTCTTGATGTAGCAATACAATACATATAGAAGTAGCCATGCACATAGAGAGATGGAAGCTCTACAGATAGTTTTCAATTAATGACATCTTGTTCAATAACTATTTGAACTTATGGTGGCACCAAATAATTGGTACTTTTGACTGACTGGTTCCCAAAGTTCTGGCAATCACAGCACCCCCATTAACATATTATTGGGGTGCTCGGCAACTGGCTTATATTTCTGACTATCACAGAATCTGCAGTTCCGTGATCACGATTTGCAACCTTCACTACTTGTTTCCCATTAGCAAAATCAATGGGGAAGCTAGTAGGAAGTCAAAAGTCAGTCATGTAAAGTCCACACTTAATGACCTGTGGTGATTCGCTTAAACCCAATAGCCAGAGACTGCTGGAACTGCCATTGCTAAACAGCACGATTATTTGAAATCATGCTTTACAATTGTATCACTTAGCAACCAAAATTCTGATCCAAATTACAGCTGTTAAGTGAGGACTACCTGTATCACTATCCCCTATTTTCATTAATACAAAAGATTAATGAAGATTTCTGCTGTGAAATCTACTAATGTGTGTTCCATTCCCATTGGACCTTCCTTGCTGTTAATGCCAGCATCAAAGAAAATATACCAGTACTTTTATCTCTTCAAAAATAAAAAACTAAAGAAATAAACTGCTGAAAATCATCAATAATAATTACAATGTTTATTTTAAAAAAGGCTTACTTTAGGGGAATTCACATTTCAAAGCCCCGCATGATAGTTTACTGTTAATGACTGAAAATCAGGTGTGTTGTAATTTTTAAAGGTTTGAGGCAAGTCCTTCCATAACTTTCAGTGGTTTACAGTATAACTTTAGTACTAGAGAGGAGATTACAAGATAATATAAGAGGGATCAGCAAGAGAGTAGGCTTGACCTTGTCATTATCAGACTTGCATACATGATTACATTTCCCAACAATCAACTGTCAACCAGAGTGGCTGATCAAATCCCTGTTTTCTGGAATATTTTAAATACTGTAAATACTTATCCCAAAAGTTGTCTGCATGACTGTGGGGATTCTGAACTTATTTGAATTCTTGCCTTCTGCATTTCATTCCTTCTCATCTTTTATTGCAAAATCAGCAGATTGGATTCAGTTGGGTTTCCATAGCTTCGTTTTATTGATACAGTCTGTGATTTTTACTTAACTTTGGAATTTCATTAAAAGTATACAATACTGCTTTACTGAATCACAATATTATTTTAGTGATACAAGAATTTGGATTTAATAATAATCTTATTTCTAAGTCTTTTATCAAGCATGAATTTAAATGCACCAACTAATAATGAATAGAAGGCAATAGCTGATAAAACAGCTTATTCTAGAAAAGTGTGCCAGAATCCATAGTTTACAGGCTTGTATACTGTAGCTTTCAAAAGGTTTCCAAAGCTGGTTTTATTGTTGAACTGCTGTTATTATTAGGAATTTTTTTCTGTTTTTCTTATAATTTAAGACTATTATTGTTTCCTACACTCCTTATCCTCTTTTCTGTCATCTTTTTGATAAATGGAATTGAAGCCCAATTTTTCTTCATTCTATATCTGTGACCTTATTTTCTGTTTTATAAGAACATAATTTATCCCACTGCATTTATTTTCAGAATATTAATCTAGTAAGATATTATTTTTAATTTAAATTCTGTACTTCAGGGAATTAGCTGTCCTTCACATCTCTGTCAGAAAGTACAGAGAATGATTATAAACTTTCAAATCATTTTCATTATCAGTATCATAACCATATTGGCAGGTTATTGATGTTTTCCCCCCTCAATTTTATTGATACTCATATTCTTGTAAGTTTCCCCCAGTATTTGTTCATCATATAGGTTACCTAAACAAGATTAGCCTTGTCCAGTAGTGGGTTCTAAAACCCTTTACTACCGGTTCACGCATGCACTCATGCGTGCGCGCAACACTTCTGCGCAGAAGCGTCCCGGGCAGGTGGGCGGAGCCTCCCACCGCCGCCGCTACTGGTTCTAAGAACCGGGCCGAACCGGGAGCAACCCACCACTGGCCTTGTCCCTCCCTTTTGTCAAGTTGAAGCCAGTTTTGTTATGCTATATGTGGACTATGGTTGCCTGTCCTGAATGTAAGTTTCCTAAGAGCACAATAAGATATTCTGGGATTGGCATTTTCCTAAGTATATTTCACAGCTTGATACAACCAACAGAGTTGAAGGCCTTTCTATAATCAGTAAAGCAACAGATTTCATTTCATCTTCTACTATCAGATATTCTTTTTTTTTAATTTTCTATTTTTATTTTATTCAAAAGAAAGTTAAAATACAAAACTCCCCAAAAAATTTAAAAAAACAAAAAAACCACAAAACAATCAAGACATTAAAAAATGTAACACATATACACATATTATCCCCTAGTTGAATACGAATTAATACATTACTACAATATTGCTTTCTACCCCTTGCGAAACAGGCCCCCCCAATTTGTAAACTATATATATAGTTTATATATAAAACTGGAGGGGCCGAAAGGCAAAAAGGAAGCAGTATGCTTCCTCCCATATTTGGGTATACCAGGTGATTTAACAGAGGAAAAAAACATATATATATCCTTGTCCCTGGAACAAGCAGATAGGGAGAAGAATCCTGTGGCTCAGAGCTTTAAACACTTGCCTTGTTAAGCAAGGGGCCCAGGTTCTAATCCCATAAGGGTGTGGCTAGCTGATGAGAGCTAAATAGCTTGAAATAGATCTATACTAGTCTCCCTTTATTTATGTAAAAATATAACATATAGAAACGGACTGTCGTTTGTAAT
>QLTV01003124.1:3172106-3188840 GCA_003457575.1 Thermophis baileyi
CAGATTAACAGAGTTGGAAGGGACCTTGTAGGTCATCTAGTCCAACCCCCTGCTCAAGCAGGAGACCCTACACCATTTCTGACAAATGGAGTCCAATCTCTTCTTGAAAGTCTCAAGTGATGAAGCTCCCACAACTTCCGAGGGCAAGTTGTTCTATTGGTTATTTGTTCTCACTGTCAGAAAATTTCTCCTTATTTCTAAATTAAATCTCTCCTTGATCAGTTTCCATCCATTATTCCTTGTCTGGTCTTCAGGTGCTTTGGAAAATAGGTTGACCCTCTCCTCTCTGTGATAGCCCCTCAAGTATTGGAACACTGCTATCTTGTCTCCCCTGGTCCTTCTCTTCACTAGACTAGCCATGCCCAGTTCCTGTAACCGTTCTTCATATATTTTAGCCTCCAGTCCCTTAATCATCTTTGTTGCTCTTCTCTGCACTCTTTCTAAAGTCTCAACATCTTTTTTATATCATGGCGACCAAAACTGGACACAGTATTCTAGGTGTGGTCTTATTAAGGCTTTTAACAGATTAAAAGAGTTGGAAGGGATCTTGTAGGTCATCTAGTCCGACCCCCCACCTACTGGCTCATATTTAACTGGTTGTCCACTAAGACTCCAAGATCCCTCTCACAGTTACTGCTATTAAGCCTGGTTTCTCCCAATCTATATGTGTACTTTTGGTTTTTCTTGCCTAAATGTAAGATTTTACTTTTCTCTACATTGAATTTCATTTTGTTAGTTAGGGCCCAGTGTTCAAATCTGTCAAGATCTATCTGGATCTTGAGCCTATCATCTAGGATGTTGGCTATTCCTGCCAGCTTATTATCATCTGCAAATTAGATAAGTTCCCCTTCTATTCCCTCATCTAAGTCATTTATGAAGATATTGAAGAGTACTGGGCCTAAGATGGAACCTTGTGGTACTGCACTGCTTATTTCCCTCCATGTAAACATAGTACCATTAAGGACTACTCACTGAATACTGTTTGTCAGCCAGTTACAAATCCATCTGATGGTGATGCTATCTATCCCACTTTTTTCTAGCTTACCAAGAAGTAGGTTGTGGTCTACCTTGTCAAATGCCTTGCTGAAGTCTAAGTATACTATATCCACAGCATTTTGCTGGTCTACTAATTTAGTCACTATGTCAAAAAATGAAATAAGATTGGTTTGGCATGATCTGTTTTTAACAAGCACATGCTGACTTCTAGTTATTTCTTTACTGGTTTCTAGATGTTCCCAGATCTGTTTTTTTATTATACTTTACAGTATCTTCCTGGGTATTGATGTTAGGCTAATTGGTCTGTAGTTTCCTGACTGTTTCCCCCACCCCCTTTTTTTTGAAGATGGGAACCACATCAGCTCTTTTCCAGTCCTCTGGTAGTTCCCCAATGCTCCAGGATTTTTGAAAGATATGGTACAGTGGTTCTGAGATGACATCTGCCAACTCCTTTAAAACTTTGGGATGTAATCCATCAGATCCCGGTGATTTATATCCATCAAGATCAGACAGGTGTTCTCTTTCCTTTTTTTTTTTTTTTTCTTATTTTAACTTTATTTTAACTTTTATTTCTAGTCTGTCTTTTACAGTTATATTTTTGGTAGGTTGGGCTATAGTTTCTTTTTGTGTGAAGACTGATGCAAAGAATAAGTTAAGCAGCTCTGCTTTCTCTCTGCTACCTTTTACTTCCTTGTTGTCTTCTCTCTTTAGTGGACCGACTGTTTCCCTGATTTTTTTCTTGTTATTTATATGTTGAAAGAAACTTTTTTTGTTATCTTTGACTTTTGTTGCAAGTCTTTGTTCATTCTGAGACTTTGCTTTCCTGACTTTGTCTTTGCAGATTCTGGCTATCTGCTGATATTTTGCCTTAGTTATGTGTCCCTCTTTCCATTTTTTGTACTTGTCCTTTTGTCCTTTAGTTTATCTGAGAGGTCTTTGTGCAGCCATGCTGATTTCTTCTTGGATTTCTTGTTTTTCTTTTTCAGTGGTATTGAGCTTTTATGATCATATTTTTCAGAGTTTCCCAAGCTTCTTGAGTTGTTTTCCACCTTTAGGATTTTCATCCAAGGAATCTTTCCCAAGTGCTCTCTGAGTTTGTTAAAATCAGCTCTTTTAAAATCTAAGACTCTGGTATCATAGTGTTCTACTGCTTGTGTTTGCATTATGTTGAATTCCAGTATGACATGGTCACTCTCACCCAAGGTTCCTGCAGTTTCAACTCCCTCTATCACTTCTTCTCTATTAATGAGAATTAAGTCCAGTATGGCTGTCCCTCTAGTTCCCTCCTCTATCTTTTGGACCAAGTCTGAGGTGAAATCAGAATGAAGGAAGGAATGGACAAAACCACAAGAGTGCACCTAATGATCAAACTATGATTTAATAAATGTTTCTATGTTTGAAAAACTACAAAAATGTTTTGTATAGAGAATTGACATCTGACAGGACAGCAAGACAGAAAAAAATGTACCATTGTAGGTTGAATGCAGAATTAAAAAAATTAATGAAGATAATCAAATGGATTTGAGAAACAAGTAAAAGAAAAAAGATTAAAATTAAAATCAAGCTAACAGTATCAATAATAATAATGATAACAATGACAACAACCATACACGGAACAAATATGTGTTTTCTAGCATCTAATAAAATAAACATTTGACTATTTCATCATATATAAAAAGTAGGGGACCTAGATGAACAAACTAAATACAAAATTGGAAAAAAACCTATTTCTTTTTTTAGTCTCCAAATCCCATATTTTCCTCATGCTTCTCATCTTGGAACTATCAATTTGAAGCAACAGTATTGAATCTTTCCTAGCATGAGGACTGAAAACTAGAACTAATTAAAGCTAATTAAGTATAAGAATGGCCTACATGGCAGGATGAAGCGGGCAAGCCTAACCCTCACAGATATCTTTCCATAAATTACATATTATTGAACCATGAAGAAAATCTAAAGTTGCTGATTCTTGTTAAATAATTGGCTTTCTTTTTTGGCCATATCAAAATTTGGCAGCATTTTTGCTTTTCATTATGTAAGTTATTTAAAACACCAATTGCTAGTTCTATAAAACAATCAAAGTGACTTATTTGCCATGATGCTGTTAGGTTTTCAGAGGCAACTATTTCATCCTGAGTAACTCAGTTGCTATACTTTATATTTGTATCATTTAGGTGTATAATGGAACTTCACTGTTGTAGAAGGACTTCCCAAGAATCAATTTTTAAATTATCTGTTATTTTAAAAATGTATTCAGTTTTAGCCTTTGCCTTATCATAAAATGTGGGGTCATTTACATAAATATCTATCTGTACGTTATTGTTTTCCATAAGTTTTTTTTTAAATTTTGAGAATAGACATACTGAGGATTTCCTTGTTTGACAAATTAATTTAGTTGCAACGCACTAGTGCAAGGAACATATTGCAACATGATTATGGCCTGTTTTCTGGCTTTATTAATCCAGAAACCTAAATGATAAACAACACTTGTGTCATTGTCTACACAAATGTAATTTGTTTATGCAGAAGTTCAGTTAATCCTACCATCTGCTTTTCTCAAATGAGAACAGATAATGGAGACACAGCTCCTCACAGGTCTTCAGGCTTTTAAATTCTGATAAAATCAGGATTCTTCACTAGCTCTTGCCACAGCTCTGAATTAAGCCACTTTAAATGTAATTACTGAAGCTGGCTGTACATCAGGAACATCCATTAAAAGAATTGATTGACCATGCTGTTATGGCAGGCATTTTATGAACAAACTATCATGATGGGTCCAGAACTGTAATTTATGAAAGCAAAAAAGCAGGTAAACACTTTATTAGCCTTTAATGAGAGGCACACTGGGTAACTAAATTTTGTCTTTTTTAACCAGCTACTTTAAGGAACCTTGGGCCTTGGCCATCTATCACGATCGTTTTAGTGATCTGAAGAAGGAACTACGTCAGATCTTAGTATCTGCCCAGGTAAAAAAATCCCTCCTATATGCATTTAATATAAGCATTTATTATTGCTGATTATTTGCTTTCATATTTCAACAAACTGGAAGTTTGTTGTTTCTTCTTTACTCTTAAACTATAAAGATTCAGAATATTATCAGAGCCAGGTTGGTCTAGTAGTTGAGGCACCAGGCTAAAAAGCAGGAGACTGTGAGTTCTAACCATGATAGCCAGCTGAGCAACCTTGGGCCAGTCACTCTGTTTCAGCCCAATTCACCTCACCGGGTTGTTGTTGTGGGGAAAATAGGAGAAGGAATGTTTTGGATATTTCTGCCACTTTGAGTTATTTATTAAAATAATAAAGGTGGTATACAAGCAAACAAACAAACAAATAATTATGAACTTTAGGAAAAGTTTTATACACAGTTCATACAGGGGTGGGTTCCACTTACCTTCCCTACCGGTTCTGATCGCGACGGAAGTGCGCATTTTGTGTCACACCCGTCACACTGCGCAAAACACCCGGAAATGACCCTCTGCGCATGCGCAGAAGCCTTTGCACATGCGCAGAGGGTTTTCTTTCAAGCCGCGGCGACCAGAGGACCGGTTCGGGAACATGGACCACCAGTCTTTGCTGCCAGTTCGGCGAGCGGCAGTAAATTTCCGCTACCGGTTTTAAAGAACTGGTCCGAACCGGCAGCAACCCACCTCTGAGTTCATATCAATTTCAGTGCCCTGTTGTTTCTGTTACTGTACGTGCATTGCATTCTTTTGAATGGATTAATTGCTTTAATTTTCTTAGAGTAATTACTTAAGAACATAAGAGACCTACAGGATCAGTTCAACAGTTTATTAATGCAAAGTCCTGTTTCCATAGCTGGCACCTAGAAAGCCCATAGCCAAGCTGTGAAAGTAATTGTTAATAGAGCTGCGTAAAGCATTCAAATGAGGTACTTCTCCACGCATGGGAGCAAGAAGGAAATAGGAAACACCTCTTATTAACTCACGAAGTAGTGTCTCATAGCCTAGTGTGATTGCTTGGAAAGTTGCTCCCACATGCCTCTACCTGTATGTCCATGCATAGTTATACCTGCTTTTCAGCAACTACTCAGTATATTTGATATACACTCCCCAACGTCACTTGTTCAGATGTACAGCTATAGAAATAAAATAAAATAAAAATGGTTTTTGCATTCACTGAATTTTACCAGATGTAAAGTTATTTTGCTTGCAGATGTTTCATTACCTGACTAGGTAACGTCAGTGCTTGTAAGTGTGGGGTTTGCTCCAGAGGTGGGTTCCTCCTGGTTTAGACCGGTTCGCCCGAACCGGTAGCGACCCGCTGGTGATGTCACGATGACATCACGGATCCGGTTCAGTCAGTGCCAGTCTGTGGATGCGGCCATCTTTTTTTTGAATTTTTTTTGAATTTTTTTCCCTTTCTGCGCATGCGCAAAAGCTGAGTTTCCGGCACTGTGCATGCGTCGCCATCTTGTTTTCAGCTTTTTTTTTTAAAAAAATATTTTTTTGCACTGCGCATGCGCGCGCACGCAATGCCCATGCGTGCCCACAAGGCGCAGCCACGTGGTGCGGGAGGAAGCGAACTGGCAGCAAGGTAAGTTAGAACCCAGCCCTGGTTTGCTCCCTGTTTATATACAGTAGCTTGCTCTACCAGTGTTGGTGGGGATGCCGTTTTCTCCTTGGTGGTTCCTTGATTATTGATTACCCCTCCCCTGGATCCCTGCAGGCCTTTTCTCCCCCATGCCAGGTCCCCTCAGGCCTTTTCACCCTCACTTGGTCCCCACAGGGTTTGGGCCTCCATCCCACCCTCATTACCCATAGTGCACTTACCTTTTGAAGATCTCTGGAGCTCCAGAGCTTTCCGCAGCGCTGCATAGAGCGGTTTAGGAAAACAGAATGGAGCAGCCTATCCTGGAAGTGGCCACCATTTCAGCGTAACCACAAGTAAATGTGGGCACACTAAAAATGGTGGCCACTTCCAGGAGTGAGCCATGTGGCCTGGGAAAAGTGCCCTGCCCTCCTTTCCCAATATGAGATTTTGTGATCTTCAAAAGATAAGTGTGCAATGGGTGATGGGAGGTGGGGAGCAGGCCTGGTAAGTTGGGATGGGGGTGAGAGAGATGGGGGTGCTGCAACATTCCTGCAGTTAGTTGTAAGGGCGAATGACCACTGGGGCAGTGCAGAAGCTGTAACTTCAAAACAGTATCATGAGTAGTTTTTGTGGGGTCTGGTTGTTAAAAGAGGATAATCTGTGCTTGTTTATACAAAGTCTACATCTACAGGCAGTATGCTTATAAGTGGCAATTGCAATCAGACCTTCAATCTATTGAATAAATGGAACCATGCATTTATTTTCCCAATACTGCAATATCAATCTTTTAGTCATAAAAGGAAATGGAGAATCCATTTACATCCGAGTCTCAAATATCATGTATTAGGTACAGGTAGTCCTAGACCAGTGGTTCTCAACCTTCCTAATGCCATGACTCCAGCCCCTCCCCCTCCCCCTCCCCACATGCAATGAGGTGACAAATGGGGCGTGGCACCAAGAGGGCGGGCTAGCGCGTGCTTAGGCGACCCCTGTGAAAGGGCCGTTCGACCCCCAAAGGGGTCGCCACCCACAGGTTGAGAACCGCTGTCCTAGACTTACAACAGTTCATTTAGTGACCATTCGAAGTTACAGTGGTACTGAAAACAGTTACCTATGACCATTTTTCACACTTATGACTGTTGCAGCATCACCAAGGTCACATGTTCAAAATTTGGATGCTTGGCAACTGACTCAAATTTATGACGGTTGCAGTGTCCTGGAGTCATGTGATCACCTTTTGCAACTTTCTGACAAGCAAGGTCAATAGGGAAGCGAGATTCACTTAACAACCATGTTACTAACTTAACAATTGCAGCGATTCACTTAACAACTGTGGCAAGAAAAGTAATCAAATGGGGCAAAATTCACTTAACATAAGAGTCAACAATATGCTGACTCTGTAAACCGCTTAGAGAAGGCTGTAAAGCGCTGTGAAGCGGTATATAAGTCTAAGTGCTATTACTACTGCTATCTTCAAAATTCATCTTCAATATCTATCAGTTGGTCTAAAGACAATATCAACTTTTCTATTCAATTTTTCTAAACTACCATCTTTTTCCTAATTTTTGAAGTTGGGTTTTCCCATAAAGTCAAATTGGCATGAGAAAAAGGGTCAAATATTTTTTATTACGCATTCATAGTTTTCTAATTGACATAATTGTTTCCTGAGTTAGATTTTTAGTATATTTAGATGCTAATACTGTCCATCCAACCAAAGGTGTTATATGTGTATGTTCCAAAGTTATCCCAATTGGAAAATTAACACTGATTATTGACTTCCAATATTTAATACTTGACAATAGGTAAGCATGATAATATAGCTCCAGATTTGGAAAGCTGAACCCTCCCTCATTAGCTGGTAACTGCATTTTCTATTAAGTTATTCTCTGAATTGAAAAACTGATAAAAATTTTCTAAACAGGAAATATAATTTCTGAAAATGTTTTCCAGGTATATAAACTGGAATTCCTTTCAGAATATAATTAATCTGAGAATAATATTCATTTTGACAGCATTCACCTTTCCCCAGAAAGGGTTAGGTTAAGGTTTAAATACTTCGGTCGATCAATTTCTGAAGAAACCTTTGTATATATTTTATTTATTTAACATGTAATTAATATAACATGTTAGTAACCGAGATATTCTTTAGTATACACATACCAAGATAATTAATGGAGATGGTAAAAATGCAGAATTAATATTCCTTAAATGGATGGGTAACTTAACTTATTGGCATCAATTCTGATTTGGACCAATAGTAGAGTAATCTGTTATTTTGCTCAAGGCATCTATCTTTTGCATCAACACTGGGATAGTAGAATGAGGTTTAGAAAATGGGTGTTCCAGATGTAAGAGAAATAAAAAAAAATGCAAGACAGTGTTTGCCTTCTTTAATTAATCATGATTTTTAAAAAGAGGAGGTAATAGAAGATCATAGATACAGATTAAAATAACTGATATCTGGACCACTCTCCATGAAAGTTCTAATTTCAAAATATTTGTGAAGTTTCTGAATCTGAAAGCTCCTGGTAGCCTTCATGACTAATAACTCTAATAAATCCAACTGTATTGCAGTCCTAGTTCAAAGTACACAAATGTAATCTAAAATATACTCAGTACAGCATCCCTGTCATACTTTTTTGAGGGAAGAGGGATTTCTGTGCTAATCATTTTTAGCAAAAGCAGCAATAGAAATTTGGATAAAGATTAATAAATTGTGTTGTAATGGGTAGTTTGGCTATAATGGAATAACCTCTACATTTTGAGGCAAAAATTCTGTAAGTAAATTAAAGATTCCATTAATATGTACTTTTTTCTATTGATCTTGAATCGACTGTCTATCAGTTTTATAGTATAAGACAAAGTTCTGATCTCAGTTCTTTCAAAGTAGGGAACAGTAGCTAATATGTTATTTTTAAACGCGCACATATTCTAGATTAAACCAAGATTTAGATCTTGGTTGCCTAGGTCCTAGGATGTGAGCTCTTTACTCTATCTTCCAGCAGGGGGCTCTACAGACTTCAAGTCAAAAATTTAAACTTTGCTAAATTAGTGGTCCCTCATTCATTACAGTATTTAAATGAAATTTGTTGTATCTGGTGTGAATGGAACAAATGCATAACTTTTATTCAACCTATTAATTCATTTGATCTTCATTGCAATGCATCCCTTCTGAATCAGTATGGTGAAATTTGTCAAGATGTATGCAGATGTGAGGAAATTATAAATCCAGGGTCAACGGAAGGTGACCACCATCTGGCCTGTTCATTATCACCTAAAATGAGTCCAATAAGTTAAACTCATTGGTTGAAATAATGATGTAATCAATTGTGTTGGTACCCAATTCTCAAAAAGTGTTGTATAACTATTACAATTAACTTACAATTAACAATTAATTTAGGCCCAGTATTCTTCAATATCTTCATAAATTATTTAGATCATCATCATGAGACATCAGAGACAGCTAAAATACAGCCACCAGCCCATTGTAGCCCCCACCTCATTGTGGAGGAAGAGGAGGTGAGGAGCATTCTGAAGGCTGTGGACCCTAGAATGGCTGCCGGTCCTGACGGTATCTCTGGTCGAGCGCTTAAAGACTGTGCTGATCAGTTGGCTGGAGTCTTTACCAGAATCTTCAGTCGGTCTTTATCCCAATCCACTCTTCCATCTTGTTTGAAGGCTTCCACCATTGTTCCACTGCCAAAGTAGTTCCCTATCAATAGCCTCAATGATTACAGACCAGTGGCACTCACTCCTATCATCATGAAGTGCTTTGAGAAATTGGTCTGCCAGCTCATCATTTCTGGTCTTCCGCATACATTTGATAAACACCGGTTTGCATACAGAAGAAATAGATCTACAGAGGATTCTATAGCCATCACTCTTCACACTGCTCTGACTCATTTGGAACAGCGGGGGGGGGGGGCTATGTGAGGATGCTTTTTGTAGATTTTAGCTCTGCATTTAACACAATAATTCCACATAGACTAGTGTCTAAACTTATGGATCTTGGGCTTTCTTATTCAATCTGCCTTTGGATTATGGATTTCCTGTCTGGCCGCTCTCAGAGGGTCAGATTAGGTAATCATATCTTTTCAGCCCTTATTCTTAACACTGGTACACCACAGGGTTGCGTGTTGAGTCCCTTACTCTATACTCTTTATGTCCATGACTGCATTTCCACTCACGCTAGTAATACTATTATTAAATTTGCAGATGATACAACAGTGGTAGGACTGATCTCCGGGGGGGGGGGATGAGTCTGCCTATCGAGATGAGATGGAACGGTTGCTTTCGTGGTGTGGAGACAATAACTTGGTCCTTAACACTGCACCATAGAGAGTATTTTGACTTACTGCATCTGTGTATGGTTTGCCAAGTGCACAGTGGCAGATAGGACAGCACTCCAGAGGGTAAACATCATTGCCCAGAGGATCATTGGTTGCCCTCTCCCCTCTTTGGAAGAGCTTTATAGCTCCCGCTGCCTTAAGAAAGTTCAAAACATTCTTAAAGATCCATCTCATCCTGGGCACCCTTTTTTTGAACTATTACCATCTGGCAGACGATACAGGATAATAAAAAGAAGGACAAATAGGCTGAAAAACAGCTTCTATCCCAGGGCAATAACCATATTGAATTCTACGGTATAGTGCAATATTGGGTTTTCAATTTCAATTATACAGAATGTAAAAGATGTATGTTTGTGTTTTTATTTTTTTAGTTACAATGTACACTGAAGACGGCATTTAATTTCATTGTACCATGTGCAATGACAATAAAAAGTAAAGTAAAGTAAAGTAGATGAGGGAATACAAGGGGAACTCATCAAATTTGCAGAAGACACTAAGCTGGCAGGAATAGCCAACACCCCAGAAGACAAGCTCAGGATCCAAAAAGATCTTGACAGACTTGAACAATGGGCCCTATCCAACAAAATGAAATTCAGTGGTGAGAAAAAAAAGCAAGGTTTTATACCTAGGCAGGAAAAAACAAAGATACAAGTACAGACTAGGGTGAAACCTGGCTCAAAAACAGTAACTGTGAGAGGGACCTTGGAGTCCTAGTGGACGATCACTTAAATATGAGACAGCAGTGTGCAGCAGCTGCCCAAAAAATTAATACAATCCTTGGTTGTATAAACAGAGGCATAGAATCAAAATCACGTGAAGTATTAGTACCACTTTATAAATCCTTAGTAAGACCACACCTGGAATACTGCCTCCAGTTTTGGTCACCACATTACAAAAAAGTTGTTGAGACTTTGGAAAAAGTGCAAAGAAGAGCAACTAAGATGATTAAAGGCCTGGAGACAAAAACATATGAAGAATGGTTGCAGGAATTGGGTATGGCTAGTCTAGAAAAAAGAAGGACTAGGGGTAACATGATAGCAGTATTCCAGTATTTGAGGGGCTACCACAAAGAAGAGGGGGTCAAATTATTTTCCAAAGCACCGGAAGGCAAGACAAGAAACAGTGGATAGAAACTAATCAAGAAGAGAACCAACTTGGAATTAAGGAGAAACTTCCTAATAATGACAACAATTAACCAGTGGAACAGCTTGCCTTCAGAAGTTGCAGGTGCTTCAACTCTGGAGGTTTTTAAGAAAAGATTGGACATCACCTGTCTGAAATGATATAGGGTCTCCCGCTTGAGCAGAGGGTAGGACTAGAAGACCTCCAAGGTCCCTTCCAGCTCTATTCTGATTGAACTTCTAACCCCCCCACCCCCGCATATACTATATTTCTCTAACTTTTACTATATACCCGTGATGGTGAACCTACGGCATGCATGCCCAAAGTGGCACGCGAAGCCATGTCGCCCGGCAAGCGCAGCCTTGCCTGTCTGTCTTCCAGGTTTCTGGCGCGCATGCATGCGTGACGATCAGCTATCCTTCGCGTGTGTGGCAGTGCCAAAAACCGGTGTGCACATGCGCGCCGGCCAGCTGATCGTCGGGCGCGCATGCGTGCTAGAACCCGGAAGTTCGGCTTTTCCAGAGCGCAGCCCCTATGAGTGCGCGCGCACGTGTTTCTGCGTGACCTTTTCAGTTCACCATCACTGCTATATACTATCCAACCCACCAGGAGGCTGATAACAACATTGGAACTGCTCTTTACCTTTATTTATCCATCCATCAATTGACAACAATTCTGGGCTTGCATAATCTATTGTTTGCTTTTACTTTTTCACACATACATACATTGATAGATTTAATCTGCATGTATTGGCAAGATAACTGCTTAAAACATTTTTTAAAAATGTAAAAATCAAACTAGAAATAAGCTTTATGAAATATTACAAGCTTTTGCCTTTATTCTTTCCTTCCTTTTTTTCTTGTCTCTTTTTTTTAAGTTTAGTGGTGCTCAGTCATAGCTACCCTGTTTCCCCCAAAATAAGACATCCCCTGATAATAAGCCCAATCGGGCTTTTGAGTGCATGGCAATAAGGCCAAGCGTTTATTTCAGGGTTCAAAAAAATATAAGACAGGGTCTTATTTTCGGGGAAACACGGTATATAGAGAAAACTTGGATTTCTGAGTGGTTTTAAATGGGGAGCTCACATGTCCTAACTTGGAAGATTACCAAAGTAAATAAATGGTAATTTTTAAAATGACCCTAGAATTTCTTTCTCCAGACAGTACAAATATTCCTCAAGTTACAACGGTTTGTTTAGTGACCATTCAAATTTACAATGGCACTCAAAAAAATGACTTATGACCATTTTTTAGACTTACGACCGTTGCAGCCTCCTCATGGTCATATGATCGCAATTCAGATGCTTGGCAACTGATTCATACTTATGACCATTGCTGTGTCCCAAGGTCATGTGATCCCCTTTTGCGACCTTCTGACAAGAAAAGTCAATGGGGAAGCCAGATTCACTTAACAACCGTGTGACTAACTTAACACCAGTAGTGATTCACTTAAAACTGTGGCACGAAATGTCGTTAAATGGGACAAAATTCCTTAACAAATGTCTCACTTAGCAACAGAAATTTTGGGCTCAGTTGTGGTTGTAAGTCAAGGACTACCTGTATGTAGGTCAATTATTGGGACTGGTTCATTTGTTAGCTAAAAATACTGAAAATTTGGTATCAGCCTTGCAGAACCCTAAGTAACCTTTTCTACTTCTTTACCCTTCTCTAATGTTACTTTGTGACTGAGTCCTTTAATTGGCAAATTTACATGGCAAGAAATCCTCTTTTCCTCAACTTTCTGAATATACTGTAGTTTTACTATTTGCCATCCAAAATGCTAAAGAGTCAAAGGTGTATGTTTGAATTAAATCAAAGATAATTGTGAATTGCTTCTTACCCTATGTCTTGCAAACTTCAGATTAAATACAATAAGTACCAGAGGTCTGATTTTATAATGCTTCGCTACAAATAGAAATAGAAATAGAGTTGGAAGGGACCTTGGAGGTCTTCTAGTCCAACCCCCTGCTTAGGCAGGAAACTCTACACCACTTCAGACAATAGCAATAGCAATAGCACTTATATACCGCTTCATAGTGCTTTACAGCCCTCTCTAAGCGGTTCACAGAGTCAGCCTATTGCCCCCAACAATCTGGGTCCTCATTTTACCCACCTCGGAAGGATGGAAGGCTGAGTCAAGCTTGAGCCGGTGAGATTTGAACTGCCGAACTGCAGCTAGCAGTCAGCTGAAGTAGCCTACAGTACTGCACTCTAACCACTGCGCCCGCTCGGCTCTTCCCACCTCGGCTCTCTAATGGTTATCCAACCAACAAATGGTTATCCAACATCTTCTTAAAAACGTCCAGTGTTGGAGCACCCACAACTTCTGGAGGCAAGCTGTTCCACTGATTAATTGTTCTAACTGTCAGGAAATTTCTCCTTAGTTCTAAGTTGCTTCTCTCCTTGATTAGTTTCCACCCATTGCTTCTTGTCCTACCCTCAGGAGCTTTGGAGAATAGCTTGACTCCCTCTTCTTTGTGGCACTGTATTTTAACTGCCAAAAAAATCCATCCGTTTTGAATTTCCATACATGCATTTTTATGTACCTTATCTTTACAGCATTCAAAATAATAGTTTCTTTATTTTTCTATATCAAAACATTTTTCAAATCCTTATAAATGAATTTATTCTATGATATTCTATTTATTCTATCATAAATAATACAATTATGTTAATAACTATCTTTTTATTTTTATTTTTGGAAATAATAGAGTAGATGTGAGTCAAGAGTACTGCTTTAAGTTAAGAGAAACTATTAGAGTATAATGGACCAAAACATCTTTTAAAATATTCAAGTTTAATCAGTACTGCCTAAATATATAATTCAACTACGAAAAGAGATTTCATTATTTGGTTCACATGGTAACCGAAACAACAGGGAGAACTTAAAGTTCTACGGTAGTACATCAAGGCAGATACAATATTGTTGCTATTACTGAAACTTGATGGGATGGCACCCATGACTGGAACATGTTACTAGAAGGATATAAATTGTTTGAAAGAAACAGGACCAAGTCAAAAAGGGAGGGTGAGGAATTGCATTGTATGTAAAGCAGGGGTGAAATGCTCCCGGTTCAGACCGGATCGAGCGGACCGGTAACGGTGGCCGCCGGTGGTTCGCCGAGCAGGTAGCGATGGCTGCCTGGCCACGCCCTCTGAACCGGTCCACCAGTCGCCACTCGCTCACCCTGCCCTGCCCAGTCTGTGCTCTGCAGCTTGTCTGCCTGAAGCGCTGCACCCCTGATCTGCCTGCAAGGTAAGCCTGCGAAGTCACGGCCCCTGCCCCCCCACCATCCCAGCCTGCCTTCCCTACTCCATTCCCCACGGCCCGCAGCCCCAACATGCTTTCCTGCCTTCCACGCGGCCTTCCTGGTTTCCCTGTAGCCACTTTGCGAAGGCAGGCAAGCAGAACGCCACATGGAAGGCAGGAAAGCATGTTGGGGCGGCGGGGAAGAAAGGTAGCAGCCTACTCCCTTCCCTGTACCTCTCACATGCTTTCCTGCCTTCCACGCGGCCTTCCCGGTTTCCCCGTAGCCAGCTTGCGAAGGCAGGCAAGCGGAACGCCACGTGGAAGGCAGGAAAGCATGTTGGGGTGGCGTGTCTCCCATGCCTGCTCCGCTAGGCTTGGGGATCCAAATCAGCCCACTGGCTTCCCATCCGGCTACCTGCCTGCTCTCTTTGACCGCCAGCGCCACTCCAGGAATTCGGCTTGCGGAGTCCGGCGCTCTGGGGGAAGGAGGCTCAGCCGCGCCGCCGCTTCCCGCCAGCGAAGAAGCGGAGTGAGAGGGGCAGAAGCTTCTGGCGGCCAGTGGGCCGGCAGCTCCCCACACAGGGAGAGGGCCAGGGCAGGCCCGGCTGCACCGCCGCGGAGCTTTCCTTTCAGCCTGGGCGGCGGCGCTTACCCGGGTGTGCGGGTAGCCCTTCATCTTCGTCATGTTGCCCCACTTGTAGTCACACAGCCGGCTGGAGCAGGACATGGCGCGGGCGGAGTGGCGATGCAGCCACTGCTGAGGCCGCCCTGGTCGAGCAATCGCCACGCCTCCCCAGCAACAAGTGCGTCAGGGCCGCCTTGCCCACCTTCGCCACCTCCGTGCGGTGCGCATGGAAGGGGCTGCTGCCGCCGCTCTCGCCACCCTCCCTACCCGCCTGGCTGCAGATGTCCGCCTGCCCAAAGTAACCCCGCCGCTGTTTGCTTTCATTTTGCGGTGGGAGAAGGAAGAAAGCTAAGGGAGAAGTTGGGGAAGGAGGAGGAGGTGGAGGGTCCTGCGGTCGCCGGCACAGCAGCCGCCGCTGAGAAGCAGGGAAGTGGCCTTATAGTGGTCCGACCCGGCTTTCAGGCCAGCAGGCCACGGGAAGTCAAAGCACCGAGGGAAAGGGGGATTGCGAGGGGGAGCTGCCCTCTCCGCGCTGAATTGGGACCATTCGGGGTAGTCCTAGGAATTGGGTGAGCCGAGCCGCAGCTTCTTGCCTTCTTAGCTCAGGGAACGGCCGTTTTCTGCAGGAGGACGACTGCAGCGGGGGGGTCTACCGGCCAAAGTACAGCTCCCCCCATTTTTTCCTTTTAAATGAAAAATTGTTGCGATGCTGTCTAGTGTTTTGAGCCGGCACGGGTAGAAGTCTGCATTTTCTACAGCATCCCCCTCCCTTCTTTGGATCGCCCTGCAGGGGGGGGCTCTGCCTTTGCAGAAATGGGGCGGGCGGTTTGTACGGAGGATTGGCAGGGGGGGATGCGTGGCCCTCCAAATGCGGGGCAAGAGAAGGCTCTGAGTTTCGCTTGGGCAGTCAAGCCAGATGGCGGAGGGAAACTCAAAGCGTTGGGGGCTTCAGAAGGGCAAAATGTGCTTCAGAATGTGCAGCTCCTGGATCTAACAGTGAGTGACGTAAGTGACATCAAGTTGGCCACGCCCACCCAGTCACATGACCCCCCTCACCAAGCCACGCCCACAGAGCCGGTAGGGAAAAATTTCACATTTCACCCCTGATGTAAAGAATTACTACACCTTTACAGAAATACACAATACTAGGGATGAAAGCCTTCTTGAAAGCATTTGGGTGAATATCAGGGGAAAAATAAATTACATTGTAATACAGATCACCAACCAAGCAGAACTTTTTGCTAATCAATTATCCAAAGCAGTGGTGGGCTTCAAAAATTTAACAGCCGGTTCTCTGCCCTAAGGACCGGGTGGGTGTGGCTGGGGTGGGCATGGCCAGGGGGCGTGATAGCACTCAGCCTCCTGCAGCACTCTGCCAGCCAAAATGGGGCGCGGGGGTTAATCACAAAATGTGGGCTTTGCTTTGTGACATCCAGATCCAACGAGCAAGGTGTGTGAACTGCAGAGAAAATATACTTTTGTTTGGTTATGAAGAAATATCCCCAAAGTCAGATGTACACTAAATGTAGACTGACTTTTAGCTACACACCTCCCCAGCAAACAGCAAATTTTGAAGCTCCAGGTAAAGAGGATTCATTTTAGGATGAATTCAGTTTGCATGTTGGAGGTTCCTAAAGGAATGCTGGAAAACTCTGTATTTTAAAGAACATTTGAGGGAGGGGTGCAGAATAGCCCTTCTCTGCCTGAGGCTGTAGAGACCCAGCACCAATCAAAACACTTTTTGTGAAGCAACTGATCAACACTGACAGGGTAAGCCACTAGTATATGAAAATAAGAGCAAACTCCACTTCCTTCTAGTACTGATGGTGATACCTAGTTTGG
>QLTV01003124.1:3196754-3209599 GCA_003457575.1 Thermophis baileyi
CCTGCACTGTGAATGTTTACATGTTATGTTCAATTAAACCATGGCAACATCTAATGTTTGTGTAGTATTATTTTAAGCAGACTGTGTTTTTCTATTGTGACTTAGATGACGTTCAGAGCACATTTTATGACCAATTCATGCAAAACTCCACGTAATCCCAAGGGGTTCACATACTTTTTCTTTTAATTGTATCTTATAATTCTGGGTATTGATTCAAACTACGCCAAGAAAAGGGAACTTCTGTTTGGTTAGTCTCTGAAAAACTGATTGAAGGCAATGAGCTTAAGTGCTCCAAATTCTATGCAAGTCTATACAATTTATTCAATTCAGGTAAACATATTTGGTCTGATTCAGTGTGATTATGGTTGATATTAAATTAAGATATTTGAGAACCTGTTCTATTTGCTAAGAAGAAAATTAATTTTCCTTGCCTAAGGTATTTTTCTGCTTAAACCTGGAGATGATTGAAAATGGATTACAAAATAGTTTTAATATTTTTTTCAAAATTATATACATTTAAATAAAAAGTAATTGGTCTGTGCTTGAAAGAAAATCAAGAAGTAAATGACATAAAAGAAAGGTTTTATCAATATAGTTAAGGTTTAGTTTTAGAAGTCCATAAAATAATTAAATAATAAAAATAAAACATTGGAAATTATAAGAAATTGTGATACTGATAGTATTAGATCAAGAAAAACTGATTATTTTACATGATATCTGCATTTTGAGCTTTCCATGATCTTTTTTCTGAAATTATAACTTATATTTGTAAAATGCATATTTTCTGTATTTTAATACTATGTTGATGGCTTCTTCTGTTTTCTGTGTTTGCCTATCTTTTTTTCCTAAATTGGCAAAAATAAAGAGATGCTAATTCCTTAGAGTACAATAGCTTTTGTTCCTTTTGTAATAAAAATAAAAAAGAATAATGTCATTATTGTTTGAATAAACTATATTTACTCAAATGGGGTTTCTTCTATCACTTTAAATTTTTCAAAAGTGTTATATCCCTAGTCCAATTTCATTCAATAGAACATACTTCTCTGTATTCAGTTGAGTTTGGGGAGGGTGTACAAAGAGAATTTCTGCCTGCATTACTTCAGTTTTTTAGACTTAGATCAGGGGTGTCAAACTCGATTTCATTGAGGGCAGCATCAGGGTTGTGTTTGATTTCGGAGGGCCAGGGGTGGTGGTGTATGGCTGGGGTTGGGGGTGGCCATGGTGGGCGTGGCCATGGTGGACGTTTGACACAGGCTCAAGATGCATTTTTCCCCTTCTTTCTTTCAACAGTTCTTTACTATAACCATTTTCCTATCTCTTCTACCAGATATTACTGGCAAACATTTATTACTTATTCTTCATGCTCCACTAAACTTTTTATTTCTAAATTTATACCCCATTGTTTAATAGTAAATTGCTTTTCAAGGCAGAAAAGCTATTTATACTATTGTATTTTTATTATTCAACTATTAATAAAAATACAACAGCATAAATAACATAATACAAGATCTAACAGCAGAGGTAAACAGCAGGATAGTAAATAGAAATGGCTGTCAATTATAGATTGTTGATTGTAGATTAAATGGACCTACAGTATGTAAAATCTGGCATTAAACTGTAGTATTAACATAGGATGTTGCTTGTTTTCTATCCAGATCAGGCACTTACTTGAGGCCACATAATTGTAATCCAGTCCAATCCAGTCCTCCTGCAGCACTCTGCTGGCGAAAACGGGCCGTGTGGGAGCCTCACGGGACCTCCATGTGGCCAGTTTTCAGCCAGCAGAGTGCTGCTGGAGGCTGGGAAGGCCAAAAACAGGCCACGCTCTGCAGGGCCAGTTTTGGCTGGCAGAGGCACTGCAGGCCGATCCTTTGATATTTCCAGGCCGGCCTCATGGGCCAGATTTAAGCACCCCATGGGCCGGATCCGGCCCGCAGCCCTTGAGTTTGACACCCGACTTAGATAATTATTATTTTGGTTTGGAGTGATAGTAAAAAGCTTACTATTTACTGAAAGAGCCTCCATTTCTTTCAGAAATAAATGTTTCTCTTGCTGCTTGTTCCCTATTTTCTACAAGTTTTCTTATAATATGCTTTTTGGTCTTTGTGTGCATAAAACTGCTGTCTTCATTAGTAGTGTATGTTGACATAATGGGCCAATTGTACATCATCTGGGAAGTTAGAATTCCACTGCAGCAAGGATTCTCCCTTAGTAGGAAGCAAACCTCTCCTACCAGACATCAACTGAGGAGTTAGTTTACTCTTTACATCACATGCATACACATGCTATTTTCAATGGGAGAAGGCTTTAAATGATAGAACTGTTAAATATAATAAGTAAAAGTGAGTCAGTGTGGTGTAGTGGTTAAAATTCTGGACTAAGATCATGGAGACCCAGGCTCTAGTTCTGCTGTAGGTATGAAAGCCAACTGGGTGACCTTGAGCAAGTCACTTCCTCTCATTCCAAACTAAGGTCAAGGTCAGTCTGCAAGAAACTAATTAATCACATCAAGCATCACATCAAGCAAAATCAAAATTTGTTATAAGAAGTAGGCAAGCATAATGCAAAAACATGCAGGATAGACACTAACAGCAACAATATAAATAATTGTTTCTCAACTTTGGCAACTTTAAGATGTGTGGACGTCAACTCCCAGAATTCCCCAGCCAACATGCAAGCTAGGAGCTTCTGGGAATTGAAGTCTACACATCATAAAATTGCTAAAGTTGAGAAATACTGATATAAATAAACAATAGTAGAGAATAATTATTGGAAAGCCAGAGATTATCTTGAAAGAGTTATAAGGGGGCAGTTACAAAAGCACATTAAGACCAAGAAATGAAGAGAACCCTAGAAACTTGATTCCACCTTAACTATCTGGATATAAGAATGAGTGAAGGAAAAACAGAGTCAGGTTTTCAAGATTGAAGTTAGACCCTATCAGGAAACAGACTCCACAGGAATGCTGAAACTCTATTGATGTAGGGCAGGCTATACTGTACACGAAACAGAATCTTGAAGGAGGATTTTAGGTTTTTTTTAACCCTTCCCCGTGGATCCCAATCTATAAGTTTGTCTTTCTGAATGTATGTGTTTCATTGTGCTTGCTCTTCACTGTTGCTCTTCACTGACTGGATTTCCGCATTAAGCTTCATTGGTCACTAAATTATTCCTACATTTTGGGTTTGCATGATCCATTAAAGTTCAAAATGAACTATTAAATGCTTAGCTACAAAAAAGACAAAACAAAAACCATGAGTTCAACTTTTTATTGACCTGTTCAATTCCACTGTGCAAACTAGCCTGTCACTCTTTTTCTCTATGTGTCCCTATTTGTCTATCTGATCTTTATGTCTATGTGTGGCCCTTGGGCACTTGTCATTATATGCACAGTAATTACACATTTGTACTTCAGTCTGTTAGGCTTCCATAAAGGGAACCAAGCTCCATAGAGGCTACAAAGAGATCTTCCCTTGAATAATGTCCCTCAACCTCTAAGACAGTGATGGTGAACCTTTTTGGCACTGAGTGCCCAAACTGGAATGTGCATGCATGCGCGTGCACACATGCCTGTTTTCTGGCAGTTTTTCAGGCCGTTTTTAGGGTCGTTTTCCAGGCCGTTTTTCACCTGGAAAACGGTCTGAAAACGGCCAAAAAAGGGCCCGAAAAACGGCCTGTTTTTTGGCCGTTTTTCGGGCCATTTTCCGGCGCTCCAGTGCCCGCAAAGACCAGCTGGCTGGCGCGCATGTGCGCGTCAGAAACCAGAAGAGCAGCTGCCGATGGCATGCGTGCCCACAGAGAAGGCTCTGCGTGCCACCTCTGGCATGTGTGCCATAGGTTCGCCATCACGGCTCTAAGAGGTATATAGTGGAAGCATTCTTCACTTTTAGTGGTTGACCATACTCCTGTCCATTATTTTATCAGCAGTGATGATCTTTCACATGGCCCTTTTAAAAAGTATCACATAGCAGACCAGATGTCCACAAGAAGAACATAAAGACACCTTCCCAATCTTCAAAACAATTTCTATTGAGAATCCAACTGGCGGTAACACATAGCTATTTTTAAAACTGCCTATTAACGGTCTAATCCCCATAAATTATTCTAATAATCTAGCAAAGATAAGCAGATTTGTACTTATTGCTGTATCTAGCATACTTCATAGGATAAGCATCCATGCACTGTTACTATCTGAACTTAATTTCTCAGAGTTTTATTTAAAGGTTCTATATTTTAATATTCAAGTCTTTTTTTCACTGCATTTTTTTTAGATTTTTTTGTATGTTTTTTCTGTTTTTCAACTGTAAGCTTCCCAGAGTAATTTGGGAGTCAGTAGGCTCTAAATCCAAAAAATAAATGAATGTATAAATAAAATGCTTTAATATATACAGAACATTTTCCGTATCTACTTTCTCAGAGCATGCAGCTATTCTTTGTCCCTATTAATTGCTTAATTATTTTGTGAAGGCAAAAATAGCACATTTGCTGCTCAATTCTCACTCTAGAAAATTAACAAGCAAGAAAAAATATTAATTTCAATACAGAGCCGTATTCATTTATTTAATCAATTGATATAGCTGCTCAATCAACATGCAGCTCAGGGCAGTTTACAGAATTGAAAAGAGCAAAGGCATTAAAATTCAGTAAAACACATTGCACAAAAAGCACTTTCAAGCAACCAAAGACAACTAAAACCAATCAAAATTAGTCAAGACCAGCATAAAAACTCTCAACCTGGTAGAAAGAAAAAGGTCTTTGGGGCCCCACAAATCAGTCAGGCCTAATACTTAAGAGGGCTGTTCATGCTTCAAAACTATTTTAGTTTTTAGATTTCACATCAGCACAGCACTTGGAAAAAGATGCATCCGGTTTAAGTAGTCAAGTGTATTAAACTTAATGTGATTTTTAAAGCAGCTGCATTTTTATCAAAATTTCAGGCTCATGTAGAAACCTGAAAAAAGATGGGATTGCTTTATTTAGTAGCAATGAGGTGCTGTGCACAAGAACAAAAGCATTTTTCCAAATCTTCAATGGGAAGAACAATTATTAACTCTTAATTATTTGTTTTGTAGTAGCTTCACTAAACAACCACTACTAAGCTAACTATCTAGTAATTTCCTGGATTCTTAAATCACATGGGTTCACAAATTAATTTTCTGAACAAAAAAAATGTGTTCTGTAATGCTCATTCTCTAAGATCGTACATGAGACAATTCCCTTATGGGATGGGTTTTTTTTAGCAAGACTGAGGTCAGATTTAGCTACATTCAGTGAAAGAATCCTTCCCCACTGCTGAGTTAAAAGTTCTATCCACACGTTCCTGAATCATTAGAAACCATTTTGGCATGTAATTAGCTGTTTTCATTGCTGATTTCAATTTTGATCTGTTTCAAGTCAGCACAATAGCCAGACTTCCTTCTAAGGAGGTCAATGACAAAACCAAAATGAAGGTTGCACATCTTCAAGCTGTCTATGGACAGTGCCAGAATGGGAGCACTAATACCAATACAGCTAAGGGTGACTTAAGCCTATCTTATTGATGAGCTCGCAGCAAAATTAACATCAACCACGAGTGCAAGGAGGAAAAAAAAAACATGTTGCCAGGATTGTACTAAAGAGCAAGACAGAAAAGGGCCCAGCAATTTGCATTTTGTAAGAAAAGCCCATTTTATATCACTTTCCCAACTGGAGTAGTGCAATGGATTTGATTTGGTTCTGTTTGCCAGTATCTGTAAGGCCTGAATCTAAAGAGAGCCCAGCCTTAGAGTGATCCCGATGATTGGGATTGTGGGGATACTATATGTGAAACATAACCGCAAAATGCCTCTTTTCTGAAAAGAGGTCACAGGTCACAAACTTAGCCAATCTTTTCCAACTGTGAATCTCCAAAGATTAATCTTCTCCAACTCTGGCACAGAATCGGTGCCTGGAAGGGGCTCATGCGCTCTTCCTTCTCAGCAAGTAAGAAGGAAAGATCGGAAGAAGATGTAAACCACGCTTACGTTATTTTCCGACTCGGGGGGGGGGAGGCAAAACAAGAGAAAGGAGGCGGGCTGAGGGCAGAGCTGGGAGTGGGCTCAGTCATGTGTGAGAAGCTGTTGATTGTTCTAGTTGAGGAAAGAGATGATAAGGCCGGATAAAGTGTGCTTCGCCCATAAGGGAGGAGGAGGAGGAGGAGGGACCGCAGCTGTATGCTAATGGGACACGAAGCGACGGCCTCCCTCATTAAGTAGAGACTAGGCAGGGAAGGCACACATCGCTGAGCAAACACATTTGCGCCGGACAAATGAAACACGCGCGCCCTTGACGCACCGCACTCCCGCACACGCCGCCACAGAGCAAAGGACAAAGAGCCCGCGAAGTAGAGGGCCAGAGATTTGGGAGGGGCGCCCAAAGCCTCGCTGCATCTCCTGCCGCGGGGGCGGGCAGCTGGCGCCTGACCTTTCCGCTGCAATTGCCTGTAACTGTCTGTCTCTAAGCAGCTTCACTCGAAAGTTAGCGCCGAGATTGCTTGAGCGTCAACTCCACCAGCCCCCCTCCGCCCCCCGGCCCCGGCCCCTTCTGAGTGATGTTTTTTCAGGCTTCTCGAAATAGTTTCTTCAGGCTGAAAAGGGCGATGGAAATAAGGCTCCGCCTATCGGGAAAGTCTTTGGCCCCGGCTTCGTTGAGGCGGGAAATACGGCCTAATGTATTTGCCTGCGGCCAACTAGGCTGTTTCTTCTCCTTATCTTCAGGACGCTTGACTCTGGCCCTTCCGCGGGGGGGGGGGGTGTCTTCAACCTCATTTGCCACCAAAACAGTCAAGTGGCTCCTCAGGTTCACCTACATTGCAGTGGGACCCAAGCTGGTCCCGGCATTCAATGGGCGGACATGAAAACGGAACAAGAAAAAATAGGAGATCTCTTCCTCCCTCCCTCCCTCCCTCTGTTTCGTGGGTTTTGTTTTTTCTTGTTTTCGTTCTTTCATATCCCCCCTTCTTTACGGCGTAATTATTTAAACGGGAGATCCGTGGCAGCTTTATGCTAATAGTGCCGAACAAAGAGGGGGGGGTTGACAAGCGAGCGCGCAGCTTAGAAGGAGAATAAAGGCCGAAGCCGGGCGCGGGGAGGCGGACGGAGGACGTTCGCGTGTCCCTCGCGTGTCCCTCGGGCTGGCACAACAATCGCTAATTCCTGTGAACACAAAGGCCTCTCTCCCGAGGCCCCGCTTGGCCCGGGTCAAATAGTACTCAGCAATGCCACCATTGTTTCCGCCGCGCAGGGAGTAAGAGGAGTGGTTCCAAAGCCGAGGAAGGTGCACGACTAGCCCGCCGGAGAACAGCAGGGAGGCGGCGGAGGGCAGAAAAGATGCGGAAGGCTGCTCGGATCAAGGGGTGGGCAAATGCGGCCTTCCAAATCTACCCAGCGAGGTGCTGTTGCCCGTCAATCTGTACAGCATGGTTTCTTTCCCGAGCTGAAGGCCACTCCCCACTACACATAGATGCTGCTTGCTTTTGTTTCTGTTTTTAGCACATGTAATACAAATATTAAGTGTGACTAACAAGGTAATGACTCTGAGATTTATTGTAATTATACTAAAACACAGCAGCCCAACTGGCAGTCGGTGGGCATGTAAGAGGAGTTGTGAGGAGGGTCGGGAGAGCACCTTTCCATTTTATCACCTTCCATTCATTAGGTAACTTTTCAGAAAAGTTCTGTTCTTTCTACTTTAAATTATCCTCATCCTGAACCCATATTAAGGAGACTGGTGGATGTCTTTCCATCCAGCAGGTGGATCTTGATGGAAGGGGAAACAAAGCCAGTGAATCAACACTCACTCTCCTTCAATTGCTTGGGCTACAACAACGAGTAAGGGGAAGACCATTTGCCAACCTCATTACTATGACAGAACAAGGTCTGGCAACATGAGGAAGCAAAATTTATGCCAGCAAATATTCTGATCATGTATTGATGGAGAACAATTTAACTTGGCTGTTGGGAACAATCCAGAGATAGAAGTCATTAGCAATGATCTGCACTATATTTTAAAGTGAACGAAAATACTAAGCTGAGCTTCTTGCAAAGCAAGAATAGTGGGAATAATGAGCATTTTTTTGATAGATTGATAGCATAGATTGATTCTCGGCCATTGAACAGATGTTTCCCTTGACTTAAATGGAAGACTAGCTCAAATATGCTACTTTATATTAGCTCTACTAAGTGCCTTCCTATCGAGTGATTGTCAGTCTCGGCTTCAGTTAAATTCTGAGTATTAGCTTACGTGCATGAAATCTTTTTCACTTTTCAAGCTCCTTCATCGTGTACTTAATAATGGCCATTTCTTTTCTACTGATTTAACCAACTCTTATTGTGGCAATTTAATCCTGTCCTCATTACTGATGTATCAACAGTGATGAAGTCATAAAGCACTCACATATGTCTGATGCTGGAAACAAGATAGGAACAGGATGCTAGGACAGAACATAGGAGATGCCAGGACATTCTGATGCTGAGGTCAATTTTAAGTGAAGAAAGACTCAAAGGCAATACATGGCCCATACTTTGTTGATTGTCATCATGCTGGAGGTGGCAGAGACATTTGTGACATGGTAGAGAATTCTGGTCTATCCCATTTTCCCATTTTAATGTTTGTACCAACACCAGACTTGTTTTAGTCCTGTTTAACCAGTGCCTAAGAAAACTAAGCCTCAAGCCTGAACATGGTGCATCCTAGTACAACTTTAGTCATTCTTTCTCTGGTCACATCATAGCTTCTTTTTGTGGCTGCAGAAAGTCTAGGCAACGTTTTTTTTCTGCTAAACCAAACACTTCCCATTTTGATAGGAAGCAATCATAAAGTCTGCTGCAGTAGGACCACAATCAGACCACAGGGACTCTTAGCTAGAGAGTTTATAGGCTGCAGATCTTGTGTGTGCACTAAGGATGGAGCAAGAGTGGGCAAACTGAGAGAAAATGCCAAGAACCTAAACATTTACAGCCTCCTCTGTTGGAAAGGACTTCGTGGCATTAAATAATATTCTGACTCCTGTTAGTTAGCAATGCCAGTTGGCCACAATGCTGGAAGGCAAGCGTAACAGATCAGATTTATGTCTTGCTGAACATTCAGGTGAAATACTGCCAGTCTGATTTCCTGGTACTTCTACAAATAAGAGAGCCAGAAGCCTTAAAAATGGCAATAATTCTGAAAAGGAGCTTGGAGTCCTGGCTTCCTAGGAGTCTTATTGAACTCCAATACATGATTTGTTTTCATAAAGAGTATGATTTGTGCAAGTATTTTTTAAAGGCATATGATTTTAGTAAGGGGAAATTCAGGTAAGAAATGGGAAAGAAAAATCTAGTCTACTCTGCCCCCTTCAATGGAGTGCCTTGGTGATTGAAGGGAAGCCTTCAGATGGCACCAATCTTTGTATGTACTCAGAGACAGAGTATTTTCTGCTTTAAAGATCCCAAGTATTGAAAATACACTTTTCCTGTTAATCCTCCTATCCCCATTTGAATAACACACAAGTAAGCAATTTAGCTAAAAGTTGTCAGTGACTCATTTAATAATATCTAGGTTCAAACAGCACACTGAATCAGGCTGAAGTGGTGTGGATGGTGTGTGGTTTAATATATTGCAAGAAATTCCGTGATTGTCTTAAGCATATTGAGTGATCCAGATTACTGTATCATATTAAGCTATATTTTAGTTGTCTGAGCATAGCATGTGTTATAATCACAGCTATTGCATTTAGTTAACCTGGTTTAGGGCCAATTGTACTGTGTGAATCCAGCCAACCAATATTTCTTTTAACACTTGATTTGCAATGTACTGTAAGTCTTCCATTAATGAGAGTGATTGCGTCACAATTCAAGCCAAGCTCAGAGCACTTCATGGTGCAATGCTATACAAGTTTATTTAAGGCTAGCTGACTCCAAATGATGCTTAATTTCCAGGTAAATTGATTTAGAAAGTCTCATTTATTTTAGTGGGAGAAAGAGAAAATTTAGTATTTCTCACTGGAATGTTTTAGTAGTGGATTCTATTCTTTCTTAATCATGTATACATATGCTCAACCTGTTGCTTCTCATGTTTTAGGCTAAATTGATGGGATCTACATTCCAATACACAAGACTGAAAATTCTCCACCAAGCTTTTCCCCATTAGTGATTATCTTTAGCATTATTTCACAGCATCACTGTGGCACTCTGAAGCCCATTCTCAGGATTATTGCATGGTTGGACGAGCTAGAAGATGTCATAAATCACTACTGGGAATCACTCTTTGTTTACATATTTTGGGGGGCTTTGTGCTTGGCTGGAATGGCACAGGAAACACAATTTTTCATCCTCCAAGAGCCTTAAAATATTTAGAAACCAACAGAATTTTACTTCATAAATAAATAATTTGTGAAGTACAACATCTCTAGCTCTAATCCCTGCTACTTGCATTAGAGGCATTCCTCACTGTTGTTGCTGTTCCACCTGTTTTATAAGCTGCAGAAAAAATTTCCGTGCCCACTGCTGATCCATCTGCCGCTCCTACTGCCAGTCTTCTGACTAGTTGCTGAGTAGTGTTGTTCTGCATGGGCAGCATAGGAGAGGCAAGGCTGTTGGTTAAGATCTCTGAATCTACTGCCTCTTCTTTCAGTATAACACCATCCAGCAAGAAAAACAGTCACCAGCACAGATGTCTACTTATAGATTCCTCTGTGCTGTTTGGGAGGCAAGGCGGCGGCGGTGGGGGGGGGGGAAATATACCATCCCATCAGTTTTATGCTATTTCAACCTATTACAATATTACCATTTCACTGTTATTCTACTTCAAGCCCAGACAGGTAGTTGTGTTTCATGTGCTGCAGTGTCCAGTTCCCTAGGGAGATAGCAGCAGAATGGTGGCTGGCAAGGTCAAGTAGGGACCAGGGAAGAGGGTGTGCCCTATTAGCCTGAAATGGCCAATAAGCCACCTCTCTGGCCCCATTGGTTGCTGGTCACCTGACTTTGTCTCTTATGTAATGGGTGGAGCTTTGATGCACACACGGTAAGGGGGAAAAGGCAATTTTTAACAACAGTCCAGCTGAATTCATCTTATCTCAGGGGAGCAGAGAGTTTCAGACAGGGGTGGGCTTCAAACTTTTTAGCAAGGGGTTCTCTGCCCAGTTGCTGGGTGGGCGTGGCCTAGTTGGCTTCCTGCACCATGGTGGGTGGGGGACGTTTTTGCCCTCCCTGGGCTCCGGAGGCTTTGCTCGAGCCTCCGGGAGGGTGAAAACGGCCTCCCCAGGCTCTGGAGGCCGGAAACTGGCCCCGTTTCCGGCCTTCCCGAACTTCCGGTAGGCCCGTTTTCGCCCTCCCGAGCCTCCGTGTGCCCCCTGCACTTACCTGCATCCAAAACGGGCCACGTGGGGACTCCTGGGTGGGGTGGATGGGGCCAGCCAGGAGTGGGATTTGGGGGTTCTCCAAACTGCACAGAATCTTAGTTAGAGGTTCTCCCGAACCCCTGTGAACCCCCAGCAGCCCACCCCTGGTTTCAGAGTATGTTCCCAAAAGGGTTACATGCAAGTGGAGGAAGGCCTTAGGCTGCCAGGCATCCTAAGATGCTTGCTTGCAAACATGAGAGAAACTGGGTTCTTCCTGACTAGTTGCACACATTTCTGCAAGAGCTGCTTGCACTTGCTTTGAAAAATGGTGCTTCCCATGTCTCTCCTTCTTTTTCTCCCTTCTCATTGCAAAACTTACTGTTCTTTTCAAATACTTTTGAAAGGACAAGATCTTAAACTAAGAGGGTTCATGTTTACTTTCATGTGGCATTGGATAAAAGGCAAAAAATCCCAAGCGTAATCAAGAGTTTACTGTGTTTTTTGCATGTGTGTGTTAAAACCTCTTACATCTTTTGAGTGCCCAGTGATTTAAATTAAAATAACCCACTTTGTGTTTTAAATCCATCTAAAATTTAATGACAACTGCATAGTACAGTACAGGGATCAAATTTAATTGGGACAAATTACCAATGCATTTAACCCTGGCAATTGGAAAGCTCCCTAAATCTAAACGAAGAGACTAATTACATTTATATTAGTGGTGTGTGTTGGGGAGAAGAGAGAAAGTATCTGAGTCATTCTCTACAGAGAATGATTGAGAGAATACATGGAATCCATACCCAAACTACAGATTACAATACTGAATGTTGATAACGCTTGGGTTTAATATAGAAGGACAGAATTCAATACTTTTTCCTGCTATACAATTAAAGAAGAGTTATTTCTCATTTATTCTTTATTTTTTTTTACCAGCTTTAAGTGAGTAAAAAGGTCCTTTTTGGGGAAACGATCTCCGAAAACGATTCTGTTCATCTCTTCGAGGTTTTGGGCAGAGATTGGAAAATTGACCTGCGTAGAGCTGAGAGAGACTTTGCGGCTAGTGTTTAAAAGGGGTTTGCTGATTGACTGACGAGAGAGAGAGAGCGGGGGGGGGGTCACCTATAGCGGGAAGTACCGGGTTAGGTGGCTCTGTCTTATCCCTTTCTCTTCGGCCTAGTGCCGTAGCCGGCCCTGAACAAATCCATGTTCTGGTTAACTTCATAGCAGTCAGCAAAACGAAACGCGCCGGGCCTCGAATGCTGCCCATGAAAGCCCTTGAAGGGCGGCTTGTAGAGGAGCCAGCCAGCGCCGGTGAAGCAGGTAGGAAACCGCGCTTCTAATCCCTCTCCTGCTCGTCTTTCCCCGATTAAGCCTCCCGGTTTGCCCCCCCCCCTTTTTTTTTAAACGGGCCAAGCGTAAGATCTGACGGGAGAAACTTCTTGTTCCTAAGGCCTCCCAGCGCCCGAAGATCCGAACCGGCTGGTAGTGGGTTTGGGTTTGCGCGTCCGCT
>QLTV01003124.1:3209834-3258668 GCA_003457575.1 Thermophis baileyi
CGCCTCTTGCTGCTCCAGATTGGCCGCGGTTCCCTTTCAATACCCAGAGGTTAATTTCCTTGACAAAGGTGGCGGGGGAGACAGAGGAAGAGCTCCTTGGGCAGACAGACCCTTTCTCTCTCTCCCGCTTTGGCTACTTGATTAGACCCCTTGATTTAGCATCAGATGTCAAACAGCAAAATGCCCTCACTGGATTAAAATGCATGAGCCCCCTCCGGCTCCGTCCTTTCTCTCGCTCCCTCCCTGAGCCGCCAAGGGCGCCTTCATCAACTTTAAAGAGTCTGTATCAGAATGGCGACCCACCATCAGCCCACTTAAACCGAATGAATTCGGTTTTGAACCATCTGGTGCTTTGAGGAGGAGGGGGCGATTCTCTGCCCCTTTTGAAATGCAGCCCAGCTCCTCTTCGAAGGTTGCTCAGGAGAATATCGGATCAAGGCCAGAAGGTGGAAAGAAACAATCCTATCTACCGACAGGAAGCCGAAATAAACGGGCACGGTTTCCAAAGAATTCGGCTCACTGTAATTACACGTTACAGGGGGGCAAAGCGGTTAGAAAACAGAATTTCGAACCTGGCAGGCGGAAGGCGGAAGAGTCCAGACGCGGCAGATGGGAGGGGTCCTCGGGTGTTGCTTGAGGGGCCCCGAGAGCCTCTGATTGCAAGGGGAGGGGGAAAAAATGGTCTCGCTGCTTCCCTAGCCGGGTGGAAAGCTGGCCAGGAGGGGAATTTAAGCCGCGGAGCTGCACAGTCGCTGTTGTTCCAGAAAGCCGCTGGGTTTTGAGTCGGACTTGTTGCAAAGACTTGTAGTCAGATTCTGTCCCTAACTAGGATCCGAAGACGGCTGGAAGAGACGGAGCCCTCCCTCCCTCCCTCCCTCCCACCCGGACGGTCTTAGAAAAGCAAGTAAAAGCTTCGTTGCTCAGGATGCTCTTAGGCCCAAGATGTTACCTGCATTTACAGTACAATTCTGTCTCAAAATGTCTCATCGAGTCAAGGCACAAAAGCTCATTCCACTCTGCTCAGTATAGCCTTTACACACTTATAAATACATTAATGCTTGAACGGGGTAAACAGTTGAAGCAGCAGTGACATGCGCACTCCCAAGGCAGCGGCGGTTCCTTTTCCTGAGCGTCTTTGCGGTCTGAAACAGCCACAGGTCTCCCCGGCTGTCCGGCAAGTGCTGCAATCCTCTGCTAACGGTTCTTCGCCCGGGTTAGAACTGGAAAGGAAATCGCCTACGAGCGCCTGGGATTCCGCTTCCCCCCCCCCGCCCCACCACTACCACCACACCGGTTGGCCTGACAAATTAAAAACGGCAATACCCCACTGAACTTCATGGGTTTACTGTTTTGTAGGTTTGCACAGGATTAAGCTGGGCAGCAGGGAAGAGAGTTGCGAGGGGGGGGGGGTTCCTCAAAAGCGCCAGCGCAGCCGCAGTGCTTTCTGCGGACAAAGCTCTTCGCCGCGAGAAGCCTTTGCCTTGGCAAAGACAACAAGCGGCTGGAGGCGCGGCCGGGCTCGCGCGCGTCGCCTTGTCCTTCTTTCCTTCCCTCCCCATTTCTATAGCCGTCCCTTTCCTCAGGATTTTCCTGGCCCCAGAGGGCTTTTAAACAATTGGCGTCCTTCTCTTGCTCCGCACCGTTCGCGGCTCCCTCCTTTTCCCCCGCCTGCATTTTGCCCTCTCCTCGACATATTTCGACTCGCTCTTCTCTTTTGTTGCTATTTTGCTCGGGGAGGTGTGGGCAGCTCTCTCCCCCCCCCAACTGCCAACACACTCGTCCTCCCCATCCCTTATTGTCATGCTGATGGATATTTCGATTTGGCAGCTCTTGTGCCCCGACACAAAAGGGAGGCACGTGCGCCTTCCCATAGAAAAGCAGCAGACCGTGAAAGGAGGCGGAGCTGGGCGTGTGCCTTTTGGGGGACGAGGAGGGGAGGGGGAAGGGAAGGCCTAAGAAAAGAAAAGGAGGGGGGAGGAAAACCAAAAAGAAAAGAGAAGCGCCGAACCCCTCAGGTACATCTGCTGCGCTCTACCTAGCTCAGCCACTCGCTCGGCGGGCGCCTGCCCCCTTTCTGCCTCAAAGCCAATGGAGCAGCCGCGGGAAGCGCTGATTGGCTCCGGGGAGGAGCAGGAGGCCAGAACAATGCTGTCCTCCCCCCTTAAAAAGCGGGCGGCGAGGCTGGGCGACTGGGGGGGCAACATCACCGAGAGTCGGCGGCCGTGGCGTTTTGGCGGGGACGCCCGGGGAGTCCGCCGCAGTCCAGACTGCGGGCGTGCGAAGTGAGGGGGCGAAGCGAAGCCTCCTCCTCCTCCTCCTCTTCTTTCTCTCTCTCGTTTGGCTCGGCTGACGGAAGGAAGGCGGGCTGGTCGAAGAAGGACCCCGCTGGATGCTAGCACCGCGCTTGCCGCTCAGAGACTGAGGCAGCAGCAGCACCACCAGCCGCAGACGCCTTCCGGAGCTGCCCGAGGATGCCCCGGGGCTTTTTGGTGAAGAGGAGTCGCAGACCTACGCCCATCTCTTACCGGACGCGTTGCTCCTGCTACCCGGCCGCTGGGCTGGAAGGAGGCGATCCGGTGCAGCTCTTGGTTCCTCCACCTTTTCCCCCCCCTCAGTTCCCCGGCGCGGCTTCTGCCTCGGAATCCGCCGAAGCGGCGCTTCTGCCTGCGCCCGCGGTGCCGCAGTTTGGGACGCCGGAGGGCCCCTCTTCGCCGGCGCCGCTGCACAGTCCAGCGCGAGCGGTGAGCGAGGAGCGTAGCCTCCACCTGGCCTCGCCCGTCTCGGCCGAGTCCTTTCCGGCGCCGGAACCGTTACTCTTGGGCCCTGGAGGAGAGCTCAAGCTTTGGGCAGTCGCGGCGGCGGCCGCCGCCGCCCTCTCTTCTGGCCCGCCGCCTGCCCCTCAGCGCAGCCATGGGCCGAGCCCAGGCGCCTCGAAGCGGTCTCAGGGCAGAAAGGCCAAGGCGGCCCGCAAGTTGCACTTCGAGGACGAGGTGACTACGTCGCCGGTGCTGGGGCTGCGGATCAAAGAAGGGCCGCCGGAGCCTGCTCTAGCGACGCAGCAGCAGCAGCAGCAGCAGCCGCCTGGCTCGGCCGCGGGGCTGAGAGCGGGGAGCGCGCAGCCGCTGGGCGAATTCATCTGCCAACTGTGCAAGGAACGCTACCCGGACCCGCTGGCTCTGGCGCAGCACAAGTGCTCGCGCATCGTGCGCGTCGAGTACCGCTGCCCCGAGTGCGACAAGCTCTTCAGCTGTCCGGCCAACCTGGCCTCGCATCGCCGATGGCACAAACCGCGGCCGGTCAACGGCCCCCCGACCAAGGCCAAGCCTGTTCCGGAGGAGACTGCCAAGGGAGCGGGCGGCGGCGGCGGCGGCAACGGTAGTAGCAGCAGCGAGCGGGATACGCCGAGTCCCGGGAGCGGTGGGGGCGGCAGCAGCGGAGAACCGGAGGCCGCCGGAGCCGAGGAATTCGCCTGCCCGCGTTGCGCCAAGCGCTTCCGACGCCAGAGCGCCCTGCGTAAGCACCTGCCGCTCCACCACGAGCCCCTCGACGGCTTGTCCCAGGCTCGGCCGCCTCCCGAGGCCTGTCTGGAAGAGGCGGCGGCCGGCCACAGCCCGCTGAGCTTGTCCGGGGAATGCCACCTCTGCCCGGTGTGCGGGGAGACCTTTCCCAGTAAGAGCGGTCAGGAGCGTCACCTCCGCGTACTCCATGCCGCCCAGGCCTTCCCCTGCAAATACTGCCCAGCGACGTTTTACAGCTCGCCGGGCCTCACCCGGCACATCAACAAATGCCATCCCTCGGAGAACCGGCAGGTCATCTTGCTCCAGGTCCCCGTGCGCCCAGCCTGCTAGAGGGAGTCCCGCAGTGCCTTTCCTCCAGCACCAGCACCAGCACCACCGCCGCCCCGCCCGCCCGCTAGCCCGACCTGCGGAATGGCAAGGACTGTTAGACTTGGCTGGCCCTTCCTGCGGGAATCCGGCCGGGTCAGTTTGCCAACCAGCGACGATCCTTCTTCAGCTGCTGCTGTTTCGTAGGGCTCTCCACCCACCCCCGACCCCTGCCAGCCATTGAGCATCTGTGTGATGCTGGGGTTTAAGGCGTCCACCTGTGCCGCTCGGAGGGCGCGCTCTGGAGCAGCCCCTTCCCTCTTTTCCCTGCACCCGGGAGCTGCTCCAAGGCCCGAGCTATTTTAATGGGGGGAAAAAATCCCCGTCCTCTCTCCCGCTGCCCCAAGTGAATCTTAAGGAATGATGATGGATGCCTTTACATTTCACAGGCTGTGAACTGAACATTTACCTACTTGATTAGCTTTATTATGGCTTGTGAACTGCTGGGATCTGGCTTTACCTTTTCGTTGTTGTTGGTTGGTTCGTTTCCTTAAATTTTATTTTGTATGTGAACAAAATCAAACCGCTTAAAGATATAACTTTGGTTAGTATAGCCACAATTGCCTTGACTTTATTGTTGTTGAAAAATGTTGTAGACGCTGCCTTAATATTATAAAATGCCAACCGTTCGGGTTTCTTTCTTTTTTGAACTAGAGATATTTGTTGACACTGTGTATATGTTGATTTATGCGCAATGGTTATTTATTGGTTATTTATTAATTATGGTGTTTATATCATTTTTGATGTGCTTTGCCTTTCTCTTACCATTTCACTGTGCTCTTAAGTGCTGCGGTCCCAAACTCACTTCCCTGGACATAAGTCCTTCTGAAATCTGTGGGGCTCATTTCTAGGTAAATTTACATGGGGTTGCACAATTACCTTCTTTTTTAAAAAACAACAACAAATCTGCTGAAAGGGATTTAACTTTTATATCTAGAATAAACATACAACTGCAACTCTTATTCTTGCTTGGAGAGCTCTCAAACAGCTCAGCTTACTTTTAGATGCAATCTCTTTTCTACACACATTATTTTCTTAACTGTTAGCTATTTATAGAATGCTTCAATAGAACTGTTTTAACTGTATAATTATTTATTATTCAAATAAAATATTTTCAAATTCAAGTGTACATTGGGGTCCCCCCCCCATTTTTCTATGCTTTATCCATTCCTACAGAATGGCCATTAACCATTCTGATTGGCCAAGTTTACTCCATTGGGATTACTGAGGCTGCAATTGAAAAAGAAAAGTTTTGTGCTTTTTAGCAGTTAAATAAGTCTGAGTTGGCAGAATTATCTGCAATTTGAGGGGAGCATCTATTTCTTCAACCTAGGGGCAAATGCCTAATAAGTATCAGAGCTCATAACATTCATTCCTGATTTCTTATTTCAGGGTCTGAGCTCAGCCCCAGAAGCAGAAAGCTTCTGAGGTAAAAAAAATGCCCTTGAAAAAATGCAGAGTGACCTTAATGACAGCACTACCTGGTGGCCAGCCTTTGAGTTAGACTAAGGGAGCGTTTCTGGTAGAAAGATACTAAAAACAATTAACAGTGTGCTGCTTAGAAAAACCCTCTAGAGCCTTCAAGCTCTCTTTCCTGCTTCAGTTCACCATTCAGAGACATATTTTCCACCGGCACCTAAATTTCATTTTCCTCTTATTGCTTTATTGTACTGAATGCAAGAAACCACTCCAAAGTCCTGAATTTATTAGTATTTTACTGCAGAAAAACATATTTTCGGCAGATTTTCCAAATGGTTTGGAAGTTCTTTGTCGGAAAACTAGGGATTTCCTTCTGGATGCCTTGGAGCATGGAGGGAGAGGAAATGTCTTCCAGCACAATTTGTTGGGCACAACACACTAGCGGGAGTCCACCAGTTCCAGGGAAAGAAAACGCGACCAGGCTCCATAGAATTCAATGGTGAGTACAGAATTACAGCCCAGTCCTTTGCGGGTTTATTCCAGGTGAGTCTCATTCATTTTGATGGAGTTTCCTGCCTGGATGTGAGCGTGGATTGGTCAGAGAAAACAAAGCAAGGGGAAAACTCCTTTTGGCTTGAACCTTCACTCATTCCCTCAAAAATCTTTTTTCCCCCCTTGCAGACGAGTCTCCCTTCCATGGAGGCCTGTAGAAAGCCGCCTTCTCTTAGCTGGTGGTGCCCCTTCCAAAGCCAGGGACTCTAGTGGCCAGAGCCGGCGCCCAAGGAAGCCCTGCCTGCACACGCATTGGCCAGGGGGTTAAGGCTGCCCTCCAGAGACCGAGGCGGGAACTGCGCAGAAGGGGAGCCGCGCACGTTGTGCTGGGCCAGGTGACCCCCGAGGACCACTCTCTGGGTTTTCATATAGCGTCACCCATTTCCGGCCTGGCCACCGCCCCCTTCGCTACAGGCAGCTGCAGCTCCACAGCCGAGGAGACGCGTCGCGCAAGGCGCGCCCCAGAAGGAAGGCCACGCGCGAAGGGCGGGGACTCTTAGTAATTCCTCCCAGATATTTCAGAGGCAGGGGATGCTGGAGGCGCAACAGCAAAACGGCAGGGCTTGGCTTGGCTTAGCTTGTTCTAAGAAATACAACCCCCCTCCCCAACGCTCCTGCCCGCCCGCCCTCCCCGCTTTGTCTGCGGCCTTCAGGAGCCCTTCCGCTTCCCCGAAGGCGAGGGTCGCCCCCGGTCTTAAGGGCAGCAGTTCTAGGAGCCCCTTCCTCTCTCCTGAGGCGCTCTCGAGCTCAGCGCGGGCTGCCTGGACAGACCGTTCCCCCCCCCACACACACACACCACCCGGGCTGTAAAATCTTTACCGGGCGTTCTGACGTGAAAGGTGAGGAAGATTGTTTCGTCATCCGGCGCTGTCTCTGGCCCAGGGCTGCCTGCCTTGCTTGACGTTAAATTTCGGAGGAAAAAAAAAGAGGTCTAGAACAGTTTTCTCTTGGAAGTATTTTGTATTTTGCCAATACTACGCCTTATCCGAGAGGATTTTAGTTTTTTCAGCGGCACTGAGCAATTTCTATGTAATCTCGAGAGATTTCTCTCCTGGGCAGAGTGTTTAGAAATTCGGCTCCCGATGGCTGCTAGGATGCCAGCAGGTGTGCTTTTCTTACCCTGCACCCACAAGGGCGGGCGGGGGTGGGTGGGGAAGGTGTCTGAAAAGTCAAATGGGTGGCCACTGCTACACAATTGGAGCCTCACCCCTTTTCACAATTTATTATTTATAATTTGTGATAATTATTTCTATGCCACTAACTTTGATGATTCCAAAGCACTTATAATTAGAATGAAAACCTTCATTAGGGCATTGGAATAGTCTTTTTCTATTTCAAACATATTACTTGCACTCAAAATTATAATAAAAGAATGACTTCTGCTGTGACACTTTAAAGACAAACTTATTTAATGTTGCTTAAATAACCATCGATCCATTTTAAGCAGGTGTACGTCATCCAGGGAATGAATTATATGTTATATATACAATTTATATCAACTTCTGTTGGGGATGAGAAAAGGAATATTCTTGTGTTGATTCTTGTGTTGGGCAGAAATTCTTGCATTAATGAGCTGGTTAAGTGTAAAAAAGAAGGAAGAATCAAGAGAAGTGTTAAATCTTCCAATGTCTCTCTTGTGGTGACCGGTCCTATAATTATTTTCCTCAAGGTTGGCTTCTTTGAGGTCAATAATGGATTTGCAGGGTTTTGTCTTCATTCAGAAAGAGGAAACAAACCCACCCGCAGACCTAAATGTCAGCTTTGATATAAGATGGCAAAAATTGGAAAAATTAAAAAAAAAATCCCTCCCCCCCCCGAACTATGTTCAGTTTTCTGAAAAGTTACAAAAATGGAAAGACGTATTACTGATCCTCAAAATTCAGGCCATAACAGCGTCCCTATAATCACGTGATATTAATTTGGGCCTACCCGCATTTACAATAATTTTCATTAAAATGTACAAATATAAAGATAAAAACTAATACAAACTAAGAAGAATATAAAAAGTAAAAATAAAGTGCAGAAAAAGAAAATAATGAAGAAAAAAGATAAGAAATTACTTCTTCCTCCATCAAAGCAAATACAAAATTCAGTAACTTATCACCTCCTCTGATATTTCAACAGAAGATACCTTCTTTAATCTTTAAAGCCTCGTCATTCAATCTGATCAGCAAAAGTCCATTAAGAGTTACTAGATACAATAACATATATATTTTAACCTTAACCCAAAAAGTCAGTCTTACATTCCTTTTAATGCAGTAATTTATCACTTTCTCTAAAAAGATGGAACCCACCTCCCTTCTTCCAATATTTTATCTGCTGTTTCATTCAGTTTCAGGTCTTCTTGAGTATGGGATATAATGTGTAGTTAGTGTATCTCAAGTTGTGAGAGCAATTTCCCTTTTCACTATGTTGAAGCATTGGGTAACTAGTTGTTTCTCAGTGTGGACGCAGGTCTTCTATCCATCCATAGTTCCCTCATATGTTTCATGTAACTCCTTTCATGAGATCTGCTGTTGTTGTAGCATTCCATCAATACTAGGTTCTCTTGTCCCCTCCATCAATGGTTTGTTCCAGTAGTCCACTTATCATCAGGTTGTCCTAGTTCTTCAATATCTAAATATCTGAGCTGGCATGACTCTCCTAGTTCATGTCACTCTCATACTTTGAGGTAGGCAGGTGAAGCATTAGGGAGTCTTTGCCCAAGGACCCATACTAGGCAACATGATTTTCTCCCTGGCTCCAAGAGCTCTAAACCCTGCCAGAGACCACTGTTTTCCAATCTCCTCATGGGGAGCCTTGTGGATGATCCTGGTTTTCTCCTTGTTCTGAAGAGGAATTATGAGGAGCTGATCCATTCACCAACTACTCTTTCTGCTATGGTCTTCAATCTGCCATTGCTTCCTCAGAAGTGAGGAACACTCCCTGGTGCAGTGGTTGAGATGGCACTCTGGCTGGTGCTGGGCTTGAAGTAGAGGAGGAAGTGGCAGCAGGCTTAGATTGTTGAAGACCACCACTGCAGAGTGCTGCTTCAACCATCACACACCCATACACCCTGGTGCTTGCACACAGCACCCACCTCCCAATCTGTAGCTTTCACCTGCCAGGCAGCCTGTTTGTCTTGGACTCTTGTCTCTTCCTCGTAGGAGTCACATGAGAGCCTCATTTAACAACCCATGAGGTTCTGGGTTTAGGACAGCAACTGTCACTGCCAGCATTTCAACTGCTAAGTGACGTGGTCATGTGACATCACGCTTTATGACCATGTTGCTCAGCGACACATTGAGGAAATGGCTAGGGCCTAGATATTGAGAGGTAACTTAGGGAAAAAAAGAATTTATCTGAATTGATTTTTTTTCTTTGTCTTGCAAACAATCAAAATCTGTCTTCCAGTCAAGAGCAAAAATTCATATCAAATGAAAATGGAAGTTTTCCAGTAAATTAGGATTACATTTTTTCCCAAGCTGGAATGTTTCATTTTTGATTTAGTACTAAGATATTATCTAGCCTTTTTGGTCTGGTTTATGTAGAGCCTGACAGAACTGCAATTTTGGTTATCCTCTCTGCTATGTTTGGAGTTTTTGATTTAGTTGTACTGAAATTCTTGCAGTTAAGCACCTAAGGAAGCATTACATTCTATTGATTCCTTTTAAATAGATGATAACTGGCATTTATAAATGACAATGTACTCAAGTTTTTTTGTGGGCACTCTGCCTATTTAGTACAGAAGGAATCTGGATTAAAAATTATATTACCTCAATGCAGTTCTAAGAATTGTGGTTAATGAATTTAGAATTGCAGCTGATGTGTTTTAGCTAAAATAATGTCTTTAAGAATATCTGAAATATGGAACAGCAATATTACAGAGCATGTGTCAAAGTGAAGTTAAACAAGGAAAACATTTTTAAGGCAAAGAATAAATAAAAACCAAGAAGATATTTGGAAACTGTTAGGGATGTAACTGTTAATTGATTCTTTTTAAAAAATCTTTGCTGAAAATATACACCTTTTCAAAAGTTGCATTGGCATGTCCTGATACTTTGATATTTATCATTTTGAAGAGCTAATTTTTGTTGGAACCTATTGTTGCCTTATTTATCTATTTATTTATCTATTTAGATAAATACCAGTGCTGGTATTATATGATATATAATGTAGGACTTGAAATAATAAAGAGATATTTATAAAGGTATTTTAGAAAGTGGGATGGGGGGAATCCAAAACAAGGACCCAACAAAGTAACTGTACACAGCTTGGTGGTGGTGTTCATTTTAAATCTGTACTGTTGCGCCTGGAAAACATCAAAGTATGTTTTCCTGGTAAAATGTCATAGCAACAGCAACTATTCTATTTTCTTGCCTATTGAGTATATAAATGGTACAGTAATGGGTCTGTTACTAACATTTGAGAAGTTCCTATTCATCAGAATCTATTATTAATATTCAAATTGTGTTTCACAACATTGAAGACTCCAAAGCCTGGCATACCATACAATGTTAGTATTTAGAAGTGGCCAAATTATGTTTGATATTCTATTCCTGCATAATAAACCTACAGATCACAGACGCTGTATGTGGCCTTGAACACATAAGAGTGACTGATGATATTACGAATGTAATCCACAAAAGAAATAATTCATATGTTATAATTCCATATTATAAATTAATGCATACCTGGAAAGAGTGCACTCATAGTAGTTACAAATCAAAGTGAACACGATGAGAAAGACACATGTAATTTGAACATGTATCCAGGAGTCCCCATTTTCCCCATTGGGTCAAATGCAGGCTGCTCCCCAGCCCTTTTCCATTGTATGTCTCCGTTTTTCTTTTTCTTATTAAATGGCAAAAACCTATAGGTACATATTTATTTTGTCCTATAGGAACAAGCAGTTTTCAGGGCCAGGGGAGAATATTAGCTGGAAAAATGAGATGGGGAAAAGGATGACTACTTATAACTTGAACTAACTCTGTTTAGGGAACTCTGTGAAAATCTCAGAAAGGAGTCATATAGGAAGTAGAAAGAGAGACTGGTCACCCACCAAATGTGTTTGGGATCCCAGGTAGGCAGAGCGAGAACAAATTAAGAAAGAACTAGAATCAGTAAAGAAATTTAGCAACTATAAAAAGGGTTTCTATTATGCTGAAAATACTGTAGGAAGAGAAAAGAACACTGCCAGTGGTGCAGTCAACATAGCAACAGATTAATGGATAGCAGCACCTACTATTACTATTACTCTTATTTAGGCTCAGATTTACTTCACTGAGAAGAGGGCCTGCATTCTACCAGGCAATTACAAAAAGCAGCTTGGAGGAACAGGATTCTAGCTTTATAGAAATGGAGTCATGGATATTTACTATCCTTGAATACTTCATTTCTCCATTGCAATCTAGAAGTGTACTAGAGGAGCTTTCTCCTGACTGCTATCCATTGTCTCTGAAAAATTCTGGAGAAAGTTTTAAATACCAGATGACAGAGAGTAGAAATACTGTCCCGTTTCCAGAACAGGAAAAAAAAAAAAGAAGAGTCAAGAAACTATAGACCACACATGATACTTTCAAAGTCATTGGCTTCATTCTCAGACTGTCAGAAAAATTTTCGTTGTGCCCCTCAACCATCATCATCGTCAATGGGAAAATGAAGTTTCAGAATGACTGCACAGTTCTCCTAGACAAGCAATATACCTTGGATTAAAAAAAAATCTTTTTACTCTTAAAATTGGCATTGAATGGCTTAGAATATTCTAATTCTAACAATTCTATAATGAGAGACTCTTGTGTAAAAAAACAGATTTCCTTGATAAAGTTAAGTTCAACAAATTCCCAAAGGGCAAAGATTGAAGTAATGGAAGAGGTCAATCTTGCAACATGAGCAAATTTAGGGTAGCAGGTTGAAATCTAGCACTGCCAGGGGAGCATTCTCAGCGCTGCATAGTCACCTAGACAAGGAGAGTTCAGGGATCTTAGGGTGTAGATGAGTTGGTGATGCTAGCTGAAGAGCTCTGGATTTTTTGGACACGGGGAACTTTTTGGACAAGCCAAACCGCTGAGAGACAAGCTCCAGGTGGAATGAAACAGAATGAAATACTGGCATGTAATGTGGGAAAACATGTTCTAAACTAGTCTCTGAGGAAATCCAACAAATGCTGAACTAGCATAGGATAAGAGCAATGTTGAATTAATACACTAATAATCAGGAGATGGAAAGGAGATAAGATGACAAATGCTCATGTCAACAATATTGTTAAAAAAGAATGGCCATGTTAATGTAATAAGAGACAAGATGAGGTCATTGTAATACTTAGATGGCCATATAAACTTTTTAAATAAATAAATAAATAAACAAACAAACAAACAAACAAACAATCACACTGGTGAATCTGGGTGGCTTACAACATTAAAGATCCACAACATAAAACCCATAAAGTTTCCCACATCTCATGGCATAGTTATTCTAAACAGCCTGGACCCTTCCCAGTAAGGGGGAACCTGAGGTTCATCTTCAGGGCTCTGCTGAGAAATTTTCAATACACCTGGCAAATAAAATTGCTCAGATCCATTCTCAGTTGGAGACCAAGCATGGTACAGGGGCTTTGTAGATGCCTGGAGTACAGACTTTCTCAAGCCAGACGAGTGTAGATGATACTAAACTATTTAGTGTGTAAAAACTAAAAATAATTATGAAAATCTCCGAAGGATCTCTTTAAATCGGAGGAACAATAAAATTTGAAATATAATTCAATTTAAATATGTGCAAAGTACATTGGGACACCTCCCTGACCTCCCCATCTTCTTAGATATATGAAAAATGGCCAACATTGTAGTGCCCTTATATATATTTATGGTATTTCCATATCTAGAATAGTATGTATAGTTCTTGCCAGCACAAGGATATAATAAAGCTTGAAAAATGCAGATAGGGGCAACCAAGTGATCAGTGAGAATGAACTTTTTTATAGAAAGAGCGAAACTATCTGGCACTGCTCAGCTTGGTAAAGAGAAGACTGAAAGGTGACAGGATTGAAATATATAAAAGAAAAAGAGTAAGAAATGAACACAGAGAATGTCCCCCTCCCTCCCATTTTATAAAACACTAAGAACCAGAGGACAGCCAATGAAGCTGATTGCAAAAGGATTTAGACCAGACAAAAAGAAATACAATGCATTCTTAATTTGAGATAATAGACATCAACCTGAATAGCATTAAAGAGAATTTGCTACAGCCACCAAAAGAGGTGCAGTAGGCCTACTGTGTGAGGGAGGCCTAGGCCTGAGTTGGGGCGAAGGATGATCCTGGGAATACAGGCTGAAGCTGTTACCTGTGAGATTGGGCCGCCGCGGTGAGGTGGGGGTGGGCGATCCGCTTAGGCTGTGGCGCGCTTAATCAAAGCCCTCTGTACTGGCCTAATCAGGCTCCCTTCGCTTTGTATCCCTACTGCAGTGATGGCGAACCTTTTTTTGCTCGGGTGCCAAAAGGGCGTCCATGCGCGTGCCCATACCCATAATGCAATGCCCCCCCTGTGCTGCCCCCCCGCGCATGCGCGCAGGCCTCACCGAAGCCTCCGGACTTCCGGTAGGCCCTTTGGGCTGTTTTTCACCCTCCCCAGGCTTCAGGAAAGCCTCCGGAGCCTGTGGATGGTGAAAAATGGGCCCAACAGGCCTACCGGAAGTTCATTTCCAAACTTCCGGTAGGCTCATTTTTTGCCCTCCCCAGACTTCAGGAAAGCCTCTAGAGCTTGTGGATGGTGAAAAACGGGCCCAACAGGCCTACCAGAAGTTCGGAAATGAACTTCCGGTAGGGCCGTTGGGCCGTTTTTTGCCATCCACAGGCTCCGGAGGCTTTCCTGAAGCCTGGGGAGGGTAAAAATGGCCTCCCCCCCTCCGGAAGGCCGAAAATCAGGTGGCCAGCGCACACATGCACACTAGAGCTGACATAGGGCAACGCCTCACATGCCCTCAGATATGGCTCCGCGTGCCACCTCTGGCACGCATGCCATAGGTTCGCCATCACGGCCCTACTGTGTGAGGGAAGCCTATGCCTGAATTGGGGCGAAGGATGATCCTGGGAACACAGGCTGAAGCTGTTCCCTGCGAGATCGTACAGGGAACAAGGCCAGTACAGAGGCCTTTGATTGATCGCGCCACGGCCTAAGTGGATCGTCCGCCCCCACCTCATAGCTTCAGCCCGTGTTCCCAGGATCGGCCTTCGCCCCAACTCATCGCGCGAAGGACTGGACCACCCCAACCGAGGCGAAACAGGTATGGAGACCAGAGACGAGACCCAGCCTATTTCAGCAGGGGTGGAGGAGGCGCAGCATGGGCCAGCTCAGGGATTTATGTTCTAGTCCCAGGCCCAATTTGAGGAAATGGTAAAATGGGTGGTGGCAGAGGCAGGGGGATGGCGCTTCTAAATCCCCCAGCTGTCCACAGGTTCCATAGCTGGGATTTGAACAAGGTCCTTATAGTTTTAAAACCCTGTAAATAAAATTGGTTTGATTTGACACTATAGATATAATTCATTCCTTTTTCTGTCTAATACAGGATTGGGATAAATAAATACCCGGGCAACGCCGAGTAATCAGTAAGTAAGTAAGTAAGTAAGTAAGTAAGTAAATAAATAAATTAAAAAAAAAACATGACCAGTGATGTAGATGAGGCTGGATTTTTCAACCCATTCTTGAGTTTCTGTATAGGTATTAAAAGCTTAAGACACCAATTTTGCTCCTTGAGAGTTCCCACAAAGGGAAAAATCTGGATTGAAGGTGTCTTGAAATATAACTGCCTCAAGCATTTTTCTTCACCACCCCAAAATGAAGAGATCCAAAATGTTCGGCCTCAGTTGCTGTATGGAGCTTGGTGGTGTGTGTCCCCATCTGGAATGCCAAGAGTTGGATGCCACTCACTGTCTGGGATATCTACTGTATCCCTGCCTTAAAAACAGACTTTGGAGCTAAAAGATCCTAGAAATGTTGACTGAAGATTCACGTCTTCTAAGAGAAATGCCCTACAGCAACAATCTGCTAATGGATGAGTCAGGTCAATAGGACTGTGGGTACTGTCAGGGAAGTGCACTCAAATAGATAAATTCAAATATCTGTAAACAAACTGGTTATGATTTGTCTTCCCAAATATCTACCAGTTTATCCAGAATAATAAAGGGATCATTTCCCCCACAAAGTGAATTAAAAGCAAAATGGCAGTTGCCAAAATCTTCAAAAGCTATTCAGTATTGAGCTGATAAAATTATAACTTGGTCTGTATGGTTTTCACTGGGGTTAAGATGCCAGTGGAGTAAAACGTTAAGAAGTTCCTCTATGGATTTAACTGAAATAATTTTATAAATCTGTAAATACATATCATTGCTGTCATTTTTAAAATGTATGAATGCACAGCATGTTTACAAATCAATTTTTTTAATATAAATATTGGAGGTATTATCTACCATGAGCTGCAAGATGAAATAGTTTATGATTAATAGAATAATAATTTCCTGCTTTAGTTGGGCAGATGAGTTAGTATTTAAATGAGTTCAACAATACCACGTTTCTTTTTCTTAAGCACTTTATTTTTTATGATTTTGTTGTACTTTCTCTGATTGTTAGTCACCCACATTTGTTGAGTCAAGTGGCATACAAATATAATAAAATATTACTTATTTGTAAATGGTTATTACTTGGAAAAAAGACGAGTAGTTGGGAGAAAATCAGGGGTGAAATGCTACCAGTTTGGACCGGTTCAGGAGAACCGGTAGCGGACATGTGGCCTGGTTCGCCGAACCGGTAGCAACAGCTGGCTGGCCATGCCCCCGAACCGGTCCCCCGGTCGCCACTCGCTCACCCTGCAAGCAGATGTCCTGGGACTCGGCAGAGGGCTGCGCTGGGAGGAAAGCGAGGGCAGGGCGGGGAGAAGCAGGGTCTGCAGACTGGCTCCTTTGCTCAGGCCAACCCTAGTGCTCCCCTGCCCTCGCCACCAGCGGAGGGAGGCTCTGACCTTGGTGTTCTACAGGGGAGCCGCCACAGCCGGGCACAGCCTGCGCTTGACGGGCAAGGACGTGAGTCCGCACCGGAGGAGGGCTGTGGGAGATGCTGGAGCAAGCGCGCTGCTCTCGGCCGCCTGCTGCCACTGCTGCTCCTGGATGCCGCCTGCCACCCTCTCGGCTCCCTCCCCAGTCCGCGGGGCTTGCACTCTGGCCCTATCCCGGCCAGCATGATGTCATGCTGGAGCGCCAGCAGTCCAATGCGGTGCGCATGTGCAGCAGCCACAGGACATCCGCTTGCTGTCCCGGAGCGCCGCCGCCGCTCTCAGCCCTATAGCAGCAGCAGAAGGTAAGGCCAATGCTGGCGGCGGGGGGGGAGGAAGACATGCTGCGCTCGTCTGAGGAGCTGCTTCGGAGGGACATGGCGAGGCTCGCTCGCCTTTTGGGCGAGTCTGACGCGCGTCCGGCCTGCAGGACCATCCCAAAAACGAAGCTTGCTTCCCCTTCCTCGGATGCGGCGAAAGGGTCTGGGCTCGGCGATGTAATTCAAGCCGCCCACCCACACGCGGCGGGCTCGGAGGAAGCAGCAGCGGCAATGGCACCTCGCCCTGAGGTGTTGTAGCCAGGTCCTAGCGCTCAAGAGGCTCCGTTCTGCAGGCTGGATGCACGTCAGACTCGCCAAAGCCACTTTTGCCTCGGACATTTTCTTTCCGGGACGCGGCGGGTGAGAGAAAAAGAGCAGGGTGGAGCCCGGGAGGCTGCCGAGCGAAGAGCCGGGGAGGCCCGGTGGGTTCCTCTGTGGGGCTGCGCAGAGGAGGCTTGTGGGGGGGGTTTACCTTCCCGCGAGCCTGCTAGCCCCTAACATGGAGAAACACCTGCTGATTGTCGTAACTTTTTAAAAACTTTTTAAAGTTAAAAATGCTAAAAAATTTTTTTTTTAAAAATTGCCCATGCCCACCCAGTCACATGACCCCCCACCAAGCCATGCCCACTAAGCCACGCCCACAGAACTGGTGGCAAAAGAAATTAAATTTCACCACTGGAGAAAATATGTCTACATTCAGTGGCATCCCTTACAAGCTGCAGTGATGTCAATATGTGATGACATATGCATCATGATTTCATTGTGCAAGGAACTTGGAAGTAAATGCCAGTAAGTAAATTAATAATTTTCATCATAAAATAATGCAGTTGCTGTGCTTTGCTCCCCCCCCAATCTCTTTAGGCATGTCTATGGTTAAAGTCCTGCTAATGTCATTCTGGTCCGCTAAGTATTTGTAAACTGCCTAGTCACTTAGGTGAGATGGGTGGTGTAGAATTTTGATAAATAAATAGTACATGTAACCAATAATACTATATTGTGTTTTTGAAAACAATAATTTATCTACTTGTAATTATAATTTATCACATTACTTTATTTATTAATTATATCAAAAATAAATTATTTTATCAAGACAAATTCATTCTAGGCTATTTTGTTTAGTAATGAAAGACTTTATTAATCATTAAACATATTCGGTTGCTTTTAAGTAACTTTATCCCTGAAGCCAACATATGGTTTGCTTTTTATCCCCTTATGTAGTTATAGTCAGTAAACTACAATGAGCATATGAGAAGTTTTAGAGTGTCCCAAATATCATTAAATGCCTACAGTTTGCTGGAAGGATGTGAGTTTCTTAACCACTTAAACCTTAAACTACTTTTAGTAGATTGTTGCAGTTTGATTCTGTTTGGTTTAACATATATGCAAGACACTCACAATTCTACCTCTTCTTTTACATGCCAAGCAACTTTCATAATATGGTAATATATTTCAAAGATGCAGTGCATAATTGAAAAAGTATTTTTGGGACAACCATGACCTGGATGACTGAGAATCTCCATAGACAACCATTGACTATGTTATATTCATGATAATTGGCCCAATTCAAACCTCAGTCTATGATGACTACAACTTAGTACAGTAGTTATGAATTAGGTTTGCTATATCCAGTGCTATGTCAGGAAAAGGGCTGCATTAATTGCAAATAGCACCAGAAATAAAATAAATTAAAGCTATGCCTTCAAACAATTTCCCCCCCACTCGGCCCATTCCCATCAACATTGTTCCCAAATACTGTTGCTTCATCTATAAGCTTTTTTGCCTGTTACCAATTATATAGATTAAAAAACTACATGCTGAATTTTGACTTTATTGTAGATCCATAGAAATTAATGGGTATTTGAGCAACTCATGTTCCTTCTCCTATCTTTATAGTGTTTTCCTTAAATCTGCTCTGAAACCCATTTAAAGAAAGGAGGAGAGAATCAATTTGGAGAGCAGAACAAGAAAGAAGTATCCATTCTATCAGATTCCATGATATCAATATTGTGCAGACCCCTAAGAGGTAATCTGTAGCAAACAAACTGATACAATGACTGAAAAAAAGAGAGTACAGTACCTTAAAAACTATTACTGCAGTCATAGGGAGCCTTTTCATGCGACTAGTGAGACCAAAAGAAAAGATTTTACAGATAGAATATTTGTAGCTCAGGGTTGAATTGTGGGGTCCTTGGTGTTCTGCCCTCCAAACTGCTCTCTAAGCTTGTGGTACCACCAAGTTCAGAAAACACCAGGACTCCACAGCACAAATTTTTGCTCTTGCATTTGTGTAATAAAACTTGGCTGTCTTCATTGTAGCTATGCATGGTTGGGACTGATTGCTATTTGAATAGGAAACAATCAAGAAGTCCTGGGTTTGTAAACTCTGCTGGGAAGTCAAAAACCACCCTGGCAGAAGGGAAGGGTCAGTTACCTTCTAATGAGGTAATAAAAAACAAATCCTGCATGGATGTTATCAATAAAGTCCTCAGATTTCAAATTCAGTTTGGAGACTTTTTCTACTTCGGCAACTTATTCAGCAAACATCACAGAAAAATGAATAAAGGTAGCCCATATTGGCAAGTGTTCATAAGTAAGAGGTATCTGATTACTAACAGTGTCTATTGTGCAAGGGCTTTGGTAGTTTGCACCGATATCCCAAACAACACTTTACAAAAAGGCTTTGTATACTTGAATCAGATTGATTCCTCTTCATATAGAAATTATTCTGCTTGTAAATTCTGACTGGTTTCAAACAAGCTGCCAGGAAATGTGTCTTGTGCAAACGGTATCATGAGTTTATGATTCAGTGTATTGCATGAATCCAGGCAGATGGATTGAGCAAACCATAAGTAGTGTGCAGTATGAAATGAGTCATTATATTGATCCATATTTCCCCAGGTGATCAGTTAAGTAGCTGTTCTGTGTTGATAAAGTAGCCAGTATTCATAATAACAATGGATTAAAGGATTTACTTTGTAGTTTTGTCAAACAGAACAATCAGAAATAGGAACCTTGAATTGGCACGAGCCGCTTAACTACTCGCTGTAAGATTTAAATGCCATAGGTTCACACTATATAGCTTGCATATGAAATAGTATTTTACCAGGTAATCTAAATGTAGGTTTTACTACTGTTGTATTTATTTAACTATATAAATATTTAAAAGTGCTATTGATGGTTAAGTAGGCATTCTCGGTTATGTGCACAACAATAAAGTTTGGAAATAAGTAATATAAAATGATGGTATATTGGAAAAGATATTGTAAAGGCATAATCACTTTTCATCTGTATACTACGTAGTTTGTACTTTACAGCATTTTTTATTTCATATAAAAAGGAAATTACTAGTCAAAAGTCCTTCATTTTGGCTAAATGTGGCTCTTCATCAATGAAATAAAACAGTACTTTCTTCCAGTAAATTTTAAATCACACTGAGATTCCAGGGGCACGATGGCTCAGCGGTTAAAGATGCTGGAGCTGGTCAGCTTTACCTTTACACTGAGATTATTAACGTTACATTTAAGAGATTTTCAAGAGGAAGGGCTTTTGTGACTGTTCTGAATCTTCCTTTAGATGACATATAATCGGCAAACTAAAATTAGATAAAGCAAGTATTTTAGCACAGAAAGATGGACTTCAATCTTTCATAGCAGCAAGTTATTAAGTGAGCTCCAAGAAATAGTATCGGAAAATATGAAAAATTTAACTTTGAAATTTAAGGAATAATGATTTCATAGCAAAAACAGAACATAAAAAACCCCTTCATTATGCAGTCTTCAAAATTACCACCTGGAAAGAGAGCAGATGAGCATGTAGGTTTCTTCTATTATTTCAAATTTCCAAAATGTTTATAACTTGAAGATTTACTGAGAGTACTGGTGAATGAGTACAACCTCCCAGAAACTTTTTTTTTTTGACAGTTGCTGGTATTGGTGAAATCTGCTTTGTTTATTCGGTCCTTACTGGTGCAGTAAAATCATCAGTCAAACATGTAGTAATGTCTGCAAAAATAAAGAATATCATATTGAAACATTTATTAAATGTAACCTACAACATAGGCAACTATACATTTATTGGTTAAAAAGATTCTACAATGCATGGAAGTTCCAGGGGCTGAAATACTGAAAGCCACACAAGATTTAAAGCTTTCATATAATACCACCTCTTATGTCCAGCTTCTCCCTCTACAAGCAGATGGAAAGGGCTTTCAGGGAAGTGGCATAAGACAAATCTGCACAAGCACTGCTCTTGTCAAATGATACCTAAACCTGTTGCCCAGCTGGCACATCACTTGCCTCCCCTTTGCAGACTTTCAAACTGTCACCAAGGCTGCAAACTGAGGACATCAAAAACTAGATGCCCCAATTGTACACCTCCATGGAGAAAATGCCAGGTATTTTCTCTCTCTTCTACAGAGCCTTCACAAAAATAAGGTTTGTGCTTCCACTGGCAGTCCTAAAGGTCAGATTTCAAAACATCTTTTATAATAAATGAAATTATCCTCATGGATTAGGAATAATAGAAAATGTTATTTTATTCATATGACTTTCTGTGAGGTTAGGAGAGCCAATGCTTGCATTTTTTGCACAGACATAGCTGAAATTGGCAGCTAAATGTGATATAAAGATTGCCAAAATTCTCTCTGGAAGAAAGACAGATCTGGAAGTTGTCCATATGTATTTTAGACAGCATTTTTGTGAGCAGACAGCAGAAACATTCATTTTGCAGCCACTGGAAGTGGCGGTCCCATCATACTCTGAGTTGTAAATGTAGCCTTTCAGGATTAAAGGTTTGACAAAACTTCATCTTTTTATCTTTAAAAATTTGGAATTTTATCTTTCTTTGAGATTGAAAAACCTTCAGAACCACGAGTCTACCAGTTGCTGGATGGGATTCTTCATCCCATCAGTTCAAAAAGAAAGAACATCAGCTTTGTAAGATCTTTATATTTTTAATATTTCTTCTAATATATAGCAAAAAGGTTCTATCAAGAGTTGTTCCTGGGAAGCTTTATAAATGCTAAGGCTTGTGAAACTGACTTCAAGATTGAAGTTAATTAGAAAATATATCTTGTTTACGAAACAAGACTTTGAAAGTTGATTACTAGAGCACAAGATGGCTTCATCTATAGAAAATGTTTGATTTATGGGCCTATGAAGTACCGTATTTTTCTCACTATAAGATGCACCGGACCATAAGACGCACATTAGTTATAGAGGAGGAAAACAAGAAAAAAGGTCTGCCTCTGCGTCCCAGCATCAATCCAGTATTCATCTGGCTAGCATCCTTGCAGCAAACAGCCCGGTCAGCTTCAGCATGTTATCACAGCCCCAGCACGTGGCTCGTCAGGGCTCCGCTCCATTGTGCCCACCACTGGTCAACTGAGCTGAGCTGCTGCTGCCGCCAGGGAACATTGGAGCCTTCGCTGCTGAGCAGCTGATTGGCGGTTGGATCGGCCTCCCGGAATACTGCCGATCAGCTGTACTAGGTGGAGGGGATCCCCACCGCCTATCGCTGACATTCACCGCCACCGCCTATCACTGCCGCCATTTGGTGGCGACGATTGGTGGTGGCAGCGATCCCCGCTGCCTAGAACAGCTGATTGGCAGTATTCCAGGAGGCCAATCCAACCGCCGATCAGCTGCTCAGCAGCGAAGGCTCCAGCGTTCCCCGGTGGCGGCGAATAGCGGTAGCAGTGACAGGCGGTGAACAGCGCCACCACACCAACCCCCTCCCCCCGCAATATTCACTCTATAAGATGCACAGGCATTTCCTCCCACTTTTTTTGGGGGGGGAAGTGTGTCTTATAATGCGAAAAATACGGCACTAGAATGTTTTTACAGGAACTGAAAGTTAGCACTGAAGATGAACAAATCTCTCTGGACATAACTGAGATGGATCTAGGGTGGATTTAAAATTATAACTTATAAGACAAAGATAGAGATACTGGATTTACAAATTTAATTGGGCGATCATTTAAAAACTGAATAAATACATTAAAACTATTCTTTTAAACTGAAATATAACAGAATTACTGGAGTCGATTTATTGAAATTAAAAGTGGACTTGAAAGTTAATAAGAATTTTGAGAAAAAAGGAAATGATATTAAAAGAAAACAAGGGTTAGGATTTTATTTATGTGATCTAAGAATGGCTGGAGGAAGGAATGTGTGTGTGTGTGTGTGTGTATTGCTTTTTGATTAAACAATTATTTCTGATGATGCTTAATGGTTATTTGGATTGGATAATTTGTCTTTTGAAAATGTTTAATGGTATAATGGATTAGTTTTTGATATCTAAATAAAGAGTTATTATTTTGGTAATGTTTAATAGTTTTTAATTCTTTTTCTGCATGTTTAATTGTTAAGAGAGGGATGAGGGGAAGTTAGATTAAATGAAAAGGAAGATTATATACCTCCATTATTAGGCATTTTTGTTAATTTTTATTGGATATTTGCTGATTTGTAAGGAGAACTGAAGATTTAGATATGTTTTTATAGAAATTAGGGTGAGGTATGGAATGAAGAGGTATTTGACTGTTTTGAGAGGCACTGATATGTTATTAATGTTGAATATATATTTGTTGGGTGTAAAATGGAAGTCTCTTCTTATTTTTTCTTTCTTTTCTTTTTTAAAGTGGGTTCTGCGCTTTCTAATTTTTTCTTTTATGAATTATTTTTGTATTGTTTTTATATTTGTCTTGTCTAATATAATCCATAATAAAATTATGTTGAGAAAATGCTACTTTATGGTACCTTTTACAGAGACTACATTACACTTATCCTTTTGAGTTTTCCAGGTTGATCACAGCAATTTTGTAAATTCTGACAAAAATCTCATTACATATAATGTCACAAAATTCTGTGCAATATAGCACATAGAGCAGTGATGGCGAACCTACGGCACGCGTGCCACAAGTGGCACGCGGAGCCATATCTGAGGGCACGTGAGGCGTTGCCCTATGTCAGCGCCAGCTGATTTTCAGCCTTCCGGAGGATGGGGGGAGGTCGTTTTCGCCTTCCCAAGGCTTCAGGAAAGCCTCCGGAGCCTGTGGATGGCGAAAAACAGACCCAACGGCCCAACCAGAAGTTCGTTTCCGAACCAGAAGTTGGGCCATTTTTCACCTTCCCCAGGCTTCAGGAAAGCCTTCTGAAGCCTGGGGAGGGTGAAAAACAGCCCAACCGGAAGTTCGTTTCCGAAATTCCGGTTGGGCCGTTGGGTGCGTTTTTTGCCATCCACAAGCTCCGGAGGCTTTCCTGAAGCCTGGGGAAGGCGAAAACGACCTCCCCCCGCAAGGCCAAAAATCAGCTGGAATCCGTTTTTCGCATCCACAGGCTCTGGAGGCTTCAGTGAGTCCTGCGTGCATGCGCGGGGGGGGCAGCGCGGGGGGTTGTGCGTGCATGCACAGGGGGAGGGCAATGCATTATGGGTGTGGGCACGCGTACACGCGGCCTTTTGGCACCTGAGCAAAAAAAGGTTCGCCATCACTGACATAGAGCCTGACATAAGATACAACAAGACCACTTTTTTGAATTTAATTTTGTCATATCAGTCTTGGAGCATTTTAGATTTTAAATGTTTTTGTTTATGTAGGTTGACTACACTGGTCAATTCTCTAACAAATGACTTACTGTACAGACTTACAAACGATACAATTGCTTAGTCATTATGCATTCTATCTTGCTTGCTTTGGCTATAATTTATTTCTCTTTCTACTCTTCCTTCTCTGTAGACTAAATAGTGGATTAGAAAAATTCATGCGGCTTGTGATTCTGAATATCTGAATGAATGCATTTAAAGTTGATCTCTGAAAGATGTACAAATTCTCAGTTACAAGAGGGTAACATGTATAATATGTGTATGTATTTGAAGGGTTTATAATAAAATTCTTTATTTTTCTTATGTACTCTGATGAAATCCATATTCAGAAATGTACACACAATTGCCTTAGGAGTATATCATTTCAGATGGCAGACAGAATTGTATACCTCCCTAGATCTTTTTAGAAAATCCATACAAATAAAGATACATTCTAGGCTGTTTCTAGGTACATTACATACAACTACATATCACTTGATGATCATCACAACTGAATGTGTATTGTTATTTTAAAATGATTGAATCTGATGGAGGCTATAAATGTTCTCGCTATTATGTTCACCAACATGGCTAGTTATCAGATGTTGACAAGCACTTTGCGTTAATTCAGGGCTAGAATCTTCGTGATTGACTTCCTTGCAGGGAAGTGCAGATTTTAGTAAAGTCTACAGCTGGTGTGATGGAGTGCTTGAAGTGTGGTGACTTCTACTTCAGTGTTCTATATCGCATCTGTGCTATGGCTGGGCCACCTTCCTCTGATTCTTGGGGGGAAAGTGTGTACCTTGTAAGGCTATTATATGTTAAAGGTAATTTAGAAATCTTTTAATAAAGCAAGGTTCCTTGGCTTCAGATATTGATAGGAAAGTTCAAAATCTGGAGTGACAAACATAGCAAAGGGGTTTTGATGTAAGATAAAGAGATCAGTTGTATCAAAAATACAACTGGCAATAGTCCTCAGATAGCTTAGCAAATGATATTGGCAGCTATTCCAGACAAACTTGAAAACATTAAGAAGAAAAAAGGAAACTAGCTGCTACCACATGATGCAATTCCTAGAAGAGTAACATGCCCACACACATAACAGAGACAGCATCACCAGCAAAATTAAGAGTTTACCTGTGATGTGCGTCTCTGTGTCTGCCAGCTGTAAAAATGTTTGGATTCAGGTGAGCAGTAGTAAATTGATACCAGCTTCTGAGTTGGATTTTTTAAACAAATACTTCGGAAGGGAAACTCCAGGGAAATATAAAATAGCTATGATACTTCTAATAGTTATGCTTCCCATCTAGAGCTTTTAGTTTCTATTTTCACTATATTGTTGATCCAAGAAATCTGTTGTTTACTGTTTATATGAACATTTACCTAAAGTCAAATAAACTTACAGTCATATAAACAATTTGTGCTGATGTAAGACCGAGTTCATAATCTTAGGATGGATGTGTATATTGGGAGGTTAAATGTGAACATTATGGAATAACAATTGTTCCTTATGTTCTATTTAAGATGTAATTTCTTCTATATACAAACGGTTCATTTTTATATAATACTCTAATTTCCTGAAAGAGATAAAGCAGTTTCTGTTTAAACTGATATTTCTCTTGTACAGACATAATAATTTACAATGTCTATTTATTTAGAAATACATTCTAGGCTGTTTAAAATGGCTGAGTTTTTGTATGTCGAATTTCAGCTAAAATTGCATCTCTTCTAACTGAAGAGAAAAAGTTACTTAATTCAAAGGCAATCAAATTTATTTAAAGCATATATATACATGTACATAAGACAATGAGGATGCAAGACCTCTAGTTAGTTCCTTAGCATAATTATAATCAATGCTCCCAGGAACAGAGAAATGCATGTTGCAATCAAGTACAGTTGTTGCTACTGTGTCTTTGATCTGTCCCATGAGACTTCTGTAAATGCAAATGCCATTTCATCAGCTCTCTCCTAGTAAAGAACTTTTAAACAACGTTATCTATCTCCTGCAACGTCATGTGTGTGTTTGTGTATGCCAAACGCAATATACACATTCCTTTGAGAATGGAGTTAGTTGTGTGACTCTGATAAATAGAAGAAAAAGATGGACGTATTTGTATCTAACACTGCTAGTTCCTCTGGTTTTTTTAAATTATACACAGGAAAATGCATTCTTAAATGAAAATGTTTGCATTGTACATAATGCTTCATCTTGATGGAATGACAAAAGGGAATTTGTCATCAGAGCGGAATAGTCCTCAAAGTGGCCTTGCATGTTCCTCTGATACCACTTTAAGCAGAAGGGGCTGAATCATTTAAACAGAGCTGCCCATCCAGCTCTCTGGGGATGTGACAATCCACACAATATATGACAATGCACACATAAGCCCATTTCCAGATAAGCCAACCCTCACACACTGTTGGTCTTTTGGTTAAAAATTTGAAAGTCAGTTTATCTGCAGATGGATTATATGTGAGTATATACGGGGTATATGGGTATTTGAAAAAGTATTATCGTATATACTTGGAGATAAGCCCATATGTAGATAAGCCGAACTCATCACCTAAAATTCTATAGACTTATCTGCAAGTATATACATTAATTATATCTTGCCACTCTTACAACCACAAAATAAATGTTAATAAATAATTTTAGCCATGCTCAATTGAATTTGTTCTTTATTCTTTTCCAGGGGCACAGTATGCATCTCTTCTGCTACTTTATCTTCTAGAGTGTCTCTGAAAACCTGGGGGCTCACCAGGATCCACATGTAGTGGGGATCTGCACAATTGTGATGTGACCTGAGCCCATCATCACCTCTGCATTCTAGACAGCAACTAAGGCCTCTGTTGATTTGTCGAAAACAGGAATAATCCCAAATTCCCTTTGGAAGTGAGCAAACCATCAAGCACCTGGGATAAACTGATTGAATGGGACACTCCTCTATTAGAGGAGTCTGCTCTCCCAAAACATCAACTCTCCCCCCACTTTTACCTTTCACATCCTCACGTCAAAAGGCTCCATCACATAACACAATCATGGAGAAAATCTATCTAAATAAGGCCAACAATCTACTGACATACTAAGAGAGGAGCAGTTTTGCTCCCAGCACTATGTCTCAACAGTGGCACTCATTGCCACTATAGCTGAATCCAGCTACCGTAGTTTGCTGCTGGCCATCCTCTTCTTCTCTTTCTTTACATTTTTTCCCAGCATCAGAGCCTTCTCTAGGGATCTAAGTCTTTATATAATGTGTCTGAAGTAGGATAATTTGAGCCTGACAATTTGTACTTTGACTAAGAATCTGGGTTAATTTGTTAAATAATTATGATAATGTACTTGCTAAGAGTCAATATGAACTCGATAGCACATAATCAACCAATTAATGGTATTATTGATTCTTAGCTATCATGGTATTAAATTTTATCTTGGTATTTAAATTATTGATTATATATTGCTGCTGCTTTGTTTGTTGTTTGACAAATTATTGTGAATCCATAGGTAAAGATAAAGGTTTCCCTTGTTCAACTCTAGGGGTGGTGCTTATCTCTGTTTCTTAGCCGAGGGAGCCAGCATTGTCTGAAGGCACTTCCGTGTCACACGGCCAGCATGACTATATGCCAAATGCGCATGGAATACTGTTTACCTTCCCACTAAAGTGGTACCTATTTATCTACTCACATTTGCATGCTTTCGAACTCCTAGGTTTGCAGGAGCTGGGGCAAGTAATGGGAACTCACCCTGTCACGCAGCACTCAGGTCTCAAACCCGAGCTGTCAGCTTTTCATCTGACAAGCTCAGCATCTTTAACCCGTGAGCCATTGCATCATTTGTGAATCCATACTAGTTGTCTAATAGTAGATACTCCTCCACTATTAGGAAGGAGAGAAGGTGCCATTCAATATACACCTCTGAATGTCTGAAAAATTATAATTGATAATTCAAGCAAAATCTAAGACAAGGTGCTATGTTGCCGTTTGTTGATTTAATTATAACTTGAGACAGCCTCCTGATTGTCATGGATTTCATTAAATTTGGGTTAACCTTCATCTTCAGCATGGATGTTAAAATTTTCCAAGAACCATAGTCCTGCAGTTCTGCACCATTAGATTAGCTCCATATAACACAGATGCAGTGCATTATGTACTACAAGTATATCTGTCATGCTTCTCTATGCATGGTGCTTTGCTTGGATATATATTTTTTTATGAAAGTGATGATTGCTTTTGAACAAGCCTATTATCGATCACCATGATGGGCAATGTTGCAGGTATCCAGTTTTATGTCAAAACTAATGTTATCCTGACAAAAACAATTTATGATGTAGATTGGGCAGGCAATACATTATTCATCAAATCACCTAGGTAGACTGAATGTAGGGTTGAACTTAGGTTTCCATTATCTTAACCAATATATCACATTGGCTGTCAACTGTAGGTTTGACATTGTTTATGGCATTCTGACTGCCTGGTTACAACCTAAATATTTCAATTATTTCAGATATGGCTTTTAGATAAATAAGCAGGGAAGTGTTTTTGTTATTACTGCTCTTTATACATGTATACAGAGATTGTGAAGAAATACTAAAACAGACTATTTAATTCTGCTCCTTTGAGGATTCATCTCCAACCTACTCTACTTTCTTATCAGATGTTCTACAGTTAAAGTACCTTTATTTCAGTTACTATGAAAGCAAATGGAATGGAGATTTATGTTGTGGCATGTTTGCTGGTGAAGAAATTGGGCTATTTCCACCAAAAAAATATTTTGGGACAAAGTTCTCTGTAGGTGTACAAACAGAAACCTGTGAATGCGTAAATGATATTTGAAGCACAATTTAAGGCTAGCAGTCTGCTGCTATTTCTTTTGCTAATTTTTTTTATCCTGAAACCTCTTTGTTGCAGATGTATTAATTTAAGCAATTTAACATGGAATACTTTTTCTGTTTGAACATTTAGATATTTCATAGAATTAGAAAGATAATTTCAATTTAATCTAGGAAATTTAAGATGAGTGGTAGAGATTTAAAACAATACTTTCCCTCCTCCAAGTAAGGAAACTCAAGCAAAGCTTATTCAAAAATCTGGCAAGAAAAGTTCAACAAATATGGAAAATATTGCAGGACAAATAAGGAAAGATGGTCACAAATGAGACATTCCATTCAGTCATAAAACAGGTCAGTCACATGATTTTATGATCTTTTTTGGAGCAGTTGTTAAGTGAAAGCTCGGTCATTAAGTGAACCAATGCTTTGCACTGGGTGCAATTTTTGCTGAAAACCAGAAATAAATGCTGGCTTTTGGCAAAACCATCATAAAAAGCACGTCATGTGACAGTGGGACCCTGCAAATGGCTGTAAACGCAGCTCAATTGCTGAGTGCTGTGTTTGGTCACATGATTACAGGGAGGGAGGACTATTGGAACTGAATAAATCTTGAATCTCAGTCATAAGTAGACCCAGATAGGGCCATTGCAAGTCAAGGACTGCCTGTATTTCAAAAACAAACATTTAATCAGTCAGCGTTTTCTTGTGTCATGTTAATAGGGAGGGGTGGATTAATCTGTTGAATTTGATTTTGCCTAGTTTCTCATTTTTTCAAACTTAATGCCACAGTCTCATGTTCAATTTAACTATTCTTTTAAAAAGTTCATATGTAAAGGTTCTCATACACACTTACATATCACCATATTTTTCCTAATGAACACACTTGCACATTGTACTTTCCTTTCATAATGCAATCTTGTACTGTTTTCACTGATATAAACAGTTTCCACATATTTTTGGTTTTGAAAAATGACTGTATTGAAATATTACTTCATTCTGGTTTGGAAAATGCAAATACATTTTCCCATTTGATTGATGTGTATGAAAAAGTTGCAGAATTAAGAAATAAATGCAAATAATGCCCTCCTGTTATTTAAATATTTCACCTATTAGGAATGGAATCTTATTCATATTCTTATGTTACTATGTAGAAAAGAACAGTGCAAATACTATTCCCATAAATAATTCAAATGTTATAGTGAAAGATTATTACAATAAAAGGCAGATAGAATGCATTTTTGCCTGGTGCAGACTATGTAAACCATTAAAAACATATTTGGTTGGAAAGTATGTCTCAACATCATTCATCTTTGAATAATAAAAGACACAGTCTCCAAATAAAATATTAGGAAATTGTCTGATTTAAATAGAATCATTTCCAAGGAAAATGAGCAAAGATAAATCGATGAAACATTTATAACTAATTGATATGTTACCCTCTGAAACATAAATGGCTTCCTTTCCTTAGGGATAGTTCATCATAGAAATTTGCTAAATGATTATGTAACTCTGATACAGAAGGCTAGTTTTCAGTTGATGCAGGGATATAATGCAGACTCATTGACCAACCTGAAGAGCTGGCCATTTAGGCAAGCTGTTCTTTGAAAACTCCTCAGTTCTCTTTATCCGCAGGCTGGTTTTGCAAGAGTTAAATCAGTGTCCCAGCAACCCAGTGAGTGCATCTATCCAGCAATGCTCTGCTGCCCAGCAGCTTCCTTCTTCCTTTTCAGGATTGCACTGGAAATTGCCCAAACAAGCAGAACCAAGCAGACTGCAAAGGTCACACCTGGCGTGTGGCCAGCTTGCTCTCTGGCTCCAAAACTGCACCCCCAATTGCCAGGTTCAGGGCAGCCTATGTTTTCCCTCTTTTGTTTCCCTTTTCTTCCCCCAGCTGTTCCATTCATAGGCCCAAGCTCAGCAATCTGCCCTTCCCAGAAAAAGAGCCCCTTATTAAGCTGAGCTAACTCAAAGGGCCAGCACAGCACGTGCCACTCCTTATCGGCACCATCTCAAGATCCTATTCCATGGTGCTTAGGCAACAAAAAAAGTAAATGGTTTTAACTCCCATTGGCTCCCCTGCAGCAATTCAAACAAAAGTGCAAAGCAACAAAGACATTTTCCACCATGGCAGGTGTTGGTGTCAAATTCTGCCTGAAGCAAACAGGCGCAAGAAAAAGAAAGAAGAAAGAAAGAGTGAGAGAGAAAGAAAGAAAAGAAGGGAGAGTGTTTTCTAACAAAGCTCAGACATTCAGGGCCAGAGGGCTACCAATAATATTCTTCCTAGTGCTCCTTAGCGAACCAGACATAAACAAGGACCATTTGATCTCAGAGCAAACCCAGTGGAAAAGCAAGAGACCAATCAAAATAAAATGACAGCTATTTCAGCTTCATGCAAGCAACAGAAGGAATCTAGTTAGTAAATTGAGAATGACGCCATGTGAGCAAACTCTTACCTTTCTCAATTACCGTAACGAGATCATTACATATTTTAATCTAAAGGGAAAGAACACAAATGTATGTAAATATGGGAATAGTGCACCTGCTGCTCTGATGACAGTCTTATACACACATTATTACAGAGTTATTAGAGGAGAGGAGGACACAAGTTGGAAATAAACCTAATGACCATTAGCAACATTATGAAATAAGATGTAGATAGTAATAATTCTACAATACTGTTTTCGCTTATTTGAATACATTGCCTAACATAGTTTATTAAAAGCTTGAAAATTGTACCTGGATTTATCATGCAGATAGAGTAGAATATTGGTATATTCAACTTTATTACAATCTTCCCCCAAAACTCAGAGTAATGTTTCTCTTTATACAGTTGTGAACTTGTAAATAAATATTCAGAAATGGATATCACCCAATTAAACAAACAAATCCCTCCTTACTGTTTTGTTTTTACAGCATGGTGGAAGTTTGTATTTTTGGCAAATATGATAGAATATTGTTGCACTTGTTATATTTTCCCATCCCCTCAATTTTTAAAGGTTTTACAGGTAGACCTCGAGTTACGAATGTAATGGAGCCTGCCCATTCCATTCGTAACCTGAGGATTCATGGGAGTGAATTTCGTACCTTGAAACGTGATCATTCCCTTTCGCTCACGCATTCACTAATCGAATGCGTGGCTCGTTAAGTGCACATGAGGTATCTCGGGATGGGGAAGGCCATGGGGGGGGGGCTAGTGATGGAACAGGCCACCTGCTTCAGACCACCCAAGGCCTCCCCCGACCCACAGATACCTCATTCTCCCTCCCTGGGGTCCCCACACTTGCTCCCCCCCATCCTGCCATGCCAGGTCACTTACCTGATGAAGATCTGTCTTCTCTCCAGCCTGTTTCTGCTCTCTCCTTTTTCGTCGCCGAAACCTTCCTCAAGCAGTTCAGCGGCAAGAATGGAGGCCCGGAAGGGCGTGCATGGCCTTCCGGGCCTCCTTTCTCACCACTGAACCAATTGAGGATGGCTTCGATGATGAAAAAGGAGGCCCAGAAGGGTGCGCACGCCCTTCCAGGCCTCCTTTCTCATGACCGAACTGCTTGAGGATGGCTTCGGCGACAAAAAAGGAGGCCCGGAAGGAGTGCCTGCGAAGACCCGGCGGTGTGTGTGTGTGTGTGTGAATAGGCAGGACGAATGTTGCAGAGCTTCTGCGGTCGTTCATAAGGGTGAACAACTGCCGTGGTGCTGCAAAATTCGTAATTTCAGGACTTGTTCGTAAACGCTAGGGGGTGCTTATCGCGTAACTTCGAACGTTCACTAAGGGAACTCTCGTAACCCGGGGATTACCTGTATAAACAAGGTTGTATACTAAAAAATATAATTCAGAATGAAGTATTTCTTTACCACTTGATTTTTGAACATGCCCCATGACATACAATAACTTTTAGGATTCTGAATTTTGATGAGCTAGCAAATAATTCAAGGGACATAGCTTGGCCCTCTGTGATAATTTTATGATATGGAAAGTTATATATAGAGTCTAGGAGTTTAATAAAATATGTACTGTAGCACATAATCACATTCCCCATACTTCCTATTTCTCTGGCTCATCATTTTTAATCTTTTGGGTTATTAGCAAATCTACCCTTCAGAGCACAGATGGCAAAACATTACAGTGTGTCAAAATGATTACTCCTTTGCTCATGGACATGATGTTATAAACATGATGTTATAAAGATATCAAGGCAGGAGCGAGACATCTTTAACTCTCAAAGGAATGAAGTATGAGGGGAACTGGTTGATATCCTTTTGTAATTAAATAACCCTAATATATTGACTGAAGAACCATTTGGCACTATCAAATCCCATCAACCACATTACAGAAGATGCAAGGCTGCAACAGGTTAAAGCATAATGTAAACATTTTCTTTGTGCCATTTTATCATTGTAGCCTGTACTAAGTATTTTTGAGGATTCCAAGAGCCTGAGACATGAAAAATAACTACAAAATATATGAAGATCTAAAATTTCCCCCTTTTTGCCATTTTGTCCACCTGGTCTCTTTGCAAACCCTCCACTGGTGGAGGACAGTTAATAACCAGGTTCTCATTTACACAGTAGGAATTAATGGCTCCCAAAGTTCTTCTTAATCCAATACTACAAACTGCATTTCAGCAACAGCACAACAAAAGATTTACTTATCTGGTTTTGCAGATGAAATTCCTTTATCATGAGTCTCTGCACCAAATCATTAATAAAGATTGGGTAACAATAGATCTGGGATACAAGCTTTAAGACAGGAACTAGGCTAGGCAACTGCCCATTGCTATTGTTGCATGTAGGTATCTTCATGCAACAACTAAAATTAATACCATAAGCCTCTGATCCATGATCTCTCTTCTTCAGAAGTTTATTCCATCAAAGAATTGTAGAACTGAAAGCTGATTCAAAGTTTACATTTAAGATATTTCAAGGTGTGTGTTTGTGTGTGTGTGTGCGCACACACACAGAGTATATATACTGTATGCTGTAAACCTGAACACTAATCAGTTGTAACTAACAGGCCTGGTCCTCAGCTAATAATATGTTCTGCACAGATATTCTATAAGTTACGTATAATTCCTTTACAAAAGTTATGTTAGTCAGTTATCTTGTACTACCAAGCAGCCTATTTGGTGAGACCCTATTGTAAACGTCTGGTTGATTGTACTAAATTCTATTATTTGTGCCTGTATGATGCTTTTTTGCATATGACAATATAGTATTAACCTTTTAAAAATAGTCTTTCCTATCTTTCAAATCATTAGCCTGCTTATGAATGACCTCTTCTTGTTCTTGTTGCTGACAAGATGTGTCTCTTGTCTGGCTGCTGGGTCGGGCTGGGCTTGGCTTCGGCTGTGGGGGAAAAAAAAGAGAGAGAGCCAAAAGCAGCCCCTGAGCTACAAGCATGCCCTTTGCCTTCACTGCTTTTGGCTTTTTTTTTTTTTGGAACAGTCCCCGCAGCCAATCCGGGCATGCCTTGTCAGCAATTGGATAAAGAAGACACCAAAGGTCAGTTTCTGGTGAAGCACAGGGCAACAGGGGGTCAAAAGGGCATAGATGGGGAGGAAGCTAGGCAACTGGGTGGAGTTGAAGTGCCTTTGTGGTTATAAGTGTGTTTGGGCTGCCCCGTATCTGAATTTTGATCATATGATATGGGGGGTGCTGGAACAGTCATAACTTTGGGCACAGATTGTAAGTTCCTTAAGAGCTGCTTAACTCATTCCTTGCATCAGACTTCACACAAAAAGAAACTATAGCCCAGCCTACCAAAAACATAACTGTAAAAGACAGACTAGAAATAAAAATTAAAATAAGCAAGAAAATGGAAAGAAAACACCTGTCTGATCTTGATGAATGTAAATCACCAGGACCTGATGGATTACATGCCAGAGTTCTGAAGGAGCTGGCAGATATTATTTCAGAACCATTGTACCATATCTTTCAAAAATTCTGGAGCACCAGGGAATTACCTGAGGATTGGAAAAGAGTTGATGTGGTTCCCATCTTCAAAAGGGGGGGGGGAACAGTCCCAGGAAACTACATACCAATGAGCCTAATATCAGTACCTGGGAAAATACTGGAAAAGGTAATAAAAAACCAGATCTGTGAATATCTAGAAAAAGGGGTGTCAAACTCGCAGCCCCCGGGCCGGATGCATCATGCGCCGGCCTCGCCCACCCCCGGTTTAGCAAAGGGGAAAAAAAGTCACGATACGTCACGTGACGACGATGTGACGATGCAAGTTTGGCACCCCTGATCTAGAAACTAGATGGTGATTATGATTAAGCCCAATTAGGGGACTGAAATGATATAGTCTCCTGCTTGGGTAGGAGGTTGGATTAGAAGACTTCCAAGGTCCCTTCCAACTCTGTTATTCTGTTTCTGTTTTACCTTCATTCAGTGCCATCATAACAGTTGCTGAAAGTACTAACTGTATACGTAAAAGTCACATAAAAACACAGTTATCCAACCTTGTCAGGTGCAAAGGATACATTACTACGTTAAGTTGCACACAGATTTATTCAAACCTATATACAAGAATCTAGTCAACTAATGGTGAGGACTAAATTGGCACTAGATAAAAGTCAATGGAATTCAAGCGTGGCTGAATTTGGATTGTTTGTGGCAACATAAAGACAGCTAATGACATGTTTAACTGCTCCCTCACCCCGCCCCAGCTCTGCCTGCTCTTCCCCTGCAACCTTTAGCCATTGTATAATTCAGAAATATTCTCTAAAAAGAGTAAAAGAATAGACAGAATCATAGAATTGTGGGATTTCAAGGGTTCATAAAAGTTACAACCCTCTACAATGTGCAAGTAAATATATTTGATGTGTTGCTTCCAAGCCATGAATCCCCCACCTTATATGTGTGATACATATATTTCCTCCTTAAATATATTGCATTTCTTCCTGTTGAAGAACACCTTTTTCAGGTATCCAGATTAAATTGCAATCTTGACCTATCATCCTAGATAGTACTGATTCTTAGTAAAAGCATAAAAAAGAGGTTTTTTTTATCTAGCTATGTATGATACAGGATCCAACACCTTTATCAGAGTGGCTTGCAACAAGAAATTACATTTAGTATACAGACTTTAGTATCACAGGAAACAGTATGCTTCAGATGTAGGACTGGATAAAATGTTAGGAGGCAACACAATAAAGCTGATATTAGTTACTCTTTTTGCCCCAACATGGTGTGGAACAATATTGTAATAAATGTTAGTAGGGACTAGTGATGGCAGGATCAGGGTGGGGCTGGATTTTGTCTAAATATGATACCAAGACTGTTCTAATCACTTTGTGGGGGATGTATATTGAACATTAGATGGGTGATATTTTGCTATATCTCATGAATCTCTTGGTAGCTTTCAACACCATTAACCACAGCATCCTGGCTTGTCTTGTGGGCACAGGGCTTTGGGGGAGGGCATCCTTTCAGAAGATGGTGGTGGAGGATGTCTCTCTGACACCTGGGCATCTCAGGGTTCTGTCTTGTCTTCTTTGCTTTTTAACATCTACATGAAACCAATAAGGCAGGTCATTTAGGGCTTTGATACAGAATGCCATCAATATACCGATGCAGCTCTATTGTTTCTTAAATCTAATTCTGAGAAAACAATCAGTATCCTTGAATGTTGCTTAGATGGGTAAGGGAGAACAAGCTGAAAATAAATTCAATTAAGATTAGACAACCCATGACCTGTTCAGTCATCATTTCAGAGATATTTCCTTTCCAGATTCCTCAATGCCTTCAATAATGGCATTGCTTCTAATGCACTTTAAAGATAAAAAATCAGCCCTTAAAAATTCAAGGACATATTCAGAGATGTATCTGTCCTGAAAGTTGGAATGGGACAACTTGCTGATGCCACCTTGCCGCTGCCACCTCGCCACCACCTCACCTCCACCATCTAGCCATGGCCACCTCGCCACAGGACACCTCAGCCCGGCCAACTCACTGTGGGGAAAGCTTGCTGCGATCCTGGCCCTTCCACTCTGGTTTCCAAAGCTGGCCCAGTTTAAGGGAGGCAAAAGTTCCGGCCAGACCGCACTCCTCTAAAGGCTCACTTTCCAGCACCCACCAGCAAATGGCATTATTGTTCCGTGCACGTGCACACACATGCACACACACACACACCCCATTCCGAGCTTGGGGCCTTTTATCTGCATCCGAGCTGAATCCTGACAGCTCCCAGGCAGGGAAAGGGGCAAGGAAGGACAGTGATAGGACCACGATACCTGGAACAATGACTCCCGCTTAGTCCACCTTTCCCGGGGTGTGTGTGTATGTGTGTGTGTGCGTGTGTGTGTGTGTATGTGTGTGCGTGCTGGAAAGTGAGGTGAGGAAGCCTTTGGAGGAATGCAGGTGGGCTATGGGAAAGTTATTGTTTCAGGCTGGATGCTTCAGCAGGAAGAGTCTTTGCAGCGATGGCTGTCGGAAGTGAGTCACCATATTACTGTCTATGCTTGTCCCTCTCCCCGCCTTGGAGCCATCAGGGTCCAGCCCAGCATGTTGAAGGAGAGGTTCTTTTTCCTAAGCCCGGGCGATGCATGGAACAATAAGTCCCACATAATTTGCCTTTTGCTGTTTGGAGGGAGTTGCCCTGTCACCATTCCTGCTTCGTCCTCTTCCTGCCTGGGAGCTGTCAGGGTCTAGTGCAGCACACCATAGGAGAGGTCCTTCTCCCCAAGTCTGGGCAAGATTGCCAGCTTGGATGCAGATAAAAGTCCCCAGCTCAGAATGGTGTGCGTGCGCGCGCGCACGTGGAATGATGACTCCTCCTTAGCCTGCCTTTTGCAGGGGGGCTCTGGAAAGCGAGGCGAGGAAACCTTCAAAGAAGGAGTGGGAACTTTTGCCTCCCTTAAGCTGGGCCAGCTTTGGAAACCAAGCAGAAGGCTCAGGCTTGCAGTGAGTTCTCCTGGTGGCAAATTGGCCGGGGTGAGGTGTCCTGTGACGAGGTGGCAGGGGCAAGTTGTCACAGACCTCTTGAAAGTAGCTCATATTGAACTGAAATATCAGGATTTTCCCCGAGGAAATCTGTTATGACATTTGTATGTCATAATATGTTTTATAAAATTTGTCAAATTTCAATACCATGGGAATAATGGATCCCAGATTTTGGTTGCATACTGCAAATTAGCCTATTTGAAATATCTTGGTTAAAACGGTTTTACATTATAGTGCACCATTTCACCCTGTTAAAGATTACAGACACAAAGGTTTTCGTAATATATGGATAGAGATGCTGTTGGTAAGGAGACTGGACTCAGGGACTGAGATAAGCCCTGATTTGATGAGGTTGCATTCTTCCTGTATGTACAAGTTTATCGTTTGGGGCCACTCTAAACTTGCAACTTATTCCTCCTCCCGCTTTTCTCTCTCTATTTTTTTAATTCTCTCTATTGCATTTTTTAAATGTACTTTTTTAGTATTTCAAGTTTGCTAAACTTGTTTTGTTTTAGTCCCTTTTTCTTCCCTTATTAACATGTATAAAACACATATATCCATATTCATTCATATACATACTGCCCCGCCCCCCAGTAATAACACAATGTAGATTAATATAAAGTTATTTAGATTAGGACATACATCTTTATTGGAAAATAAATACCTTGATATATGTTTTTCCTTAATTTCTAAATTTCATTTCCAATGTTTTACTTAATTTTGAAAAAGTCAAATAATCATAGTATATGTAATATTAATATCCACAACTATAATATTGGTAGAAAATCTACTTTCTCTTATCTGTATACATTATTCTAAGGCACATAATTGAACATTAAGAATCTAAGTATATTATATAAATATCACTGTGTTGAAATAACATATTTCATTTAATTTGAATCATGTACTTCCAACATTTACTCTATTATTTTGGTCAGCCAATCTTCAACTCCATATTATTCAATTCAATCCAACCCATTCATTATGTCTTTTTTTGAATCAACAATTGTAAAATAACCTTTCATTCTCACGTTCATGCAATTCCAGTAACCTAGTCTGACATCCTCTGCCCAGCATAAAACTGCACTGACCTTCCCAAATTTTGTCCATTCTAGCGCTTGTACTCTTTCAACCAAAATTCTATCACATTATTATTATTTATTTATTATTATTTATTAAATTTGTATGCCGCCCAACTCCCAAGGGACTCTGGACGGCTCACAACAATATAAAAAACCATTAAAAGAAACCATAATAAAAACAATTAAAAACAGTTAAAAACTCATGCATACCGTTTCATGGCCGGACCTCGCCAATTACAGAGGCTAGATCAACGGCCCCAAGCCTGCCGGAAGAGCCAGGTCTTCACCGCTTTCCGGAAGGCCAGCAGGGTGGGGGTGGTCCGGATCTCAGGGGGTAGCTGGTTCCAGAGGGCCGGAGCAGCCACAGAGAAGGCCCTCCCCCTTGGGCCCGCCAGCCGACACTGTTTAGCTGACGGGACCTGGAGGAGCCCAACCCTGTGGGATCTTACCGGTCGCTGGGAGCTATGTGGCAGAAGGCGGTCTCGAAGATAACCTGGCCCTGAGCAATATAGGGCTATACCTTCCCAGCTACACTTAATAGGTTTCTCTGTAGTTTTTGCATTTTTTCTAGTACAAGGGAATACAGCATGGACACACCATAAGTACACTTGATCTAAGCCAAGAGGCTGAGGACCAATGACATGCCATAAATAAATCACATCCATATTTTAACTTTTTTCCCAATTACATCACCTGTACCTGCAGTCTTACCATTAAGCATGTTGAATATTCTCTCACTGTATTTAACAATGCTGGTTGAAAGGGAGAGAGATTTGATTGGCTCATTAATTTGAATTTTATGAGATTTGCTGCCCTCTATTTAAACTGACTAATTAACTTTCATATCTAAATTGCTGGGAATGTTTTCTCCCCCTTCATTACATGCATGAATTCCAGAATGGCCAAACAGAATTATGTATAAATCACACGTATGTGTTTTGTATATACATTTCAGCTAGATGCAGGCTTAATCTCGGTTCTCCATAATCTAGGTACACTGTTCATAAAATTTAACTTTCATGAGTGGATTTTTATAATGTATTCTTTTTAATCATTCTACTACTATTGTTATATAAACAGTTCAGTTGTTCACAATGCTCAAATCATAAATTGTTCTATAAAATTATGAAACTCTTTCATAAGACAATGACAAATAATCTGTGTTTGATAGAATATATAAATAATATATACAAATCAATTCACAGCTGCACATTTTAATAGAGAAAAGATTAATCAAAGCTTTATTTATAAGCTTGCCTAGTGTTGTTTAGTATTCCAGTTCAACAAAGATCAATAGAGGCCATTCCCGTCTCTTGACGCCTCTCCAGGAAGCAGAGGTGTGATTATGTAAATAGCACTAGTTCCTCTATACTTCTGCCAGCTTGCTTATCTCCAAAGCCTTCTGCCTGCTGCCATTGGCGACCAATACAGTATGTGCATCTATCCCATATCTCTTAACAAAGCTCGAGAAGTACAGCCAGTCATGTTAAACCGTGATGCATGTCTGGTTTTATTTGTAAAGTGATTCAATTCAATACCTTTAATCTCTGTTGTATTTAGTTCGTATATAAAAAATAGCTGATCAGTTAGAATAAGAAAGAAAACAGATGCATCCAGACATTCACTGGTGCTAGGGATAATCCATTGACTTAACAATGCAACACAGCATTGCAATATAATTAGGAAATGTCAGTGTCAGAAGATGGACATTGACTACACGGAATAAAGGAATGTTCTTCTAGAAAGGCACCTGGCTATTCTCTGGCAAGACAGCAGTAAATAATAAATTCAAAATAAAACAATTATGTTTTAAACATTACACAATAATTAAATAAATTTATCTCATAATAAAAACAGGGTTGCAATAAATCGAACATCTAAGCACTGATATTGCCTGACAAAACATTGTATTTATCTTGCACTCTCCTAGCCTAATCTACATTTAACATTACTAGCAATGGCTCCTACTGTGAGGGAGTATTTTTTTATAAGAATGCACTGATTCACAAATAGCTTTTGCACAACATATTCTCAGCTCAGCAAGAAGTCTACACTCTTGAATGAACCAGAACACATTAGTGAGAGAAAGTTCATTAACCTTGCTAGATTCGGAGGGTTAACAGGGTACTGAAAAAAGGAATTGAGTGAAAAGCTCTGTTGCAAAACAAATTAAAATGAATGTCATCATTCCTTTTGATATTCATTAGCTAATTCACAGGGAAAGTGGGTTTTTAAAAAATTTGCAGCTATTTATCAGTGAAAAACAGGTGTACACCTGCTGTTCAAGTCATTCTTAGTGATGATGATGATAATAATAGTAATAGTAGTAACTGCAGTACTAATAAATACAATACAGAGACTTACCGCATCCACTACGGGAGTAACTGGGAGAGGGAGAGAAAACCTGAGCAGCAAAATCTTCAAATGACAGTAGTTCTTTATGATTCCGGATTATTTCATCAAGATATATTGCTCTTTCCTCATAACTGTTGGAAATAGGCTAAGGAAATACATTCTGTTACCAAGCCTTAACTAGTCAACTTTGTATTTAATACATAATATACAGAAAGAAAAGTGTACCACAGTTGCTATGGTATATTTCCAAAGCCACAGAATTCTAAGTGCTGCAGTAATTAACATTTAGACTTTTTCACATAAATGTAATATTTTCAGTACTAAGCAAATTATAGTATTAAAACCACTGGTTTTCAAATTAAATGTAATGGGTCTCCATCAGTAATAAATTGATAAATTAAAATTATATAATAATGAGGAAAAGTGTTATAGTAGATATATACATGCACACATACTCTACCTTAATATGAATATAGACATGCACATACATTTGAGATATTATGACAGGAAAAGAATTAGAAATGTTAATTACTTTATTTAAAATAAGTATATATATATATATATCAATTATATTCTTAAGACATGCTAATGTTTCATGCCTGAGATTTTCCAGAAAGATTGGCAATTTCTTGAGCTAGTCAAAATTTAAAAATAGAACATGTGTACACTTTAGTCTTAAGCATCTAAAATTAAAGATGTTGCCTTTAATTAAAAATCAGCAACCTGGAACACACACCATATAAATGCATAATCAAAAGCCAGTCACCAATAAAGCTTATAAGCATAACAAGCAGAAGCAACTTTCCAGCTGCCTTAACAGGACCCCTGCTTGCGATATCTTTTCATAGGGAAGACAGCAAATCTCTCTCTTTGTGTGCAGTTTCTAATTTCTTTGATGATGAGTATAGTATTTTGTACATATCTAGTGCAGACAAATTTATCTTATATTGGATTTTATGACTTCAGTGGTCAGTCATTATGCGGTCAATCAATAATCATATATATTGTTATTCAGATTGAAAATAGGTTTTCAGTTGTATCCAATTTTTTTTTAAAATATGAGAAAATTGCTTACTTTTATAAGACTCCTTCAGAGGTTGGAACAAACGGTAAATCCTTTACTACACTCTTATCTGTGTAATTGTTACTCCTTAATACTTTACATATGTGTTACTTACATAGCATATTTCACTTTAAAAATACAGCAGAAGCAACTTGTAAACCATTTCTAAAAGGACGAATAACTTCTTTCTTGGTCATTATTATTGAAATCAACTGATTATCACATAAAACAAAATAAGGTCAACATGGTTTTTTTAGGTTTCCCCCCCCCCTCATATCTCTATGTCATTATTGTGCAGTGATAGAAACTAACAGGGTATTTCACACTACATACCTGTTTATTTTTATCCCATTCCTCTGGTTTATTTATATCCCATTCCTAGGTATAGTTAGATATGCGTTTCTGTTATACGCTGAATTGCTGATGACTCGATGCCAAACTTCCTAGGAGAGCCATACGCCTAGAACCTATTCTAAAGGGACTGACGGATGCCATTCACTTCTCATTATGAACATGCTTATTCTGCCTGGTGCTTGGCTGTTGCTAGGGATCTCAATTCCACACTGACACAGCAAGTGCTGGTCCTGAACAGCAGGATGTTAGGCCTGAGTGGCCGTCTGGTGCACAGACTTTCTGACACTAAGCTGGCACGTGCTGGCGCAGCAGGGGAAAGCCAAGGCGTGACAAATTACTGAAAGAGCTAAGCTAAACTTATGGTTGAAAACCACCTGAGCCTGTGGACCTCTGTGGGCTTGCCATCTCTTCTCAATTCCTTTCCCCCTCACCCTTTAAGTCCATGGTCTGCATGCGGCCTCACTTTTGTGGAAGCAGTTAAAATAAACCTTGTTTCCGTGCTATGTCTATAAACATAATAAATGGAAGAGAAGACATAACAATTTGGGGGGAGGGCGGGGATGCATTGTGTATCAGAAACTCTGATTAGCCAATTATTTTAAACAATGAAATCAATAATAGTACTTCAGAGGAGGATAAACATTCACCCAATAGTAACTGCCAATGATTAGCAACAACATCTGGAAATTATTATAGCTTTGCAAAATAATATCCCCTCCCCCACCCTGGACATACACTGGGATAGGCAAAGATCCCCTTCAGTGGAGCTAATCTCATAATACCGCCAAGCACTCTTCCAAGTAGTTTTCTTGGTAGCTATGTGGAAGTGTTATTCCTACTGTCCTCTGATTTACATTTAAATTTCTCAGTCTAGCATACAACGGTTGTATTTCCTAGTTAACTTTCATCAAACTAAATTCTGCTCTGCTTAGGCAGTTTCAAAATCTACTAAGATCAACTAAGTATTTCCAATGGTAAATTGTCTAAATAATAATAAAGATAATATATTTTAAAAGTTTCCTTAAGTGTAATATAGGGAAATTTTCTAATTAGACAGTAATTAGAGAATACGTTTAAAAAAGTATTTCCTGCATATTGAAAAGGTAAGAATGTAAAAAAAAACAACTACATTCACTAGAAGTAAAGCCAACAAAGTTTAAAATTCCTGTTCATTTTTTTATCCTAATTTTAGATAATTTATAGTATTCTTAGGTTATTCTAGATAAAGTAATCACTAGCTTTTAAGTAAGACATAGCATAATAAAGTTTAGCTTACTTTCATTTTAATTAAATCAATGAATGTTAAAAATTTAAGGGAATGTAAGATTTCAGTGTATTTGGTGTAGTAGTTAAGGTACCAGTCTAGAAATCAGGAGACTGGGAGTTCTAGTCCGGCCTTGGGTACAAAGACAGCTGGGTGATTTGGGCCAAGATTTCAAGGCTCCTCATAAAATTATACCCAATTTGACTAAGTTATTTTTTGAGTGCAAATCATGCATAGTGATTTAGAACTGGCTGCAGCATGGATGCTGCCTGGCCAGGCGTATCTTTTAGTCTGACATATCTGAGAACTGTACTTGGAAATCACTACCTGTCTTTTGGACTCACATCCTTTCTGATCATTAAAAGCTGTTAAAAGAATTATCTGTGTCAGGGACGGAGAACTTTTTTTGGCCATATTTTTTAGTTGCATTCACATGTGTGTAACATCCTAGGAGCTACGTGCTAGGAATGATTAGTATCTAAGCAACGTTCTGAGTGGCCCTTTCTTTCTCTGTCAGCATTAGCCATTCACAATTTCCCTGGTATTATTTGCTGCCTGCCAGGAAAAGAAGCGGAGGGGCTTGATCATAGGAGTATTCTAAAACAAAAATGGGCAACCTTTTTTAGCTACTGCAGCTGCATCAGTTGACAGATTGATGACAGTACACATGTATGTGCATCCATTTTTTCTCTCACTCATTCACCACTGCATTGCCCTCTCTTCCCAACAATCTTGATAAGGGGCATTAGGAGGAAGTGGGGAGAGTTATCTATTTTTGATTTATTAGATGTATAATCTATGTTTTGTTTGGAAGTCAAGGCAGCCAACACCTTAATCACTACACCATGCTCCACTGGTTCTCAGTAGTGAATAAGGAAGAATTCTCCTTTCAGGTAGCTGACATCATGTTGTAGGAAACCAGTGATTATAAGTCGGATAGCTGGAAAGAGGGTAAATTTCTTTTTTCTTCTTCTGTGAACTTTTGCTCAAAATATACTGAATTTCCATACCAGTAGCAGCAGGAATCAGCATTCCTGCATAAGGATACAATGGGGGGAAGCAACAGGTTTTCCCCTAACATCCTATTTAACATTTCCTGTTGTCAATAGCAATAGAAAATGAATGATCTATTCTTTATTGGCACCTATATTGTTGGATTGTAATACTATTTTTAATGTTTTGAAAAGAAGATTTACACAAATAGAATGGGTCATTAATGTTAACATAATACACATCATGCATAACAACAAAACAGCATACAACTGCGAAGTTTTTGCTTTATTGTTTTGTAATAGTCTCTACCATCTTAAGCAGCATCTGCCCTGGGCACCCTTGTATATGAAGCCCCATGGCAGTGTTTTTTCCCAAAACAGCACTACTGCTTACTAGGCTTATGATAAACCATACTATATGATAGCTGCAATATTCAAAATACGAGCACAAGTTATACATTTGTAATTGCAATATAATTCATATTTTGCTGTAGGAAACTAGTGCTTTTTCTGAAGGTTTTTTCTGGGAAGCAAGGACATATTGTTAGTGATTAGCAGCACTGTGGTTGCAAACCCTCATTACTGTTATCTATGAACATGAGTAGATTTTCAAAAATCACTTCAAGTAATTTAAATTTTACAAGCATATATTACCTGCAAACTGTAACTTCCATAACGTTTCTCAATGGTGCTTAGATAACTTAGTTAACCCATTTTCTGTATTTGTGCAATACTCTGAATTATAAACAAGTCAGATGAACTTGGCTTGCAAAACAAAGTGTTACAAACAACAACAACCCTAAGGTTAATACCATCAAAACTTAATATGTACAAATCTAGCTGCTAGGTTTAAATTGATCTGGTTAGAATGTTGTGCAAACATAGCCAATGTCTACAGAAAATTTCCTATAAAGACAATAATAAATCTTTATAAAAATCAAAATGTTGAAGGCATGGGAAAAATATTGTGGAAGGAAAACACTGCCACAAAGACTGGTTAAAACATGTATTGCTCTAAGCGTGAAGTAATCCTAACACTGACAGGATATTACTCCCTATAGATCCAATTGATAGAGCTAATCATCAAACCACAAACTATTATTGATCACAATAACCTTTTTGATGATAACTCATCAAATTTGCAGATGACACTAAACTGGCAGGAATCGGCAACACCCCAGAAGATAAGCTCAGTATCTAAAAGGATCGTGACAGACTTGAATAATGGGCCCTATCCAACAAAATGAATTTCAATGTGGAGAAAAGCAAAGTTTTACATTTAGACAGGAAAAATCAAAGGTATAAGTACAGATTAGGCGAGACCTGGCTCAAAAACAGTTACTGTGAGAGGGACCTTGGAGTCCTAATGAGTGATCACTTAATATGAGCCAGCAGTGTGCAGCAGCAGCCAAAAAAGCTACCATATTTTTCGGACTATAAGACACACTTTTTTTGTCTCCCAAAAGGGGGTGAAAATGTCTTTGCGTCTTGTGCTGGCTTATCAAGGGTTTAGCCTAGAATTAAGAACTGTCTCTTTAAGACATAGCATTCTGGGGAATGTAGTCCATGCCATGTGATCATAACTGTGTACTCTTATTGGTCATTGAAGTATGCCTGGGGGGCGGGAGTAATTGAAGTACGCTATCCCAAAGGAAGTCACTTTCAAGCTATATACCGGGAAAGCATGCCTGAAGAAGGAGATGGGAAGCGTTAATCCTTTTTTACAATATTTGTGATGGTTCCAGATTATGACTGTAGATTCAGAAGAACGTCTACATAACCGTGAGTGTTGTCAGAGGATGCCTGAAGAATAAAATATAATCTGATTGAATGTACCATTGCGTTGTGTTAAACTGCCTGATGATAGCATAACCAATCTATGCTTGATTCAGAACACGTCATATAGACCGAATATTGCTGATGGCCCGCCCACCCGCCGGCCACACGCCCTGTTTTTGGGCCTTTTTTTGGCCCGTTTTGGGCCTTTTTTCGGTCCGTTTTTGAGGCTTTTTCTGGCCCGTTTTTGAGGCTTTTTTTGGCCTGTTTTTGAGGCTTTTTCTGGCCCGTTTTTGAGGCTTTTTTCAGGCCCTTTTCGAGGCTTTTTTCGGGCCTTTTTTTTCTGAAAAAAAACGGGCTGAAAAAAGCCTCAAAAACAGGCCAAAATCTGGTATCTGTATTGAAGTATTCTAAGCATGAATTTCCTGTTAAAGCTTGTAAACTTGTTTGTTGTTCTTACAAGTACCGTGTTTCCCCGAAAATAAGACAGGGCCTTATATTTTTTTGAACCCCGAAATATGGCCTTGGCCTTATTGTCGGAGGGGGGGTTATTATTTTGGGGGTGCAGTAGGCGGCGAGCATGGGAATATATGTCCCATTGCCGCCGATGTCCCATCGTTGCCACCTCCCCTCCTTCCTTGGCGCCGGCCGAGTGGCAGGCCCGCCGCCACCGCCTCGTGGAGCAGGACTCTGCAAGGCTTGTTTGCCATTGCATGCAGGACTGCCGCGAGCTTCATCATACCGGCACAGCTGGGGTCCTGCTGCCGTTCGTGCATGCAACGGCACAACAAGCCTTGCAGAGTCCTGTTCCACGAGGCAGCGGCGGTGGCGTGATGAGTCTCACAGAGACTCATTTCTGGCAGGTGGGACATGTTGGGCTGCAAGACGCGCGTCCTACTTGACACTTGTAGCTCCATCACGTTCCTCGGCGTTGTGTCCAGAGAAGCCCATAGTAAAAGAAAACTTCTCACGAGTTCAATCAAACTTCTCGAACTCGCGAGTTTTCTTTTACAATGGGCTTCTCTGGACACAACACCGAGGAACGTGACGGAGCTTCAAGTGTCAGGGAGGATGCGCGGCTCGCTGTGGGGCGCAATTTGGGGGTGGCAGGTCAGGCGGAGCGGGGCGCGAGACGCACGTCCTACCTGGGACTTGTAGCTCCGTCGCGTTCCTCGGTGTTGTGTCCACTGAGCCTTCCCTGCCTCCGGCTCTCGAGCGAAGCGGGAGGGGGAAGAAACTCTCGCGGGCTTCCTGAGGAAGCCGAGCTGACAGTAAAACTTTTAGCTGGGCTCAGCGGCAGAAGCAGCTGGGCACACGCTTCCTTGTCTCTTCCAAACTCTCTCTCTCGGCGGGGGGGAGGAGGAGAAGAGTGCACCAGGAGAAGGAAACTTTTGGCTGCACGCTGGATGCAAGAAATCTTTCTCCCCTTTCCTCCAAGAGGCTACGCAGGCGCGATGAGTCTCACGAAGACTCATTTCAGGTGGAGTTTGGAAGAGAGAAAGATTTCTTGCATGCAGCGTGCAGCCAAAAGGTTCCTTGTCCCTGGTGCTGTGTCTTATGTGCACTCTTCGCCCCCCACCGAGAGAGAGGGGCACGTTTGGAAGAGACAAGGAAGCACGAGTTCGGCTGTTAGCTCAGGCAGCCCGCAAGAGTTTCTTCCCCTTCCCGCTTCACTCGAGAGCCGGAGGCGGGGGAGGGTCAGTGGACACAACACCGAGGAACGCGACGGAGCTACAAGTTCCAGGTAGGACGCACGTCTCATGGTGGGGCGCAATTTGGGGGTGGCAGGTGAGGCGGGGCGGGCCGCGAGACGCGCATCCTACCTGGGACTTGTAGCTATGTCACGTTCCTCGGAGAGAGATAGAGAGCGAGCAAGAGGCGGGTGCGCTGGGTGGCTGTTCCTGCGGGGGATTCCCACGCACCGCCCTCGCCTGCATACCCCGTCTGTAGGACGCGGGGAGGGCAGGTGGAGGATGAGCATCCCGAGCCGCCAGGCGAGTGAGGGAGGCGTGGGCGGGAGGCAGAGCCGAAGGGGCGGGCGAGGCCGACCCATCGCCCGGTGCTCTCTAGCTGACTACAGGGCTCTGCAACATCAGTAGCCGCAGAGGCACAAGCAGCGAGTGCCCGAGAGTCACGGTGCACCAGCACCTCCGCTGCGAGGAAGAGGAGGGGAGCCTCGATCCCTGCCTCGCTGCCTCATCGCAGGCAGGAGCGCATTTCAAAATGCTGCCGTAGGCAGAGCTCAGAGGAGCCGAGCCAGTCCCGCGGGGTGTGCATGCACCCACCTCTCGCTTGCTCTCTCTCTCCCAGCCAAGAGTACCCGCCGCAAAAAGAGCGGCTCCCGGGGGAGAGAGAGAGAGAGAGAGAGCAAGCGAGAGGTGGGTGCGCGCACACCCCGCGCGGGCGCGCCGCC
>QLTV01003124.1:3258807-3303104 GCA_003457575.1 Thermophis baileyi
CTTGGCTCCTCTGGGTTCTGCCTCCGGCAGTGTTTTGAAATGCACTCCTGCCTGCGAGGAAGAGGAGGAGAGCCTCGATCCCTGCCTCACCGCCTCATCGCAGGCAGGAGCGTGTTTCAAAATGCTGCTGTAGGCAGAGCCCAGAGGAGCCGAGCCAGTCCCGCGGGGTGTGCATGCACCCACCTCTCGCTTGCTCTCTCTCGCTCTCTCCCAGCCAAAAGAGAGCCCGCTGCAAAAAGAGCAGCTCCCGGCCGGGAGAGAGCGAGAGAGCAAGCGAGAGGTGGGTGTGCACACCCCCCGTGGGACTGCCTCGGCTCCTCTGGGCTCTGCCTCTGGCAGCATTTTGAAATGCTCCTGCCTGCATGCACTCCTGCCTGCGAGGAAGAGGACGGGAGCCTCGATCCCTGCCTTGCCGCCTCATCGCAGGCAGGAGCACGTTTCAAAATGCTGCCATAGGCAGAGCCCAGAGGAGCCGAGGCAGTCCCGTGGGGTGTGCGTGCCCTCGCCTCTCGCTTGCTCTCTCTCTCTCTCTCTCCCAGCCAAAAGAGTACCCACCGCAAAAAAAGCAGCTCCCAGCCGAGAGAGAGCAAGAGAGAGGGAGAGCAAGCGAGAGGTGGGCAGAAACGCCTGATTGGCCTTATTATGGGGACATGTATTATTTTCGGGGAAACACGGTAGATCTTGACTTACACTACAATTAGGACTGGAGTTTCTGTCATAAGTCATTATGGTCAGAAGTTGAGTCATCATATGACTGTACCCAATTTTACAACAAATTTTATGGCAGTTATAAGTTGAGTCACTGTGATCCTAAATTGAGTCGTACAGTCCTAAGTGTGAATCCAGCTTAATCAAGAGTGTGCTTTTCTGGAAACTGGCAAAAAACTTTGCAAATTGTGATCATATGACCATGGGACACTGGATGTAAATGTGAGCCAGTTGCCAAGCACCTGAATTGCGATTATGTGACCATGGGAATGGAGTAATGGTTGTAATTTTTATTTAAGTTGTAAGTGACTTTTTCCTTGATTAATTTAAACTGCCATTCAGTAAACAGTCATAGGTCGAAGGCCACGTAGTTTTATCCCAAATATTGGCAATGAGCTAACTGAATTTAAAAGCCCATTTCATTCACTGCAATCATATTTTATTTATACAGTAAGTAATTAAGGGACAATATAGATTAAAGTGTGATTAGGATTAACTCCCCAGTTATCTAATTAATATACTATCTGTAAATAGTGCCCTCAGCAGAAGGTACTATAGGTAAGATAGTCATGGAACTAAGAGAAGACAACTTCTATACCTGAGAGGAGGAAAAAATAGGAGGAACAAATGTTTACATGTGAGCATACTAAGGGATCTGTGGATAATCTTGTAGATAGACAAGGATTTCTATTTTATAATTTTTTAGTAATACTAGTGGTAGAATAGTGAGTTCCCCTCTCTACCCATTATATTGCTGAAATAATGAAAGCACGGATGATAGGTAACAAAAATGCAAGCTTTTGTTTTGCCTTTGTTCTTCTATGGAACACTTGTATGCTCTACTCGGTTAAAACAGTATAGCTTTTGCACTAGGGCTCTGTTTGATGGGATTCATGGTTGTTCCAACAAAGTTGATCCTGTGATCCATAAGATTGCCTACTATTGATAAATGGTTAAGACTGCTGTCCCTCTCATGGTAACATCACAGATAGGTAATTACTAAAATAGCATGGACCTCTCTAATCTTTACCAAGCAGATGTTGATTCCCAACTAGGGCTTGAAAGGATTCCATTGTTATAAAGAGGCTGTAAGTGACTTCATCTAGATAATGTAAAATAAAAGCAAACTAAATATAAATCAATGTATTTACAGCAGCTGCTGCTTGTATTCTGCAATTACAGACAAATCAAACTAAGTAATTATAATTGTATAATTGCATAAAGAGAGAAGACATATCACACAGTAGCCAATATTTATTCCTTGACTGAAATTTTTTTTTTTCATCCATTGAACTCCCAGTGAGGTAAGGCAAGCTAGTGCCCACATTTTCTCTGCTCCATGCGGATTGCAGAGGCATTTCAGTCAAAAAGGCAACTGGAGATCCGCATTGCTAAAATTCTCTCTGGAGGAAGAGAGATCTGGAGATTGCCCACATGTACTTCAGACAGTTGATTTTTATGAGCAGACAACAGAAACCATCATTTTTACAGCCGCTTGCGATCAGCCAGTAGTCACAGGTTCCATTATGCTCTGAGCCATAGATGCAGCCTTCATGGACACAAGGCTTGATTAACCTTGTCTTTTTAACCTTGTCTTGATTAACCTTGTCTTTTTGTTTTTTGTACTGCCTGTTTAAGATTGAAAAAAACCTTAGGAACTACAAGCTTACAAATAACTGGATGTGGTTCCCTTCAGTCCATTTAAAATAAGAAAACTGTCTTTTCAGTTTTGTAAGGTGTTTTGGGGTAACTTTTTGCTATATACAGCAAAGGAATGACTTTAGAGTTATTTCTAAACAGTTTAAATGCTAAGGCTCTGTGAAACTGATTTAGAGATTTAAACAAAGATTTTGAAATTAATTAGAGATCCCCTCATGTGCAAAAAACCTGTTTTGTTTACATTTCAATGCAAAACAAGACTCTGAAGGTCAGTTCTAAGACATACTGTATGATAGCTATCTTAAAGGAAACTTTTGATCTATGGGTATATGAAGTGCTTGAGTTTTTTTAACTTTACTGGAACTAAAAGTTGTTATGGAACATGAACAAACTCTTTTGAAAACAACTAAAATGGACTAAGGTGGACTCCATCTCCATCTGTCTTTGAGTTCACAGGAAATGATGCTGGTATGAAATCTGCTGCCCAACAGATCAATCTCTTTCTGTCATAACACAAGTTTAATATTGTTTTAAAAAATAACCAAATCAGAATGATAAAATGAATTGAGTCCCTTGTGATATCTCATAAAGTGTTTTCACATCATTTCACTGTTTAGCCTTGCACAAAACTAGTAAGGGCAAAGAAAATGTACTCACAATTCCAGTCTTACACATTTGTCCCAAAATAAATAATTCTAAAGTTCTCTCAAATAAGGTATATGTCAGACCACAGAATTGCATTCTAATGACCAAATGGATGCACCCTGATATTTAACTTAAGGGCATGCTTGGGAATACAGGAAGAAATAGTGACCTGAGATTAGTAATCTCACTGACAGCAAGCAGACACAGAGGCCTTAACCTTTGATCTATACTATACTGCCCTTACAGTCAATAGATTATGAGATGCTGAAGAGTCAGTGCTGAAGTTACACTTTCAACTGATCTGTAATTTGCTGTATTTGCAGCATTACATCATGTCACATTTTGTCAGTTGCCTCTGCAGATGCCCATGATGCTATATAGACATTCCCCCCCCCCCCAAAAAAAAATCCTCTTGATTTTGCCAGGGCATAGATGTGCCAGGAATTACTTAAGGGCATAGCTTTAATATATGAAGCAATTTCATATGTTCTCAGGTAATAGATGAACTATTACATCTATGAATAGCAACTGAGGAGAAGAGAAAAAATATTTCACATATGGTTGCATCTTTCATTTGAAAGTGGGAAACCCACATCTGCTCTACAATAGAAAATAAAACAGCTCCTAAGAATGCAAAAGTAGCATGTTTAATTCCCTGTAACATTCAGTGAAGTCTAGGAGAACATCTGTACTCTCACATTTAATGGCTTTTTGCCTGTGGTTGCATTTTAATTATATCTGCTACTCGTATTCAAAATAACAAATTTCCCAAGAACGTTTCATGTTAACGTTTTTTGAATACTTTAAACTATTGCTACTCATTTGATAGTACAATTGCTAATAGGTATAAATAACTATCACAATGTACCCAATCCTTACTGTAATCAGATTTGAAAAGTTAACGTTTTATGGATTTGCTTATGGATAAGGGATGGGAATGTGGGATGAAGAGATATTGATAACCTTATACAGGCTGAAGAGTTGCTAACTTTGCCTATACTTGCTATAATGAAGGTCGGAAGTCACTTCTTTGTATTGAAATTCCCAATAAAAATTATAAATAGAAACTCTCTCCAGCCAAAATGTCTGGGGGCAAGAGAGTTTATCCACCACCAGAAATATTGAGCCCTTTTGGATTGATGGTGGGCATGGGGTTTCCTTCTAAGTTACTTCCCCCCCCCTCTCCATGCAAAAGGGAAAATTAAACTATTAAAAATAAACATACATTTGATTGCTATGCATTGGCTGCCTGTAACATTACAAATTAAATGAGAACTGCTGCTGTATCTTTGATTCATATTTGACATACATCAAAACTTTCTGAAAAAAATACTAAAATAATTTTGTTTTGGGTTTAAGAAGGTTTTTCTGAATTAATTTCCTAGCATGAAACACATTGGTAAGATGTTATGTGCTGTATTATCTATAGCCTGGTCTACATGATCTTAGTTTATATAGCAGGCAAGGATGATAGTTTATGTGCAACTGTGCAAAAAAAAACAACCCCACCACTTGTCATTGCTGTAACAGTACTTATTGTTGTTTTGTTGGAAGTAAAAGCCATATGTTTTATCCAGAAAATTAATACACAAAAGATAAGCCACGCACATAGCAATTCTCTCTTGCACAGACTCACTTTCTTCTCCCTCCCCCCCTCCCCCCCCAATAAACACACAAACACATAAATCACTGAAAGAGATGAAGACAACCAAAACAATAAGAAGGCCACATGGAAGGAGGGCTGACAAAAAAGCATCAGTGTCCAGGATGAACTACAGGAATGCCTCCCATCTTTCACCAAATGCTTTAGGACAATTGTTACTATTAAGCCAGTGCACTTCAGAGGTCTGTTATGAGGATGGAAATGAAGGAGACCTTTAGTTTCCCAAGAAGATGCTGGATACAAGTATAATAAATAAATACACTATGTTACTTAAGTTCAAAGTTAGACTGATTGGCATTTAAATTACTAACTATATAAATCTGATGTTTAGAAATAGCAGCTTGAGAAACACCTCGTTATAGAATGGGTGGCTTCGGAACATCCACCACTTTCCTTTGGGAAGCTGTCAGCTGTTTACACTTTATCAGAGCAATCACCATTGTGTTGCGCTTGCTTGATAGCAAGGAAAAGCAGCTGGACATGGAACATTTCCGTTAGGGATAAAATGGGGGGGGGAGGGGTAAAGATTCCTCCATGTTCACCAGGTGACACGGGAGGAGTCAGAATAAGGAATAAGGGATAGGCTAGATAGGCTAAAGTGAGATGAGAAAGCAACAGGTCTGGTTGGATATATATCATGTGGCAGGTTATTTATTTTATTTGAAGAGACTTGGATAGCCACTGGCTTTACCCCCATCAGTATTAGAAATAGAAACCACCAGAACAAAGCTGGCTTCCACTTTCACATTTCATTCTATAACTGACAGAATGCAAATTGCATGGCCTCAACATCAACCACCACTCCTTAGCTTATTTCATCCATCTCATTCTTTGAAAATAATTCAAACATTGGCACATTATTTTCTGACAATCTGATTAGCTTAATATGGAAATAAGCAACCTGAGCTTTAAAAAGCTATACAGGGTTTTTTTTTTGGTAATATAATATAATCATTCAAAATTTACAATATAAAGAAACGTGTATTGTAATTTATAACATTTTCAATTTTCTTGACATTTCAAAGCTCAGGCAGCATTGCTTCCAACAACATCCCTATTGAGGATGTTCTTTGATCTGTACTTTTTTGTTCTGGCTGTTATTTAGTGCTAACATATTCAAAGATTAACTAGGATCACGCATTCATATTTTGCCAAGCTCAAGCAAGAACTATTAAAACTAGAGCAACATTTCTATATGGAGAGACAATCTTCAGATCAAAACAACGATGGGCAGTTGTCAATGAAAAGAGTGAAAGTGAACATTAGCACATCAAAGGCACTTGTCTGTAAAAATAAGACATGCCACACACTTTAATCTTTTTTGACAAACTATTCATGAATGGAGAGACTTCTGACACAACTGTGACTACAAGGGAATCTTTGCCAAAATAAAGGATGTAGAGAGTCCTACAACTTTCAAACAATTAACTAAGACCACAGCTTGCAAATACCCCAAATTAAAAATTATTTAATTGCAAACATGTATCAGAAATTTCAGTTTCCTTAATAAAAATATGCAAAATAGACACAGAAACACACACACACACACACACACACACACACACACGTATTACAACTGCATTACTGAGATTACAATAGCTCCAATACATGGAATCAAAAGCTCAGCAATAGATTTCCTTTCTGTGCTGCCAGGACTGATTATTGTACACTGATCGTAAACACAAAATCCCTCCTGCCCATAGTATGCCTGGTCATTTCCCAGAAAATTATTGCCCTGTGATTTGCTCATACAACAATGCTTGCTAGACAAGCATAGGAAAATAACATATTTATTTGGGGTATTAATCTTTTTATTTCAGTCATGGTTGATTTAGTGCTTTTATAAATTGTTACATTTTCTTATTTTTTAATTATATTGCCATACTTTGATTCTTATATTAGTGATATCATGGCAGAAAGTAAAGTTTATTGGTAAGTCTTCCAAATTATTTGTTGTTGATTCTTCTAGTAATATGAGAAGTTTTATTGTGCTTATGGCACATACACTGACATCTAATATTTTTGCAAAAGAAACAAAGATATTTATTATTTACCAAGTATTGTGTTTAAATTGTTAGTTTTATAACCGGTACTAGTAGCAAGTGGAGAGTCTTTGCTTTATAATGAAACTTTGTGTAATAATAGCTTTGGAGACAAATAATTTCTATTTTTATATATTTAGGATTTACAAGATGAAAGCTTGCACTGAAGCAAATGGATGTCAACTGTTGTTTTTTTTAAATGTAATCTAAATTCACAATTTTACTTAATCATCTAAGTGCTTCATTTCGTTCTTAGATCTCTGAATTGTCATGTAGGGTGGTATCATAGAACATGGGTAGGCTCTCTCCCCCCACTTTAACTTCAGTGGGAAACTACTGTCACTGCTGCTATGAGGAACTCCAAAGACAGAGCCAGATATAGAAGCACTCTCTAAATATAGTATTTATGTAATTAACCATTGATTGCATAAATATTTAAATCACTGTATCTAAAAGAGTGCTTCTTTATCTGTATTAAGTAAGGATTTTCCAGCGTAGTATTAGCAGACTTTGACATAATACTGGGCTGTATTATTAATCATCATTATAGAGATAATGCTGACTGCAGAATGTAGCTACAGAATTTTGTATTCATCTTTATATACAAATTCTGAATATTGAAAGGCTGTTATTTTTGGTCAATTGGAAAAATAAGGCCTAGTTCCTATGATACATACTATTGGATAGTGTTTATAGGGAATCAAGAGTCGACATATATAATTGTCGTAAGGATGTTCTAACATATTGGCATAATATATGTGTGGATTCAAGCACTATTAACTAACAGGTGGAAATTTTGCCAATGTGAATATTTCCTAGGTGCCATCCAAGATTTTTGGATATGGCACCCAATGTGCTAATAACCATTGGGACCACCATGGCTGGTTTATGCCATAATCTTTCAATTTCTATTTTCAGATCTTGATACTTTTATGACCGTCTCCAACATTTTGTCTTCTATGCCACTACCTCTTGGCATTATGTTTATCTAGTAAGGATTTTGTCTGAGGCAGAGTTAGATGGGTTATGATATAAAGGCAACCGATGCCTTTAAGTTTTCATGCAACGGAAGCCATCTTAGACAGGGCGAGGTATTGTTTCTTAATGATCTTTAAGAACCAATGAAATGGTTGGGATAAGAATTAATATAACAGATGAATCCCAAGATTGTGCCACCAATTAACTGAGATGTGACTTGTAGTTTTTGAAAAAAAGAGGGGGGTGGGGAGAGAATTAGTAAAAAATCACCAGATGTAGACCCAGTAGGAAATATCAGCAGAATACTGAATTGAGCAGAGTTCTCTCAAGACCATTGTCACACAATGGACCAGGAAGATGAAAGGGATTATTGGACACTATTGTTCTGGAGTGCCATTTCTGGCCAGAGGGAGGCCAGAATGCTTCCTATTTTTGAGAAGATATGTGCAGCGAAGCAAACTGATAGATGATTAGAGTGCAGGTGGCATAAATCATGCAGCAAATACAACTGAGCAGAAGTGGGAGTGCATAATCATATCTGCCACATGGCAGTGGAAGTACTTAAGAGGGCTGAGTTCTATAGTATTACTGCATGCTCAGTGAACTGCCCAGTAGTGCTTTCTTTAGTGGTGGATAGCTAATCAAGATTAAGTTAATCCAAAAGCAATCTCAGCTGTCCACTTAATTAAAAATGCAATAGACAGAATGCTTACATTCACACCAAATCAATTGGCACAGTTCATACAGAACATGCAGAGATCATGGAGATACTACTAGATTTGACTTTGGAACAGTTTGTTACTGCAGCTTAAAGAACGGGACAAGATGCTGGGGTTGGTGGTCAGAACTATTACCTGATCCTTTGACCAGCTTTTCCCAAAGCTGGGTGTCATTCAGATGATTGCCTATAAACTTCAACTCCCATAATTTTCAGTAATGCCCATTCTGGCAAGGAAATTCTGGAAGTTGAAATCCACATGTCTGGAGGGCTCTAGGTTGGGGGGGCAGCTACTTCAACTCTTACTAATAAAGGGTGGTAAAATGAAACAGAAAGGGTTTAACTGTATGGATCCAGATAGATTAGGCATTGGCTGGTCAGTGACTTCTTTAGAAGAAGCCAACTTGTAGTTCTACTTCTATGTGCTAGAGGGAAAGTGTTATCTACAATTAAAACAAACAGACAGACATAAACATAATAATAATGCTCCAGAATGATATTCATCTATCATTGTCAAGATTAATTTCACTAATATTGACCTACATCTAATGAATTAATGATTTCAGAAAGTAGCTCATCATCTCCAGAGAATTAAATGAAATGGAAAACCAGATGTGAATTTTCTCCAAGATGATACCACACACTTCCCTCCATCTGAAAATCTATTACAAAGCCTGTTAAAGGTTCAACTCTGGATAATGTTAAAATGGTACAAGCCCTCAATGATGGCAAAGATACTTGGAGAACTATGAATGATACCTGCTAGTGTTTGTAGAAATTGGTGAGGGAACATACACCTACATAATTAATCTGTAATTTTTAAAACACAGATTTAGAAGTGTAACATATTCAACAGTCTATTTTTTAACATGATGCAACTTTACCATATCATCCACATTTTTCTACGGTGTAGCCAGTTAACCATAAACAAGATTAATATTCCTCTTTCTCTTTTGGAAAGAGACTATCAAGATATAAAAGGGAAAAATGTATATAAATTTGAACTTTAAAAATCTTCAGTATGGATCAGAACAATTCTCTGACAGTAATCATATATTTCAATTTTCATTCATGCCTCTCTTTCTCAGTAATGACAATTTATTGCACTCAATGTCAAATTATCATAAAGACAAAAATAAGAATTTATAAGAATTTACATTGGTGGGTTCATGCTAGAAAGACTCCAAAAAGATTGCTTTTTCAGTAGAATGTGCAGCAAAATATGACTGTAAGAATTAAAAAAAAACCTGTACAAATGTTCGCAAGCACGTTCTGTTTAACAGTTGAAAAAAAAATTATATGCCTTTTACAGCGCTCAGGAACATTTAAGAATTTGTTAATTAAACTGCTTGTGGAACAGATGGAATGGTTATTTGGGATCTAATTATGTTAAGTTGTCCAGAGTTTGCAGATTTTAACAAGCTCAATAAAATGAATGATTACATATCAATCACAATTAGAGATACCAATAAGATAGACTGAATAATAATGGTAACATGTCAAGCATGGAAACACAAAGAACAACAGGCACTGGAAACTCTAATTAGGAATTAAACAACCCATCTTTACCCCTGGGAAAAAAGACTGAGGATATTTGCACAATTTCTTTCATTTCATGTACATGGATCAATTCTTGCATTTCCCCTCTCCCATTATTTTGTCCATAACCTGAATCCACCTGCAGAAATGAACAGACTGTCAAATTTTTAATCAGCATTAAACATACTGAATATGCTGGCTAGTAATGGCATTGCCATCTGACTTCTTAAAAGATGATGTTTCAGTCATAGGTCTAAAAAGGCCAGTGTCAGTCAATTATCACTTTTACTCTTGTGTATTCTGATATATGTTTAGATACGCTAAACTCAAACTAATCTGCTTTAAAGTTTTTGATATCTGGAAATAATGTGAATAAAAAAATATGACTAATGATAATCACCTCATTGAAGACAGGTCCAGTTACTTTATATTTAAAAAATATAATTTTGAAAAATTGTATGTAATAAAATTTAATGTATTCAATTTAGGTGCCATCTGACTTAAGACAAGTCTGGGTAGCTCACCATGTAACAAAAATAAAAACGCAATATGAATAATCAATGACAAAAGAAATAAATATAAGTAAATAAATAAAACACATTAGGAACAAAATGGTGACTGGCAACTACACACAAAATGCACTCCATCTATTGCAGCTCAATGCTGGGAAAACAGCCAGGCCTTTAAGGCCTTCTGGAACACCATCAGGGTGGGAGCTATAAAAATTTCCAATATAGTTTCCAATTCTATTGTTAAAAGTTCAGAGAACAGAATACATAACCAAAAACTAAAAACAACTTGACAGCAACAGTTTCAAAAAAAGTGTTATAGTACTATGGTACGTGCTGTTTGCAAAGGGTTAATATAGTTTTAAAAATTATTCTATAAGCCACAGCCTTGAATATCTAATGTCACAACAGTCCTGCATTTCTTTATTCCAGCCATTAAGCAACATGGCTTCAAAGTAGAGCTTGGTTTGCTACTTTACATGAATGAGACATACATTGTCTTAATATCACATTATGTTGGGCCTTGTGATTGGAATTCAACATTGCATTAACTGGTTTCCACTAACACTGATTGTTGTCTTTCTTTTCTTCCACCCTGCGCATTCTCAATACTGAAAGTGCGAGTGTGTGTGTGTGTGGGGGGGTGTCAAGGTGGTAAGGGGCACTGCTCCCTTTCTGTCAAATAAAACCTTTCCCATTACTGGAAATATAGTATTAGATTTTATTTTTAATGTTTAAACATCACAACAAAATTACATAAAATTTTTATTTATATGTCCTCCACTTTTTAAAAAAAAATCTTTCTCCTCTCTAAACTGTCTATTCTCTATTCTGCCTCAGGAATTAACGTGCATATCCCCAGATTAAAAAAAACTGTTAAGCTGCGTCTGTATCACCACTTCAAAACACCAAAATGCAGGCAGTGCTGCTTGTCCTTCCTAAGATATGTACATAGCCTAAGGCTTTGAGGAGCCTTTGCCCTCCCTCTTACTTTGCCAATTCTTTTGTAGCAAGCACTTAGAAACTCTTTCTCTCTGTGTTTAGGGCTACCGGTAGTTTTATGAAAAATTTTTTTAAAACATCCAAGGCATATTTCAGATATATGGTTAAACTATGCATTTTGAATTAATTTGCTTATATATAGTCCTCAGTTAAAGACCATTCATTCAGCAAGTGTTCAAACTTCTGAAGGCGCTTAATGAGTGGTACTTATGACTGTCAGTCCTCAAGAGTTCCAATCGTCCCAGCAGCTCCAGTCACATGATCGCGATCTGGGAGTTTGGCAAACAGATGCACTTAACAACGGTTGCAGCATCCCATAGTCAAAGGTTTGCCATTTGTGACTTTCCCTGCCAGCTTCCCACAATCAAAGTCAATGGAGAAGACGGCAGAGCAAGTGCTCTGTTAAGTCACACTCCTGCAGCCTTTTCTCCTGAGCAGCTCCGCTACAGAGTACAAGATCCGCACACATACCACAGCACCTTTCTACCTGCAGCAGCCACCTGTGCACCTTCCCTCACTTGGCAGCAGCCATCCCTGGCTCCACTGCACTGATGCCGCGGCAGCCATTTAGCTGTCATTGGCTTGCTTGCGAGCTCCTGGGACTTGCAACTTTCTGCCAGCTTCCCTGCTGACTTTGCTTGTTGCAAGTTGCAAGGAGGTCCTCACTTAATGACAAGGACCGCTATCACTAAGTGATGTGATCATGAGATTTAGTGCTTTATGACCGGATTGCTTAATAACAGAAATTCTGGTCTCAATTGCCATTGTTAAGCAAGGACTATCTGTATTGTTTATGTTGTATATTTCAGTTGTTAATGATAAAATGGTTTGTTTTCTTCAATTTTAAGAAGAGATATTGAGCAATGATGGCAAAGTATAATAAATGGCACAGGCTTAAGATTTTCATGGTTTTCTTCTACACTACTTGGAAGCATTTGATTGACTGCAGGGAGTTAGAACTTTCTAAATGTATTGTCTATTTAATAATCTGCACTAAAACAATTTTATTCTAGAACTGGTTATTTTTGGATGCTGTTTTTAGCATGTCACATAAGACTGAACCACCTAGCGCTGGCTTAAAAGGGCTAGGCACCCAGCATATAACTGAAACAAGAACCTAACATTCTGGTTTTGCAACTATTGATAATGACAAGATTTTTCATTTCGTATTGATTATGCTTTTGTGTATTCACCATTGTTCAGATGCAATTTTCAGTGGCAGAATACTTGAACTACTGCAGACATAAGAACAAGGATTTTAGTATACATTCACATATTGATCTGAAAGCTGTTTTAACCAACACTGACTTTTCAAATCCAAATTAGTTCTTCATTACTTTGTATCGGACGTTTGCAAAGCCTCTTCCTATTAATCAGAACAGAATCATTTTAGATAAGCATAAGGCTGCAATATACAAGAATTCAACTAATTACCCAAGTCTAACTATATTGTTTAAAACCAGACTTTTAACAAATGTATTTTCAAATTTATTTTCATCACTATATTATTCCACTCAATGAAATTTATGGTAAAATATTTCTCATACATTTTAATCCACATTTTGTCTAAGAAGTTATTCTTTAGATTTCCAAAGATCTGTGACTGAAGCAAAAGATTTTCTCCCCAAGGGGCTAAAAGTGTGGGTGTGGAAGAGGGCTTTTGTTTGAAAAATTAGCAATGCTATGAGTCATTGTGCATTAGTGCTAGAATAGTTTTGCATCTTGTATGAACCCAGACACCATATGTCATGCGAGGACCTATTACTTTATTCGGTGCTGTTGCTGACAGGCAGACACGTGGATATCCCCAATGGAAAGACTGTCTCTTCTCTGTAGTGAGTACAGGAACCCAGTGATCTGAACACATCAGACATTGTAACTAGCAGCAGGAACAGCTGGTAAGCTAGGAAGAAGAAGCAATGGCAATACCGAACTAGAATGTTAATGAGAATGTATGAGCTAAACCTCAGTGCTAGCCTCAAAGGGGGAAAAGTCAAATTCATTTTATGTTACTCGTTCATGTAACGTATCATTTGGATTTCTTTCTTTTTGAAAACGTACTATTTCATTCTGATTAAAGCATTAGTTCATATAGTTATAAAACATGTAACTATTAATGAAAGATTCTCAGGATTTCAAGGCATCTTTAGATTTACTTAGTTACACTTTCCTCTAAAAATAGGAAGGTACTTTTTGAACTGAAGACCATAATTTATTTGTTTTCAGTATCACAGAACCAACACTATTTTAGCTTAGTTAAGTAAATATCAACATGACACTAAAGGCTACTACAAATAGGAATGCAATTCAAAATACATTTATGTACCTGGCTATATATAGTTAATATAATTATTCATTTGGAACAGCAAGATAAATTCTTTATTACTAATTTTATAAAAACCAAAGGATAACTACCATATTTTTCGGAGTATAAGACGCACCTTTTTCTCCCCTAAAAGAAGCTGAAAATTTGGGTGCGTCTTATACTCCGAATGTAGCTTTTTCGAAGCTTTTTTTTCAGTCCTAATGAGGTGCTAACAGTGAAGTGCTTTGCTAGCTAAGCGATCTTCCCTTTGCCTGTTTTTTTCTTTGCTGCTCCCTCCAACAATCAGCTGAGCTTCTGTGCTTTAGAAGCCTTTTTTCAGCCCTAACGAGACGCTAACGAGTGAAGCGATCTTCCATGCTTTGCTAGCTAAGCAATCTCCCCTTTGCCTATTTTTTTTCATTGCTATTCCCTCCAGAAGGTTTTTTCCAGCCCTAAGTCTTTGCAGGCTTTTTTCATTGCTACTCCCTCCAAAGGTTTTTTTAAGCCCTAACCAGGGGATAAAATAATATGCTGAAGCTGACTAGACTAAGGACGGTAGCCAGATGAATACCTGGTAGGCAGATTTCCCCCCCACTTTCCTCCCCAAAAACTAAGGTGCATCTTATACTCCGGTGCGTCTTATACTCCGAAAAATATGGTACTTCCTTTATGTGCATGTGTGTATATGTGAGTGTGAGCTACCTGCTTTTTAAAAATAAGTCCACCAGTGTTTTCTCAATAATTTGAGGTGGAAGAACTTTGAACTGCAGTTTCCAACAGAGAAACCAGTGGCTCAGAGACAGAAAAAAAATATTAATTCAAAAACACAATACAATACAAGAATAGTAGATTTCAAGCCAGGGGCCTTGTATATGACAAGGAATGGCCCCTGCATTCTATATGGCATTACCATTGAGAAAGAGAAATTGCAGCAGACCTTCTTGAGTAAACACTGGGAAAATGAGGTGAGGGAGCATTCTTGTCCCCAAATAGTAGCTGAAAGTGCAGGGGTGTACAACAAAGAAAAGAACAGCAGCCAAAATAGACAGCAATATTTAGGTGACACAGGCTGGAAAGCATTACATTCAACTTGGAGCAGGAAAACATGGGTGGAGGCCTGGAAGCGAATAGAAAATGGCAGGATCCATTCCTGTCCTCAAGAATGTTGGGGAGGGCATGATGGAGCAACCTGGCAGTGTGTGGATATGCTTTGCTGTAAGAACACTGAAGCCCAATATTTATTCCAATTTGCCTATTGGTCTTTTAAGGGAAAAAGTAGTTGAAAAAAACAAGCCTCACTATTACATAACTGACTGCTATGGCCTGGTAGGAATGCATCTCCCAACCATGACTGACTGTAGCAGCCAAGCTCTAACTAATGGTGCCTGACTGATTAATGGGGAAAGGGGAGTTGTAATATCACGAAGCCTTGCCAGTATTCCCCTGGTGCAAAGACTCATTGGGTACTAGGCACTTCCCTCATAATCCTCTCTATTATGAGCATCCATGCCCTGCTGCCTTTGCTGTTCTTCCATCTGTACTCAACAAAAGTAGCAGCAAAAAATGGGCATTTGAGGAGTAAGGTTGAAATTTTCCATCTGCTGAAGCTCTGCCCTCAACATGTCCCTGGAAGTGGAAAAAAGGGCCTGTTTAACAAACTTTCAATAATTCAGGACCCATTGCCCCATTCTAAATTAGCTTGTTTTGACTTTAATCATTATATAAACAAACCTAATTTGTTTCATGCTGAAGTATTGACTGTTCACTATATAATTCCTGATTGGATAGAATTATCAACTTTATTTCTAATGTTAATGTTTATAAAAACACCAAAATGGCACTGAAGCAGCAGCAAGAAAATAACAATTTAAAAACATGAACAATTGCTCAACTTATTTTTTCTTTTCTGAAAGGATTTGTACTTGGACATGAAGATCGACATACAGCCACAATAAAAATGCCTTAATATCAGGGGAAGACAATGTCACTTATTGGGGAGAGTTCTACTACTGGGCCTAGGTTTTCTTTTCCTGGGTCTAAACAAGTGGTCCCCAACCTTTCCGGCTTGGTGGCTTAAGGGGGAGGAAGAGGGGATGGTTCCATGTGAGTGGTAGACACTCGCACAAATGAAACTGCGTGCGTGAATGCACACTGCTTGCACAAGTGGCTTGCCTGCCACTTCCACAGCCCAGTTCCGAACGGGCTGCTGTTCTTGCTGAAAGGAATGACAAAGTTTTGGTGCCTAACTGCAAAACTGGATAGTTGATACACTGTTGCAAAATTTCACTGAATATCTGGATGCCCCAATGTTCTACATACAATGGGAGTGGGCATGGATGTCATGAACTTGGGCAGTGATGTCTGCAGTAACTTCCAATTCTGGCTCCTGCTGCTACACTATAGCCCTGTCTTAGGATCTTATTAGCATAGTTAAAAAATTACTCTGAAAATATTACAGAAAAATATTCTCATGGAAGCTTGACAACTTGGCAAAAACTTTTCAGATTGCTCATGGCAACAGATTTCTAAAGCAACTGAAATTGAGAAGCAAATTATACATAATTCTAATCATGTGGCTGATTCCCTTGAGTGCAGTATTTTCTTTTTTTGCCAATAATGAAAGCAGCCTCACTATCTGGAGGACCACATTTTTCTACCTTTCAAGAAGAAAATAAATTTTTTCCTCTGTCATTCTCCTTTGAGCACATTAACAGTTTGTACCTTTTAGTCATCCAGAGAAAGAATCCAGGCAATTGATTCAGCCAAGGCGGCATTGGGCTGGATTAGATAGCTGAGATGAATTGATGGAGATTGCATGGAAATGAATGGGAAGAATGTTTGAGATGAGATAGATGTAGCAAAAGAGGGAAAGAAAATATAAACAGAAGGAGTGGAAGACGTCCACAGGTGGTAGAGAGGCTGACAGACTTGTAAGAGTAAAGAGAATGAGAGTTCGATGAGGATGAAAAGTCAGAAGACTGACACCAAACATGAAGTCACAACATGCAAAATCATGAGGACTAACAGGAGAGCTGGGAAGAATTGCTATTGCTACAATTTAGTGGAAAACTGTTGCAGGATTAAAGTAGAGTGAAGTCTCAGTTAATATGGGACTGAGGCCATGAGAGTCAACATGGGTCATTCATGCCTGTTTCAAGCCTTGAACTCCTGTCACAGGTTCCATGTGAGGGCTTTGACATCACAGGACTTGGCTAAACAACATAAGAAGTATGTACCAATCTTCATTAGAGGTTGGGGACAGTGTTACCATGTGATGAAGACAAGGAGACCTACTTGTGGAGAATGGGAGAGGGTAGCCTGGGCTCACTTGTACTTCAGTGAGGAAGGAACAGTTGGGGGAAGAAACAGGAATAAGGAAAAGTAATTGGGATGATGGGTGAGGATGAGAAGACAGACACAGAGGAAGATGATAGAATGGTTATGACAGACACTGTGTCTGAGTGTCTAAGAGGTAGTACAGATGAGGAAAGGATGTGATGGGAATGATTATAAGCTATAAGATATGGTTGCAACTGCCAAACCTGGGAGTGTCAGAGATAGGATATTTATTAATTTATTTATTGCTTTTATTTTTTTTTTTAATAAATATCTCAAAGCATCACAAATACATAATACTCCTTCCTCCTTCTATTTTACCCTCAACAACCTTATGAGATGTGGCATACTGTTTAAGGCAAACCTATTGATGTAGTAACAAGTCAAGAAATATAATGATGTGAGAAGTTGGACAGGCCATTCCAGAGAAAAGAGCTTGACTATTTGATTCCTATCTCCTCTTCTTGGCCAATTATTTCAACGCAACAGCAGCACTGGCATCAAATTACTGCTGTTAAATGCTAGATTGATGTGAAATAAGATCAAGTAGTGTCCACAATTTGGCCATTATCCTTACTGGGAGAGGGTGGCATATGTCCTCTTTCAAATTCAAATTCAAATTCAATTCAAATGAGCAATGCACAAGCTGGATCCCAAAATGATTCTGCATCAGCCATATTCCCAGGGTAGGGAAAGTAGGTATTACTGCCTGAGATGATCTTGCAGTGACCGGGGATTATGCCCTACAGACGACAAGATGTAAATGTCTGTGATATTGGGCCACACTCACAAGCCCTGGGATCCTCCTTGGGTACTCTTATTCTCCTAGACCTCCTCTTGGGAGTGGTGGTGGTGTATTCTTTATACTCTGGGGGAACAGTTTCTGGAAAATCTCTTCCCCCAAAATATAAAAATATAAAAAAGAAAAAAATATAGATAGTACATATACAATGAGAGTTATTCTAACAGAACACAAACTTTAATATATACAACAAGACTTTAAAAATTCTACTGCTCTTTCAGCACGATGCCCTCAAAAGAAAAAGAAAAATACCCATCCATGACCTACTTGTTTTTGAAATTTCTCATATTTTTCTTTATGAGAACTTTGAAATATATACAGAAACAAAATCTTTGGGCACATGGTACCATAATTTCAGAATTTCACAATTAAGAACATGTAACTAAGGAGAAAAACCTAAATAAATTCTGTAATGTTTATAATTCGGCTGTATGAGATTCCAAAGTCCAACATGGAACAGAACTTAAAATAACATGTATAATAATAAAATGGCTTCATACTGTATCTCTGAGGGATATTAATTTCTTTATAGTACCTATGAAATATATTAATTCTTTGCAAACCTACATCACTCACAAATAATAACCCAATGTTAATGCTATTCTGAAAGCTTCCCATGTTATTTACAGGTTGGAACAGATTACAGCTATTGATTACTGCCTAGAGAATGTTCTTTCTGTGAGAAGCCAGGCACATGGAAGTGACAGTCAGCTGAGCTATTGATCTACTCCAACAAAGAAACTGCACTCCAAAAGAAGGACAGTACTTCTTCACACCATTTATTAAACCTTCAATAATACTTATCAAGACACTACAGAGATTGGTATGATAGGACTGAGCAATCTTAAACCTAGTAGCTTATAAGTACCATTCAGAGTTTTGGGCTGACAAGTTATATTTCTTTCCCTTTGGTGAGATAAAGCTAATAATTTTGAAAGACAAAAAAAGTGAGGCCATTTCAATTTGCTGCATGGGAAAGGTAAATGCAAAATTTTACAACTCTGAGAAGGATGATTTTTTAATTGACTCATTATGTGAATGTATTTTTGCCATATAATTTATATTTCATAATTTCAATCAATTCAATCCTTGAAGCACAAAAGTCTACATGGACCATTTATTATAATGAAATTCTATAGGAACCAACTCAGAACCTTCCCAGAAAGAGATCAGGGAGACCGGGGGAAGACGTTCATGTAACCACACTCTAGAACCTCTCAGGATATATCTAGTAGGTTAGGTTATAACTACAGTTTGGCAAGATTCTGTCCATTAAGTGCAATCAAATAAAGGGTTAAACTCCTCTGCCTAAAGACAGTGGATCTCACTGTCTAGTCTCTGAGCTTGGGCCTGACAGCATCCCATTCTTCCTTTTTTTCCTGCATACATTGGACCTTGGAAGGCCTCCCATTATCAAGTCCCTGTTGAAAACTTACTTCTCCTCTTCTTCATATGTTGCATTGCTTACTCAAGGCCTTTTCCAGTCTTGCCCACTCCAGAGAGGTCATCTCATTCTCAATCTTTTTATTATTTTGTAAAGTTTTTATTTTTGTTCAGTAAAAATACAGTACCTGGGTGAAAAAGATTGCTTACATGTTTGCAGAGTAGTATTAGCAAAAACTTCTAAGACAGGGGTGTCAAACTGGTGGCCCACGGGCTGGATGCGTCATGCGAAGGCCACGCCCACCCCACCTCCATGAAGGGAAAAAAGTCGTGAAACATCACGTGATGGCAACGTGACGCTGTGAGTTTGACACCCACGCTCTAAGATCAGGAACCTCAATATGAACTACAGGAAGTGTTGCTTTTTTGTTGTGGCAAAGGGATCTATATTTTTGTAGCCTTTGAAATATTTAGGATCCATTTAATATTCAATTCCTGAATGGCTCTCTTCCCCAGTTCCCCATGTTATAGTTTCCTTGCTGGTTTTGTGCTTTGATGGGCAAGTGATAACTTTTTGCCTATTCATGTTTCCTTGTTCAAGAAACTGGATTTTATTTTGCCCTGATGATTGACAGAAGGCTTCACAGAAATACTGTATATCTGAAGGAAGACAACTCAGAACTGACTTTAATGGAACTTTAACACAAATTCATCTCTTTACAGCCAGACATATTACATCCCTGGTTCTGAAGGTGCTGACATGATTACTAGGTAATCTTTAGAAAAACCTACAGATAAGATGAAGTGCCAGAAAATTGCAGAAAAGTGAACATACTTTCAATATTCCAAAAAAGAGAAGAGAAAAAACATAGGAAATTATGGACCAGTTTTAAAAGAGATTACCAACTAGAATGCCTGCAACCGGTACCAGGAGCCAACATGAATCTGTCAAGAAGCTATGCCAGAGCAATGGTATCTCCTTTATGACAGAATAAATACTTAGATAGACTAAGAGAAAGTTGTAGATATAAATACCTTGATCTCAATAAAATTACTATGTTTTTCATACTATCCTTGTGGACATCATGGATAAAAGTGGGCTAGAAGATAGTGTGGTCCACTGGATTTTCAACTGCTTGAATAATCATACCCATGTTATAAATGGCTCTACATTGATGAGGATGAAGTACTGAGTGAGCTCCTCAGTTCTCTGTCCTTAGCCCTCTGTTATTTAACATTTTCCCCAGCAAAGTGACATGGCTATATATGAATGTACATGTTGAGACACCTGGGAGTACTGAAATGGCTTTGCATACGTAAGGAGACAGGTGGAACTGTTGAAGCTCTCTGCATGAATCCAGAAAAACTTGTGACTGCTTTAACAGTTTGAAATGTTATTCATGGAAACACACTATGCAATGCAGCAGCTAAAAAGATCAATGCAATTTTGTGCTTTATTAACAGAAGCACAACATCCAGCTCATGGGAGATAACAGCCGAACTGTACTCAGTTACAACACAGTTGTATCTAGTTCTAATTACCAGACTAAAAGTGACATGGGAAAGCTAGAGCAGGTTCAGAAGAGAGCTACCAGGATAAATAAGGGACATAGAAATCAATCCCTTTGAGAAGTGATTAAAAGAACTGAGTCTGTTTAACCTGCATATTAGAAGACTGAGGCACGATAGCAATTTACAAATATCTAAACTGTTTTCATGTATAAAAGGAGGCTGGTTCCTTGTTGAAACTAAAGATATTCAAAGCTCTAAGAGTCTGAAATTAAAAAGTTTAAAATTAAATTTAGAATTAAACATTAAAAATTAATTCTCTGATGGTAGAAGTTTCTTTCTTTTCTTTTTTTTTTACACCAGCAATGGATTCATTCTCACTGGAGGTTTTCAAGTGGGCTGGATGACCACTTGGGGTGGTTTAGTAAATTCCTTAAGTAAAATTGACTTTCAAGATTCCTTCCAACTCATTTTTATGATTTGATCATGGCAGATTGCTCTAATATATAATCTTTAATAGTTTCTACAGCTAACCCAATGGCTCAAAAGTTTAGACATTTTCTGGAATCCATGTACTGTATGTGCCAGTGTAGAGAATCAATGATACCCTTGGAGAAACAAATCAAGGCTGTTAGAAAAAAATAATTTAAATGCAGAAGACAAAGAAAATAATAGAAACTCAAACAATCTTTTCCTTAACTTTCTTGAGTATAAGAAGGAGAGAGTTAGACTTTCATATACTGTTAGGTTTTCAAAATTATATATTGATGAAGTTCCAGTCATTCTTAAGGAGTCTTGTTTTCTGACCTGCCTATCTTTAAGAGCTTATAGCCAAACATCTGGATCATTTTGTTTCAGAGGGAAATTCATTATTTAAAAGATTTTGGCATCCAGCTGTAATCATCATCCACTTGTGATCTACTGTGAACAAATACAAACATCACTGTAGCTCCTGCATGATTATAACTGGATTTGAAGAGAGCAGTGATATACTACTTTTCCTGATAGGGAAGAAGACATCAAGATGATGGCTTTTCACAAGACAAGACATCAGGTTTTATAGATCCAAAATGTGCTCATTGAATTGGAGGAAATTCGGCTAAGAATCCTTATTCTCCTGTTTGAGCAAAACTCTAAACCAAAAAGTATCCAGAATTATTTCCATTTGTTGGGGGGGGGGAATCTTTGTATTTATGATAACATATTTCAATGTTTAAACAATGAATTGGATACTATCATGACATATTATTCAGAAAAAGTTTTGATCAATATATTAATCAAATATGAATTATGAAAATTCCCTGCAATAATAGATAAGCCCCCAAGCAGCTACCTAATGACCTAATACCAGACCAAACTGTGTGCCCATATATTGCTTCTTTACTGATGAGAGGTTTCATAGCCTGGAGAAATTGAAGACTGTTGTTTCCTGAGTTTCTTGGATACCAAATGAACCCCAAAGCATCACATACATACATACATACATACATACATACATACATACATACATACATACATACATACACTCATATCATGGCTTTGGTCCATCAAGCCTTTCAGAAAGACTTTTTAAAAAATAAAATAAGATGTAGAATGTTCCTCATCTTCCACTTGGGTTATTTGATTCAAATAAAAATATGGAAAAGTTCTATTTAATGGGATTAAAACAAGCATTTGAAAGAATTTTACTCACTTTCACTCTGAGTTGTGCCCCATTAGGCTTCACATCAAAACCATTCTCCTCCTCCTGGGATCCAAACTTTTCCAGCTCTCTGCACCAATGGATGTGTCACCATCCTTGAAGTGAAAGATTGAGCAGGAATGTCCAATCTCCTGCACAGCTTTTCTCCCCTTCTAGTGAAGGAGGGAAGGCAAATGAAATAATTTTGTTTTACAAGTATCAGGACAAACTAGTGTTGAGGCCTTTGGCTTGCTACCTGATTTTCAGAGGCCCATGCCAGATTCTGGGTCACTATCAGTTATTAGGGGATGCAAACAGGAATATATTAAACTGAAAAACTCCCAATGATGTTAAGAGCCTTTTGACTCTTAACCAGAGACTGTATATATGTCAAATATACAAACAATAAAAAGTGAAACTGTTACATTGTCACTTAAAGTGATTCATATACAAATTTGCATTGAGAATTTTGCCAGATTTTTTTCCTTCCACATATCACATACATATTTTTCTTCAATATCAGCTTACCAGTTTTGAGGAAACCTTGTAATCTTGAATGCAGCTATGTTTATGCACTCTTCATCCTATATGCATTAAATGTATCAGTAGGTTTAAACTTAAATGAATCTAAAAATGCTGTTATTAAAGAGATTGAGATTTAAATGAAATTGAAACATGGTATGTTTTTCAGCACATGTACTCCAAAGATAGATGAATTTTTCAATCCTGATATAGAAACAAATGAAAAAGGATACAAGCTCTGATAGAGAGTTATAAGAGATTTCACAGCTCTGCTGGCATTGACACATGTGGCCCGTATAAGATTTGGCAACAGTTTTCCAGTCACAATTGCTCCATTAAACAAAGGACCAAAAAATGGGACCTGTCAACAAACAACATGAATATAAAGCATAAAGAAGTGAAAGAAATTCCTGTGGAAGAATTTGTATTATATTTGAGTTTTTAGCAGCAAAAGGTTTTTAACACCTACCGGTATGTGCACACATACTACTGTAAAAGTTTAATTTTTGTATTTTTGGTGGAGATCTGCTAAACTTGACTGCTATTACATAAATCAACCAATATTTACAGCATTTGAAAATAATCTTTAATAGTCTCAACAGAGTTGCCTCTATGTACTGGTTTTAAAACAAAATCATCATGTCAGAAACAACAAATATAATTATATATTATGGTAAATACATAGCCCATTATATATGAATTCTGAATTTAGATGAAACTACATCCCTTAATAATCATTGTCAACTTTCAACATGCATGCTAGATCAATGAGAAAAATGTAAAAATAGTTTCCTGTAACTGAAGACAGCTCCTTCCCTCCTTAACTTTTCTATAATGTTCCATAATATATTTGGGAGGAATTTGAGATGGTTTTTCTTTGCTGCTTTTGAAACTAAAGTAACCTTATTGTATGGCATATATTACAAGACTTTTTTTGCGGAATGTTTCCATTCTCAAAATGGTAGGAAAGTCTGCTGCCAACATGAGATCAATCTTTGGTTTTTTGGGGTTTATTCATAATATATGAAAATAACTTTTTGGATGGGATTGGTAATGAATTTAATGGGCTAGGATATTTGGTGATTCCAAAAGTAGTGCTTCTACCAGCCAATAAAATGTACAGATATTTGAGTTTTCTTCAACATATTCTTTCTGTTTACATGTGTGTGTGCTTATATGAAAAGCGGAACCCAAAACCTGTGGTAACAAACCACCTGAGGGCTACAAGCAGATGATAATGGTGTCAAAACTGCCCTCTAAGTTCTGGGGATGAAGTCACAGATATTAAAATAACTATGAGATTTCAGTTTGACAAACCATCAGATAAAATGGATCATGTTTAATAAAACGATACTGTAGTCCATTAAAACATATATGGAAAGCATCAGAATGTCCTATAGATTTTCAAAATTCTTGTGATTGTAAAGCAATATTATCTTCATTTACATTTTTGCTTATTTTGTAATTATTGAGCAAAATGAAGTAGTGCTATAACTCAATTAAAATACAGTTAAGTTTAAACAAACCATTTTAGTTCAGAGACCTATCTTTGATAGTAAGCAACATAGTTTAAAAGCTTGTGAATGGGAAAATTATTGTACCAAATGGCTGAGCATTAATCTCTGATGACTAGCTTCAATATAACGAGGCATCTGTGTCCCAGGGACCTCTCAGTGTGTCCCTGGCGGTATGCACACTGTATGAGTCTCTATGGCATTCTTTGTCTGCTTTTACAGGCAGCTTTTCCCCTCATTGTTTAGAATATCTTAATGCATCTGTGATGGGTGGTATGCATTCATACTAAAAGACTTACTATTGTTTTCTCTCAGAGGCTTTGTTGAGCAAAAGACTGAATCACAGTTCCCAATAATTATATTGGTTAATTAAACAGACAAAAAAGTTTGTCAATCATTGCATGGTTACCAAGCAGGAAGATAAAAGTGAAAACAATAAAGCTGTAGCAATAACAAAAGTAACAGCTATCACATCAGAGATTCTCATATCATGAAGCTATTAATACAAAATTGGTAAATGTTAACATTACTCCAGGTGTCTCTACTTGGATGCGAACAAAAAGGCTAACATTATGAATGTAAAAGGCCAAACGTTACCATGGATCCTGAAACCTGAAAAAGAAGTGACAGCTTTTTCATTTGATTAGAGAACTCAATTTAAATACCAAGAATTGCAACCAACCAGTCATTTATCTCTACAAGACACTTTCATTCATTCCATGGTCAGTAGCTGATTGACCAAAGGTCGGTCACATTTGCCCCTGAAATGTGTTGAATAGTTGATTGTATCATTATATTTTTAATGGACAATAAATTCCATTTTGGTCTTATTTTTTTCCAGAGGATTTTTTTTAATGCTTAATGCATAACTTAAACAAGCTTCTTCCTGTCATATATTTGCAAATATATTTTAGATTGCACTTAAATGTTGCTTTAAGAAAGTTGTCTAGAAATTGAATAACAGCAACCACTTCTAATATACTGTAAGCATTACAAAAGACATAGTGTTAGAGGGGGAGAATCTAATATTGAAATATTCTCTTCCAACTGGTTCCTTCCAAGAGTGAGAAATCCCAATGTTGGAATATTAATATTGAGGGGTCCTTGGTGCTCTCTGAGCTTGATTGTTTTCTTGCAGACATTTCATTACCCAAACTAGATAACATCATCATCAGATTTTGAAACGTCTACAAGAAAACAATCAAGCTCAGAGAGTACCCAGGACCCCTCATTTCAACCCTCAGCTATAAATATTCTCCTTTATTGACATTGATAAAATATTGGAATGAGATGGGAAAGAAGAAATTAGATTCCAAGAATCTATACCTCTCACAACCCTATACAAATAGCCTTCACTTAGTGACTGCCTTATACAACAGCCATTTTCAGTTATAAATGTGATGAAAAAATAACTTACAACCAGTCCTAGCACTGACAACCTTCGCAGGTCTATAAAGGAAAGGAAGGAAGATTGCAAGCCCAGTTGCAGTTCACTTAGCCAACTAATTACTTAATGACCAAGTTGCCAGTCCCAAATGTGGTCGATAAATGAGGACTATCTATATCAAATTACTGGTTTATAGAGAGATAAGCTCCAATAACATAACTGTGTACTCTTATTGGTCATTGAAGTATGCCTGGGGGGGCGGGAGTAATTGAAGTACACTATCCCAAAGGAAGTCACTTTCAAGAATATACCGGGAAAGCATGCCTGAAGAGGGAGATAGGGAAGCAATTAATCCTTTTTTACTGTTCTGAATCAAGCGTAGATTGGTTATGCTATCATCAGGCAGCTTAACAAAGACGCAATGGTACATTCAATCAGATTATATTTATTCTTCAGGCATCCTCTGACATCACTCACGGTTATGTAGAAGTTCTTCTGAATCTACAGTCATAATCTGGAACCATCACGAATATTGTAAAAAAGGATTAATTGCTTCCCCATCTCCCTGTTGCTACATCTTTTCCCGGTAGATTCTTGAAAGTGACTTCCTTTGGGATAGCATACTTCAATTACTCCCGCCCCCCAGGCATACTTCAATGACCAATAAGAGTACACAGTTATGATCACATGGCATGGACTACATGGCATGGACTACATTCCCCAGAATGCTATGTCTTAAAGAGACAGTTCTTAATTCTAGGCTAAACCCTTGATAAGCCAGCACAGATTCCAAGAATCTATACCTCTCAGAACCCTATACAAATAGCCTTCACTTAGTGACTGCCTTATACAACAGCCATTTTCAGTTATAAATGTGATGAAAAAATAACTTACAACCAGTCCTAGCACTGACAACCTTCGCAGGTCTATAAAGGAAAGGAAGGAAGATTGCAAGCCCAGTTGCAGTTCACTTAGCCAACTAATTACTTAATGACCAAGTTGCCAGTCCCAAATGTGGTCGATAAATGAGGACTATCTATATCAAATTACTGGTTTATAGAGAGATAAGCTCCAATAAAAGAGAATACATATGCTCTGGCAGAGCAAGCTACTATGTTAGTGTAGGGCAAAACCTACACTAACTTGCATTGATGATTTACCTAATTGAGTAATGGATGTCTACAAGCAAGCAACCAAGCTCAGAAAGCACCTAGGTAAGCTGTTACACTGACTGAAATCTCCTGAAACCTCTTCACAAAGAGGTAATCAACAAAACTTTCAGCAGGTTAAAATTGAAATTTGATTCTTCTGCTTAAAAGCACAGTGTTCTCTCTCTTCTCTTTTTCAGTGCTAGACTTTTTATTGGTCAAAGTCAATCTTTTTAATCAAGTTATACATCTGAATTTTAATAACATAAGAGGCTCTGGAAACCCCCTGCTTGAAAACAGGGCAAGAAGTTCAGCTTAAAAACCCACATGACAAATTGATAAACTTTAATATTAATAAACTTAATCTAAAAGTGTTATGTAAATACATTTCAATGAAAGATATTTCATTACAGAGTGCCAAAACAGATGCTTGATTTCAACAAACTTCAATATGTCAGATATTACTACTCTTCATTCTGATGCAAATTTCTAACTGCAAAATGTCTTTTAATTCTCTACACATCATCTGCTTCTGAATCTGAACTCCTTTTCTTTTTTCTCTCTGAGTGCTTCAGTGCCTCAGGGTAACAGCAAGAACTATCCCAGAAGGCTGACTCAGTGTGCCATTCTGACATCATCTTAAAATGAATTTATTAAGCAGCTGAACATTTTCTCCACACCAAACAGTGCCACAGGGTGACATTAATAAACACACACCGAAAAATCTGCGTAAACTGTGAAAAATTACAGCAGCTGAACAGGTGAAAATTAGATTCATCAATTTTGCTACTGGATATGATTGAAGGCACTAAAGAGTAAAGTAAGAGAAGGGAAAATAAGAGCACATGATCATTTTTGCTTATCGTCATTTGATATGAATTCTTATATCAGATCTTTCTAAGAACATAAGCAGGCATTTTGAGGTTATATAACCATGTATTATTCAATCAAAAATAAAACTAAATAAAAGTGCAAGTTTTTCTCTGAATGTTACCCTCAAACTATAGAATGTTCTTCATTTTTTATTCTTTTTTATTGAAAGTTAAGATAAAAATAAATACAGAATTAAAAGGAAAATAAAAAAGCAAAGGCAACTCTCTCCCCAAAAGGAAAAAAAGAAAGAAAATAAAAAGAAAACATCTTGAATTTATTTTTGGGATTCATTATAGAGTGCGAAGGGCTTTTTTTCAAAACCTTTTGATCAGAATGAATAATTAACTGGGTGATAATATACTATGTAAATTTGCTTACTGCCAACACATTGTAGAAAGGGTCAATTTAATGCACTTTAATGCCACATTTGGATTATTTTCATAGATTTAATGACTTAATGAATCAATTAAAAACAACACTATGTTACAAAGAGTTCCAATGAGATACATTGGGTTTAAATCCCATGCTCTCAGTTTTTTCAAGATTTCCAAAAGAACCTGTCATAATTGATATATGGATTTTATGTAATATTGAAAAGAGTCTCTTAATTTTAAAAGAACTAGATGTGTATAACTCTTCAAAATATGTTAATGGTTGTAAGTGATGAGTTTTAGCAAGCTTAAAAAAGGAATTATAGAACTTGACTCATCTGAAATAAAGCTGAAACATGACTAATCCTTTTGCAGAACAGATTTAACAATATGAATTTTCATAAATAATTAAACATTTAATTCTATTTAACTCAGTCTTTGTATTAAATACATTTGCCTTTGTAAGAAAATGATTAAGAAACAGGAACAGAAATCAGGAGAGTCTTCATTTTTAAGCTGTCTAAGTTTTAACTATGAATTTGAAATGGTTGCCTAAAAGCAGTAGTTTTTTATTACTAAAAGGTTGGTGAATATTTTTATTTCACCAGATCTTTGAGGCTTTAAGGATCCCATGAATGCCATGGCTTTTTATTGTTTATTTCAATTTATTTTTATACATTAAATACATACATACATACATACATACATACATACATACATACATACATATATATATATATATATATATATATATATATATACATACAGTATATATTTGTATTGTATTTAAACTGCTGGACTTTAAATGACACTGTTATAACACACAGCAGTACTGAAGGACAATAGAAGGAAGATAAAATCATAATATAAAATGCAAATAGCACAAATAAGCAATAAATGGTATAGTTCTTATTCTCCAAATACTGCTGGAACAGTTCAGTCTTTAAAAACTTCTAGAAAGCCAGTAATGAGGGCACCATTCTAACTTCGGGGGGGGGGAGGCCAACTCATAGTACAGGGCCACAACTGAAAAACATTGATATCTCCTCCCTCCCCTTTACTTACTTCATGGATTGGGGGTCATAAGCCATTCTGAAGAGGTATATGCATTTTAAATGGGTTAAATGGGCTGCTTCCTTACAGAGAAGGCAGCCTGTAAGCATCTAAGTGTCAGGGGAGGAAGGCAGGCAGGTGGATGCCAGATTCCCACAAGGAAACTCAATGTAGAAGCCAGCAGAAAGTCACAATTTGCTCCTACTTTTACTGCTTTTCTGTCTGCCCTTGGTCATTCTGTTTCTCTGTTTAGGTAAGGAAATATCTCTGAAACAATGATCCAACAGGTCATGGATTGTCTAGGTTTTTTTAAATAACAAATCAAAGATACTTCACATCCTCTCTTAAACCAGCTCCTGCTATGTCCATAGTTCTGTTTATTTTGTGACCATGGCTTTGATTGCCCTGCGTTTTCTGTGAAAGATATGCCAGAAACTTTCATCTTAAGCTCCCGTTTCTGCTATCCTTAACTACAAGGGAACTAGCTATACAGCCCGATCTCCATTTTCATCAATTATACCTGGTCCTCTACAGCCACAGTAATGATAGCATCCTTTCACCTCATCATCAAAGAGGTGAGAATATTACCAGTACTATCTTGGACAGTTGGCCCTGAACCACTTCTTAGAATTTTAGCTGGCTTTTTTGTCCCAATAGCTGGGGTTTCGTTGAGTTAAATCACTCCACACATCTCCATTCTATGGTTTGTATTTTAATTTCTTAATTTGTCTCCACCTTCCAGTATATCTTCAGCATATATTGATTAGATGCCTTCAAGTCAATGTCAACCACATAAATAGATAATACTTTAAAATGTAAATTCATTTTGTAAATATTTCTAAGCATTTGTGATTTAAAAAAAACCTTGCTGCTTTAACTCTGATGAACATGTCTATGCACAGGGGAAATAATGATATGGGAGGCAGATGTGCCCTAAGAATCTATTCCAGAAGCTCTAATAGAAGAAAAAAACTACTTAACTTTATGTCTAAGAAGTTAATCAACCTTTCTCAACCCTGGAAGCTCCAGTAGAGCCATCACCTTCTCTATGTTGGCATTTGCAATTACTGAAACAGCCTGTATCTTTCTCCTAGGTAGCACACCATAGCAGATTTAATCACACAAGCTGCAATTGCTCTAGATTTTGTTTATCAGACCAGCCTAAGCTTTGCAGGGAGCTATCCAGGGTGCTATCTGGTTTTCTTGACTTTGCTTTACTGTTATTGGTTCTGTGCTTTACTTATTTTTGGTTTTTAATGATGATTTTATACCTTTTCAAGCATATTATCAGGACAGTTTTCAACAAAATGTCAAAAGTATGATAAATAGGAAGAGCATATACTAAATTAAAAGTAGAGAAACTGCACAAACAAAAAAATGTATCAAAGACAAAAACTATCAACGCATAACACATCAACAAAACAGCCTGCAGAAATAAGTGAAAATACTTGTGGCTTTTAAGTTATCAGAATGAACAAAAGGAATGCCCTTTTCAAGACAGAGTTCCACATGCAGGGTTTCATCTCTTGTACATCGTCCCAGCTATACAGAAATTAGAAGACCAGAACAAATTGTTTTCAATGAAGTATGGAAAAATAGCAAGAGCAAAAGCAATTCATAAAAGTTCATTATAAGTTCAAGTACCCTAATTCCAATTAGGATATAGAAATTTGCTAAACAGGCCTGAGGACTGCGAGCTCCGTTTTCGTTGGCAGAGGGTTGCAGGAGGCCATTGCAGCCGAAAACAGAGCTCAGGAGCCTGTTTTCGCTGGCAGAGCACTTGGGCCACCACAGCCTCCCCGGCCCCCCGAGGTCAAACACAACCCTTATGCGGCCCTCAATGAAATCGAGTTTGACACCCCCTGGTCTAAAAGGTGGTTCACCACAACCAGTGTGAAATGTCTTGCTATATGCAGGAGGATTCCTGAATAAAACTACCCCAAATATCTTATTCTGAAGGAACTTTTCTTTTCTGGGTAATTATAAAGTGGCATGCCAATTACAGGAGCTGAAAACCAACACAAATAGAAGGCAACATTTGATTTAGTTACAGTACTTACAAGAGTAGTAAGAATGTTTTCAAGAAGTACAGTATAAAGACAATGGAAAAAATACCATGCATCAATACCAATATAAATGTAAAAAATGCCAGGACATTATATCAATGTTAGTTTCAACTACAGAAAGAATTCAACATCATTTCAAACTCATTTTAATATCAAACCTAATTTTTGCATTTTTAATTTTTATCTGATTTTACTTTTGTAGTTGCTTTAGATTCATCTTGGTGAGAGAAAAAAGCAGGAATATGTTATTAATTTAAAATTTAAATGTTGAACTTCTTTATTTTTTGTACATTTTGAAGCCATGTATACACATTAAAGGAAATAATTTTATTCTACTTTCTCTCATATTTCTACAGTTCCTGAATGACCTCGTAATAAATAAATGAATGTGTGTGTATATGCATGTGTGTATAACATATACTTTTTCTGCAGTTACTAAAGAGGTACAAGTTACACATCTGTCAGTAATTAAATCAATTCACCTACACTCATAAATATAAGTCAGACTACTTAACATTAAATTTTTCATTTCATTAAGGGAAAAAAACACTTTTTAAGAATCAATTTTCTTTAGAATTAAGAATGATTCTACTATTATAAGAACCTGACCGTGTTGTATTGAACTTTAGGACCTACCTGTGGTTTCTTCATAATCTCGATGTAGAACATACGATTCCTCATTGGATAAATAATAATTAAAACATCACCAAAATCTGTTGGTATAATGCCCCTGCGATAATTTCTGGTGTGTTCAGACCAGATAACATGAACTTCATCATTTCCCAAGTGACGAAGCTGTAACAGCAAATGGATTTGCTATTAATCAGAATGACAGAAGAGTTGGAGGAGCTAGGCTATAGGAATGAAATTACAATGCCAACAGTATATCTGCTTCATCAGAGAAAATTGTATAAAAATTATTTTCTGCATGTTAAATAACTTTCTTTTTTCAAACATTATGGGACCTCACATGGATTACTATTTTGTGATAAATGAGTAATAATATATGAATGACTGGAACATCAAGAAAATGGGAGGAGCTAATAAGAGATAATTCACAGTAGATATGCTTTGTATCCATTGCAATTCAATAATTTTCATTCAATTTTTAGTAACTACATTCAATTAATCTAGGATGAAATTAACAAAGTGAACATTACAAAAACAGTTTACAATTTCAAAAGCTGTGGCAAAACCAGTGTCCTCTAAGAGGTTAAAATGGTTGTTAAACTGCCTGTCATAAGTCAAGGATTACCTGTATTAAAAATGGCCCAAGCTGTTAATATTTAAGAAAGCAACAAATGCTTACACTGGAAATAAATGAACTTAAAATACTGTTTGTTTATAATAAATTACAGATTATATATAAACATTTTCTGTGTGTACATTAAAATACCAAGGGTTTAAAAAGCAAGTCTCAGTTTTTGATAACAAGTATTGAGTTCTAAAATGCAGACATTAAAATTAGAAACGGGATCCATATTTTAAATGATCCCAAATAGAAGGACATCTTCAAAGAACAAAAGTTAGTAAAGAGTCTAATTTAATTTTGCTATCAACCCTATCTAGAATTATTACATTTCTTCAATGTATCTGCATAATAAGATACCCTGTAGTTTTTGAACATTTGCTATTTTTTCAAGCCTTTTAACAAGAATTGCATGTTTGGGCATGCAAGTCTATGTGTCATTCGGCAACTATTGCTTAATAAATAGTGATAAAGGATCTTTAGCTATTCTCCTTGTCTGCCAGGCTTACACACTAATGCTGACTGTGGTCATGGTATAGACACCTAATAGTCTGACCTCTTTTCCCTACTAATTGTATTATGGAGCCAGCTGGCTTCAGAAAGGAGTTGTCTGCATGATTGAAGAACTTCTGCTAGGGTTAGGCATTGGTGCTACTTTTACTGAGTAATAGCCCGTCCTGACATCCCCATTGTCTGCCTGACAGAGTGCCCATCCTAAAATCGAAGTTTTATTTGTAAATTAACCAAGAAACTTCCTGCCAGAACAGTGCTGCCTGGAGACTGATAATGTGTGCCTTTCATTCCCTTTCACTCTTACTGTATTCACTGCCAATTTGTTTTCTGCTGCCAGCCAGCCTTAGGCTATAAAAAGCCTTGTAAGACATAAGTGCAATTATAGTCCTGGAGTCAAATGAATTGAACAAATCCAATAGCGCAGCTCTGTCTCCACTTTGCAAACCCCTACAGCAGTTAGATTAGCTGCTAAAAATCTAATCTAGCTATAACTAATGAATTTCTTGAGTAAAGAGCAAAAGTTCATTTGGGGGGGGAGCCGTGTTTCTCAGCTGAGTGGCTTTCTGTCACTAATTGATTTTTTAAATAAAAAAGCTACATATAATTTTGACAAGGAGCTGTTAGTTAGCCATGGTGCATGTATCTCTACTATGGTTACAAGATGATTGGATTGAAAACAAAAATGAAAGACTGTACATAATGACAAATCCTTAAGACCAAAAAATACCATCAAATGGTTATTTCACAAATCTGTCAGCAATTGCAATTACTTTACTGTTTTTTCACCAGACTATGAAGAAAATAGAAAACTGAGTTGTTCTGCTGGCTGGTATTAAGGAAACATGTGTTTAATTATTTTATTCTAAACCAACTAGTAATATTCCTCAATAGTTGTAAAATTTATGGTACTTATTTTAGATGTCATGTGCAGGTGCAACTATTTTACATACAAAAAAGACTCTCTTATCATTAAATATTTCTATGACATCTGTCTTATTCTGTGGGTCAAAAAATATACTGCCTGCCGCAGAATGGTCATATTTACAGGCAGTTTTTCTGGGCAGCAGGTGGTATGACCTTCTGTCATGCTATTGAGTTTGTCAGCTAAGCAAGTTATTCAGCTTTCTCCTTCCAATGCTTGAAAATTGGCAAATTAAAAGGAAGGGGGAATGATAATAGCAGGAATACAAGTATCACCTAAATAGCTGAAGAGGCAAAATGTATTGTTAAATAGAGAAGCAATCTTAAAATGTGTATTTTTTTCTAACAAGATATTTAAATATACAAATTTATATAAAACAAAATCTGGAATATAAATATTAAAAATGTCTGCCTCTATAGATAGACTATTAAAAGATGTTATGAAAGAGAATCGAGTTCTACCACACAAGATAAAGACTGATTTCAAAGTGTATTTAAAAATGATGCGGCTACAAGAACGACACGGAACAAGATGTTACATTGGACATGCAAAACAAACCAGGTGATGTCTTAATAATTAAAAGGGATATTCAAATAACAAAGCAAGTAAGTGATTGTAATTGTAATCTTTAATAAAATTACTTCACAAAACCCCCAAACACAATAAACAATCATGCTGCTAACAGGAGGCAACAGGCACTTCTGAAAAGATAATATTATATTATTTGATATTTAGGTTTATATTTTACCTTTTTGGTCAGTGAGTCATCTGAGTCAGATGGCATTCGTGTAGATACATGAAAAATTACTTCTATAGTTGAAGTAGCATAATATGGGGCTGTTTGTCCTGTGCTACCGTTACGTTGAAGGCCACCCATAAACCCACAGTGAGTTGAAAGATCAACCTTAATCAAGCAAAAAATAAAGATGTTATCTGTAATTCTAAACAAAGATAAAGGAAATATCCTCTGAATTTACTGGAACACTTTTACTAAACAAACTTAAAATTAATGTTTTGTTTTGGTTATTTTAGCTGACTTGTAAGTCACTCTAATTGAAGTCCACTTTGATGGCATATATCTCAGTCTTCATAAATTGGTATAAAGCAAGACCTTACAATAAAATACACAAACCTTAAAGTAACACTAAAGCAAAACACATACAGTAGCACTAGGCATATAAATTAGTTTGTTTTATAATTATTCCTACACAGAACACTTCAGATTAGATATCAAATATACTACAGATATCACAGATATCATACATGTTATATTATAATATATGATATACCATTCAGATGTATTAGAAAAGTAAATGGTTTCAGTGACAACTAAATAATGAGGTCTGGAATCAGTGACTACCAGTGCATTAACTAATGGGTTGTAGAATATCCAGAAGGGTGCATAAAGTTCTCCTTAGCAATAGCAATAGCACTTAGACTTATATACCGCTTCATAGTGCTTTTACAGCCCTCTCTAAGCAGTTTACAGAGTTAGCATATTGCCCCCAACAATCTGGGTCCTCATTTTACCCACCTCAGAAGGATGGAAGGCTGAGTCAACCTTGAGCCGGTAAGATTTGAACCGCCAAAATGCAGCTAGCAGTCAGCTGAAGTAGCCTGCAGTGCTGCACTCTAACCACTGTGCCACCTCGGCTCCTTATAAACATTTTATGGTAGATTTTCTGAATGAGGATAACTAAGTGCTCAGAACTAAAATTCTTGCAGTAGCCATTGGTACTATATTATTTGGTAACACAATGGACATTATGTTGGGGTTTATAGATGTTCTGAGTAAAGAAAAATTATAGGATTAGCTTTCCTGGCTTCTTTGCTAAGTAGTAACCTAAGTGATAGTACATGTCTGTTGAGAACATGTGAGAGTTGCACTCAGGCTCAGTAACGAAAGAAATGCTGGATTAAATAGATTGGACTAGACCAGTTAATCTAAAATGTGGAGAAATTAATATCACTAGCTCAAATATTCCATTACCACCATTAATATTATTATTTGAAACAAGACATTTGGGCAATATTTACCTCCCAACCCAATCCAGCAATAAAATCTTCATATGCTTGGCTTCCTTGTGGATTGGACAATATTGAGCATTTATCTTCTTGTCCTTCAGCAATGTAAACTACTGCAATCTTGTGAGTTTCACGACTGCAAAAACAAACAAAAAATATTGTGTTACCTTTATATATTTCTATTCTGAAGAGTTACATGCAGTGTAAAATAGGTTTCAGCAAATATAATGAAGAATATATAATTAAAAATATACAAACTATAATTTTGTTGACAACTGAAGAAAATATAAACCCCCCAAGTTTAGTTATTGGCACTTCACATTTTTCTTAAAAATAGACAATTTTAAAAAATTTAAACATTTCTCCCTGCATGGGTTGTATTCTTCTCTTCTACTCATTAAACTGACCCTCTGGAGCTCACATGACTTTTTTCTTTTACTATCTGTTTTCCTTTTGTGAATTTGACATGTATGTAAGCTATGAAATATAATGTTACAAATATTCCTACAACTACTGAATTCTACTTCATTTGGCATTATTTTAATCTTGGCTAGGAATGTAAACCAAAGATCATTGCAAACCATCCATTAAAAAAAATCGCAAATTTGTTTCCCAACATTCTGAAATAAAACATTACAATGATTCAAATATGTGTCTACTGAGTACTCATTATATAAACTCAATTTATAACCACATCAATTTTGTCCTTTTTATTTTATCATATGACCACGATTTACAATATTTTTTGCTGGAAACTGCCATTTACTTCCAGTTTACAGCAAAAAAACCTGAACAATGGAAGTTTTTTTGTACTGGGTTCAGACAATGGGTTTCCTTAATGACTGTGATGTTCACTTAATGATCGCTGCAAAGAATGCCATTAAGTAAAGGGATTCACTTAGTGACCACTTCAGAAAAGGTCATAAAATCAGGCACAGCCACATGCTCACTTGTTTAACAACTGGCATGCTTTATGGCCATAATTCCAGGCTCAATTACAGTCATAAGTCAAGGACTACTTGTAGGCAAAACCAATCAAAAACTGTCCAAGGATCAAATTTGTGTGGATAAGTAAATTTTATTTATGTATGTTCAAGACCAATATGGCTTTGTATGGAATTTGTTCATAACGATGGATTTATATTTTGTAATTATAAAGAAAGAGTAAGATATGTATTTTTAGAAAACATTAAAAAATGTTGCAGCTGATACTCTAAGCATATTCACGAATTGTAAGTAATTAGAATGTTTAACTTACCATTGTCTAGAGTCTAAATTTTTCAGCTCTCTCAATAACTTAGAATTTTTCTTCAAAATATTAAAACTTTTTCTAAAATAAATAGAATAAAATTATGGTAGAATATCTCATAATACATAACTAGTATTTTGTAACTAACAAACTGGTGTATTTTGTTAATTTAACTACTCTGAAGTCCTCCTATCTGACTGCTTTTGGCTCCCAATAATCCCTCCCTCCAAACCTATTAACTTGTGTTTAATGGTCTAATACCAGGATCTAGAGACCTTTTAGTATAATGTACCTAAGAAAGTGGGATAAAACATAACCTTCTATAACTATTTACGCAGCTTAGTCAGAATGGAAGTATATTAGTTACTTGATTTTTCTATAAGCATGTTATCTAGTAGATACATTTTCTATTTTCAAATTATATTTTCTATCTTACCTATAAAATTTCAGTTAAGAGAAATTCATTAAAATTGAAATATTTCCTGCCAAAATAGTGTGTGTATGTATTTATGGATACACACATGCATGCACACATACAAACTTATCTGAAAGGAAAAATGAGCAAATTTCAATTAGGTGATATCTGGAAAATAATACAAATAATTAAGAATTAAGAATTAATCGTGACACTTAAAGAATAACATACAGTATATCTTATGTTATAAATTCTTAGATCAGAGGTTCTTGGGTTGTTACTGTTGTTTTGCTGAAGAAGGCTAAAGTGGCAGTGCCTATGCCTCTGAAGCTGACAGTGAAAACCTAGGATCTACTTTTAAATATTTATTATGGCAATGGTGATCTAGTTCAAATGTGACAGTTTTAACTTTTGGGGTACTCTAGTTTTTATAGGAGCTAGACATCAGAATAAACATTTTTCAATAAATACCTTTTAATACTGTATTGGAGTAGGGAAATCCTTACAATTGAATAAGTTGGAAAATAATTATTTCCTATCCACCCAGATGTATTACTCATAAATGCTGAAGCCAAATGACAACTATAAGTTAGTTGTCTATATGAACTATAACTATTAGTTCATATCAGAATTTTAATTAGTAAATAGCAACTTAAGCATGGCCCATTAGTTTGCCTATAATAAATATTTAATCCATTTAGGTTGAACTGCTATGCCAAACTAAATTCAGGATAGGCACTGAGATTATTTTTAGAAGCCCCTATTATCACCCTTTAACCAGATGGATAGAAGTAGCAATCTCACTTGAATTACACTAATTATTGCAATTTATTTCCCACTTTTGTGATCTTTGCTCAGATCTGTCCTTTATTAAAGAGGCCAAGAAAATATTAAATTGGAGGGGGAGGAATGACTTTACTGTTAATTTTTATTCTTGAATTACCCAGGAGGCATTTTCCACCTTGTGATAGCATTCCTTTTTCTGTTTAAAGACTCCAATCTTTAAAACCTCCTCAGAGGGCGGAGCTATCTGTCTCCCAAACTAGACCGAGAGAGCAAGATTGGCCCTCAGCCTCAAGAATGTAAGTTTTTTAAATCTGTAATTTACTTCAGTGAAATGCAGAGAGTCAGGATGCATACAGTTAAACTATGAAATTCACTGTCAGAAGTGGTGGTAATGGTAGCCAAATAGGTTTGTAGGGGATCAAACTATCAATGCCTATTAATAATTGATATTTGTTTACTATCTTCTAGTAGGCAGAAAGCTTTAGATACTGGCTGCTGAGAAGCAATCTAGAATAGAATAGAGCTGGAAAGGAGCTTGGAAGTCTTCTAGTCCAGCCCCCTGCTCAAGCAGGAGACCCTATACCACTTCAGACAAGTGACTGTCCAGTCTCTTCTTAAAAACCTTCAGTGATGAAGCAGCTACGATTTTTGAAGGCAAGCTGTTCCACTAGTTAATTGTTCTCACTGTTAGGCAGTTTCTCCTGAATTCCAGGTTGCTTCCCTCCTTGAGAATAATTTGACCCCTCTTCTTTGTGGCAGCCCTCCAAATATTGGAATACTGCCATCATGTCTTCTTTTCTTTAGACTAGCCAAACCCAAATTCTGCAACAGTTCTTCATGTTTTAGTCTCCAGGCCTTTAAACATCTTAATTGCTCTTAGTTACTCTTCTCTGAACTTTTTCCAAAGTCTCAACATCTTTTTTATAGTGTGATGACCAAAATTGGTTGCAATATTCTAGGTGTGGTCTTACTAAGGTTTTATAAAGTGGTACTAATACTTCACGTAATTTTGATTCTATGCGTCAGCCCTGGAAGCCATCTTTTTCATTGGAGCTTCAGGGCTGCCACATTTAGTGCCTGGGAAAACGGGAGGGGGGATTGCACGGAGTGGAGGAGGATTAGCCATAATAACATTCCTTTCTCTGGGAGTCAAGGGCATTCGGCCTGCACCTGGATGGGAGTGACTGGGGGTTGTTTCCAGTTGGGATGGCGAATTGATTGGACCATGTGATGGACTTGTGGGAGCAGGGGATGAATCTTTGACTTTCTTTTGGGTGGGGAAAACCCGGAACTCTCAGATTTTCCTGGTTTTCCCAGATGTGCCAATATGACATCTCTAATAAAATGGAACTTTGAGGAACTTCAAGCCTCGGGGTCTTCTTTCATTGGGGGTGTTACTTGGAACCCTGACAGCCTGTTTATACAACCCAGGATTGTATTAGCTTTTTTTGGCTGCCACAGCACACTGCTGGCTCATATTCAAGGACTCCAAGGTCCCTCTCACTATTACTGTTTTTGAGCCAGGTCTCACCTAATTTGTACTTATACCTTTGGTTTTTCCTGTCTAAATGTAAAACTTTGCTTTTTTCACATTAAAATTCATATTGTTGGATAGGGTTCATTTTTCAAGTCTGTCAAGATCTTTTTGGATCTTGAGCTTGTCTTCTGGGGCGTTGGCTATGCCTACCAGCTTAGTGTCATCTGCAAGTTTGATGAGTTCTTCTAATACCTCATCTAAGTCATTTATGAAGATATTGAAGAATACTGGGCCTAAGATGGAATCTTGTGGTACCCTACTGCTTACTTCTCTCCATGTAGCCCTTTTCCAATCCTCAAGGACTTCCCCGATGCTCCGTGATTTTTGAAAGATATGGTACAATGGTTCTGAGATAATATCTATTTAGATTGTCCCAAAATAGGTATAAAAACTGGCCCCTCGGCCCCTCCAGTTGAATTCAGTCTTTTTACTGGTCCCAAAGACTTTGCTTTTAGACATTCCGGTTCTTAGCTGTTCTACAGAACCCTTCTTTTAAGACAGGGCTTGCCTGCAAGTTCCAGGAGGAGATATCATTCCAAGGTGGAAAATGTCTCCTGCACAACTTAGGAAAATAAACAGGTGACCAGGGACCCAAAGAAAGAAAAAGGAAACAGCAGCAGCAATGAATAATAAAAAAGTAATGGTACGGAGAGCTCTGGAAAAACTCCACAAACTTACCTGATGATACTAGCTGATGAATTATGTTGAGTTGAATTGCAAAAGGGAAATAGATTTTTCCTTTTCTTTTACAGGGAGTAGAAGATCTGATTGGAATTCTGGAAAGGCACCAACTATATTTCCCTCCTTTCCTCAATAAAGAGCTCTATATACCCTGTTCTGCAAGTGATGGGAGAGCAGTCCTAGCACTTCTTCCATAATAGATACTGAGTGCCTGACCATTTAGAGGCAGCTTTTAAAAAATAATAAACCATTCCCCTCCACCACCACTCACTGTACAAACTGAGTTGGAAGAGGAGGCTAATTTGATTCTTTCCTAAATTAAAAAAAGGCTTAGCTTTCCTCCTCCTTTCTTCAGAAATAAGTATCACTTGAAGATCCAACCTTACCTAGGATAACTGTTTACTAAGGAAGAATAGGGAACCTTTAGGAAACTTGTGACTAAACATTGGTCTATCTTAAAAGAGAGCGAAAGAGAGTGAGAATGTAAACAAGGGTAGAATGGCCTCTCCTTCTCCTTGGATGCTAATTAGAAGTTAACTCAGTAAAAATTGCTCTCTCCCATTGGGTAAGGAAAAGTAAATAGTCTTTTAGTCCATCACTACTGGGAAAGGCACTAATGTTCCTTCCCACCCCCTCAAAATTCTTAGAATACTGTGAATGCTTACCTTTTTTCCCACGAATTCATTCCTAAGCCATTTAGCAAAAGCCTACATAAATGAAATGGTGATTGTAGCAGAGCAGATCTTGGCATCTTCTGATTTTCACTTTTTGTATTATGATTCAGATGGTATCCATGAGCATATTCATTTTCTATGCAACTTTGCTGCATTATTGCTTCAATGATATCATTAGCTTGGGCATGACTCATGACAGACGGGGATGGGGATGGCTCATTTAATTTTATTTGTGGATGTAAAAGACACTCAGGACTACTATTGCCAATCTTTTCTAGCAACCTATCAAGAGCATCTTCTCCATCATCTATCTGAATGAAATCAGTTGGAGACTCAAAGTTCTGCTTATTTTTTTCCATAACCACAGAGAATTTTCTGTTCATCTGATCTACTGAACAAGCAGCTAACGGTCCATACATCAATTGTCCATCCCATGAATATTTTCCAGAGATATCCCTAACAATTACTCTTACTTCTGAGAAAGATTCTTCCAATTCATCATCCATCCCACTTTTTGAAGGAATCTGGAGGTAAGAAATGACAGCATTGTCATTAAATTCAAAGATCTGTAAATTGGGGCTTCGGAAGACTTCAGGTGACAGTTCAGAAGATTCCATACAAGAATTGTTGTGATTTTCACTAATAAGACTATGTAGAACAGCAGGTCCTTCAGTCAGAGGATAATGGCCCAAATTGTTAACTAGATGTGCCATAATCATTCGTGCTGTCAGTGGTATTAACTCCAAGCTCCTCCGCTTCATTTCTGAAAATAATTAATCATAACAATTATAATTAAAAAAAATAAAACAGCCTACAAACACACACACACACACACACACACACACACACACACACACACCTTTCTCAATTTTGAAACTTAGGACAAGATACATTCTCAATTTTTATAACTTTCTAAAATGAGAAAGGTACAAGATGTACAGTCTGACAACAAATTAACTAATAATATAATTTTAAGAATAGTATCTAAAGATATGCTAGTTGTGGATTTGAAACTAGAGACAGATTTGCTCCATGTATATTTAAAGATACCACATTATTTAACCATAAATTGAAAACTGAAGAATATTAGAAACAGTTTTTCATAAATCTACATAAGAGAGCAAAAGATCAGGAGCAGATTATTATTTCAAATTATTTCAAATCATCTGCAATAACTGTTTAATTTGCTCCTATCTGTGATGCTGTTATACTTTGGCAACAATATGCAAGGTGTGTGGTCCAGACTGAAGTCTACTGCAGCAGTTCCCAGCTTTTCCAGCTTGGCAGCCTGGCCCGATGTGAGGGCGGGTGACTGGCAGGCACACGCATGCACACACAGGTCCATTTATGCAAACGGCGGGCACGGGCGCCCTCCGCTAATGCAAATGGAGTTTTGCACATAAGCAGATGGTATTTGTGCTTGCGCACGAAGTTCCACTCACATGAGCAGAGGGCGCTTGTGCTCATGTGCGAAACTCCACTCTTGCGAGTGAAGGGCACTGGCGCATGAAGCTCCATTCACGTGAATGGAGCTATATGCATGAGCGCAAACGCCCTATGCTTGCATGAGTGGAGCTTTGTGCGCGAGCGCAAGTGTGCTATGCTCATGCGAGAGGAGCTTCATGCATGTGGGCGTCCCATATCTCCCACGGCCCAGTTTCAAACAGGCTACTGCCTGGTAATGGGCCCATTGGACAGTTACCCTATTGCTTCCCACCTTTCTGTTCCAAGAAAGCGACAGTCAATTGTTTTCCTTCCTGTAGACAAAGCTTAATGTACATAAACATTTGTTTTTTTAAAAAAAAAATTGTTTAAATTTATTTACATAAATTTATTATGTAAATTTAAATTTATTTACATAAGAAAAAAAATGGAGATGGAGCCAATCAAATGATAAATTTGATTATATTGCTGCTGCCGTAGGGGTAAGAAGAAAGAAAGAAAGAAAGAAAGAAAGAAAGAAAGAAAGAAAGAAAGAAAGAAAGAAAGAAAGAAAGAAAGAAAGAAAGAAAGAAAGAAAGAAAGAAAGAAAGAAAGAAAGAAAGAAAATCAGCTGGTCGGTTGGTCTTACAAGTCATATTATACTGAGATACATATAAAGATAATCATAGAACTGTTTGGCACTTTAAGAAGTAATAGTAGAAGCAGATCAGAGTTTGACAAAAACAGCCAAAGTAAGAAGAATAAGTAGTTGAAGTAACAAAAATGTGAAAAAGTCCATCCTTAACTTTATTGCCTGTCAGAAAAAATATCTAATGTTCTAAAACCTTATGCTGGATTTGGCACTAGGCTATGTGCAAAATTATAAATTTGGTTTCCATATCATATAAAAGTTGGTATGAGACTTATTTTTAAGATATAAAGTTATACTTGATGTTGATGCATAAAACTTAATGAAAAGCATAAAGCATAAAGCATCCTAGCAGTATTTATTATCTATAAAGCCAAGTTTCCATACTCCATAGGAATCTAAGGTTGGATTATACTTAAGAAGAAAAAAGAACTGGCAATAAAGCATAAGTAAGTATTTAAAATTTGTTTAAACTTATGATAAACTGGTTTCTAAAGCTGTGAGCTTTGTACATTGCCACCAGATAGAAAATAACAATCAAACCTGATTGTTATATTTCCAACAGTGTTTTGAATATGTATTATATACTTTGATGATCAACACTGGATAATATACTAACTAAAGAATTCTCATCCCAGTTTTTCCTAACTATAATATTCACAGTAAATTTAATATCTACTTTCCACCAATATTCCCTTTATTGCATACCAATTTTCCTGTAATCATGTAGTCTTTGACTTTTTTGAATCACTTTTATATATA
>QLTV01003124.1:3320669-3332102 GCA_003457575.1 Thermophis baileyi
TTGGCTGTTCCACATAAACTAGTAAGCAGTTCAGGAGATTGTTGCTCCCTTTGTTACAAATAAATATTATAAAAAAGTAAATTCTGTTTGTGATAATTGTTTGGCTACACTATATTTTTAATATGCTAGTTGTGATAATTTTATGCCAAGTCAAATTGCCCATAGTCATATTTTATGTTCCTAAAGTAACAGAATGACTTTCAATCTTAAAAAGACAAAAAAGTGCTAATGTAGCATTTTTTTTCAATTTCCGTTTCCCCCCCCCAAAAAAACCGGGAAAAAAACGGGTTTTTTTCTGAGCTTCAAAATTTCCGGAAATTTTACATCTCTAGGGCTTGCCATTGCCTCTTTCTCACAGCTAAGAAAGAGTGGCTGGCCCAAAGTCACCCAGCTGGTTTTATATCTGTGAGACTATAAATGAGAATCTTCTGATCTAGCCCACTCAAAGACTGACTATACTGCTGAAAACAAGATACAATAATTTTGTAGTACCATATTCTTAAGTATCATGAATCATATTACTGGCTTTCAGATTTTTTTTTAGAATTTTATGAAACTATATTTGCATTCCCATCTTAGCTCAGTGAATCTTTATTCTTCTAAAGATTGTAGGTTGAATCTAAATACAGGGGTGTCAAACTGGCGGCCTGTGGGCTGGATGCGTCACACGCAGACCATGCCTACCCCAACTCCACAAAGGCAAAAAATGTCATGATACATCACATGACATCAACGTGAGGCGGTGAGTTTGACACCCATGATCTAATACATATTGCTTCTGAAGTGTATGGTTAATCAGTAATTATTTAAAAATTCATTTTGCTGAATTTGAATACCCACATTCTCAAATCAGTACTCATATTTTGGTGAGTTTTGAATTCATCCCATTTGGAGTAACCTTGATAAAATATCTGTAAATATGGCCTTGTTAATGGATAAAGCCTACTGATGAGCCAAATTTAAGCAAATTGCTATTGGTATTAATATTCCAATTTTTTTTTTACAACTAATTACTCAAAGGTTTGTACTAATAGTTTCTAAGGCAAATGTCACCCACATGTCATCCTTCACTGGAACCTTTTCAAAAATAATCCCTGATGGCTTAGATTTATGTAGCTTTTCCACACTGTGCCTAGCTAGGATGAATTCAAGGTAACCAAATATTTTTGACAAGCTGTTGCTGCCAAATGTTTCAAATCTTCCCTTTTGTAAAGCAATACAGAAAACTGCCAATTTAAGAAGAGAATTCACCTCCAAGGAAATTGCAACATAAGAACTTCTGTGTAATGTCAGTGAGCTTACAAATACATAAATAAGGTAGTTCAAACATACTAGGTTGTTTCCTTCCTTCAAAGTACAGTTCTGTAAATGTAAATAGCATTCAGCAGTCTGCAGCCTAGCAAATCAATCATTTTAATTGAATGCTAAGTACACAGAAAGAGTAAAACCACAACCAATAAGAGAAGCACAGAACAACAGCAACAGAAATAGGTTTATAACTAATCCTGCCACACACATCCTTTACCACGTTCATAGCTGATCTATAAACATGCAAAATGATTTTGATTATAGTTCCAAATCATTCCACAATTACCAAAATGAAAATTTCAAATGAGAGATTGGTTCTGGAAGTGCTTCCATTGTTTACATAATTGCAGAATATAATTTAGTGTCAGTGCTGTTATAGAAAAAAATAGAAAAAAGCACTGCAAACCATTGCTATACAAAATGTTGTAGAATCAGAACAGGAAGAAGGAAGAGTTCTGCTCATGATTAAATATCATAATTTATGTTGATAAATTTTCATTTTCAAAGCACCAAAAAAAATTTATACTGCATATTTATTTTAAATATCTTCTTTCACCTCTTTCAAATTTACTGAAAGGTTTTAAAATACCTTTTTCTTATATTCATTATTCACTATTGACATTTATACATGTAAGGTGATAGTCTGCCATATGTCTTCAGAAAGATTCTGAGTTGTTGCTAACCAGAAAGAAGTTAACAGATTAATTCCTGCCTTTAATTATGTAGAGCAGGTTTGAGGTACTAAAGAGCTTAACATCATTTTCCTTTTACAATAAAAAGAGATATTTAAATAATAAGCTATAATAGTGTGGAAGGCAGCTAAGCAACATCATTATTTAAAGAATTATTTTGGTAAAATACTCAGGTAAACCCAATTCAAATATTTTTTTAAAGACTACTGAAAGGTTTATTAAGAACAGTTATATAGCGCTAATGAACTAGGTTATAAGTGTTTGCACTAGGAGTTTAGAAACTTCCCTGTATATCCTCTTAATTGTTCTGAGCCATTAGGTTTTTCTCTGCATTCCAGTTTAGTATTTAAATTAGGCTTTCTGTATAAAACATCAAAACTGCAAACGACACGTCCAAACCCCCATTAATTGCATGCTACTGTTTCTAGTGGAAAGACAAATAATTAAGAGATTTATAGGAAATTACATTGTTGTAGTATTTTTGGACTTTGTCAGCTACATTATTTTCCTCTCTGAACGTAAGAATAATAAATATGTAATTGCAGGAATGTTTTTTCTAAAACAGGGCCTCTAATTCTAATTGCATCTAGAGTAGAGTATGCACACAAAAAGAAATTAAATGATGCAACTGTTGCATGATGTTGCTCTTTTAACTGGGAGATGTTGCTAGAATAAACTAAGGGAAAAGAAGAATACAAGACACAATGAAAAAGAAATCATTCTCAATTCTTACCAAACATCAGAACCCAGAAAATTCCTAAAGGATAACAACAAAGTAATACCAACTTTGAATTTATAACAAATGACTACTTTATGAATTACATCAACATGAAGTCTGGAAGAATGAAAGTGAACATTTTATTTCAAGTCAATGGCACTGAAGTCCCAGTGTATTCCCTTGCAACCATACAATGATTTCACTTCAAGCTTATTCCTATAGCAAAATAGTAACATTTTTTTTTTTACTTCAGTCAGCAAAACCTGTGTGCTCAGATGTCTTCCCACATTGATGGGGTCTACCCTCCTCCCACTTTGTTTTTCCAGGTAGTGGTAATGGCACCTTGTCATGCTTGGTCTCTGATACTTCTAGGCAAGCCCCTTCACCAGGTCTGTGTTACTGCTCCTCTGGCCACATATCTAAGGAAGGCCAAGCAGAAAGTTGCCCTGTGCTTTATAAATAACATGGACAAAATTAGTACCTGTTTAAGGACATGAATGATGCAGAATGCTGTCTTCCACTGCTTGCACAAAAAAATAGCTAAGAGTATTTTCCTATAAAGGAATCTATTCAACAAAGGGCTATAATCAAGTGAAACTCATGATTACTTCAGAAGTTTCATGTTTTTGTATGGCCAAAAAAAAGAAAAAAAAGAAAAAAGAATATGAGAAGTTGTATGGAACTAGTGCCGTGCAGTGACTATGAAATTGGACTAGAGGTTGAGAGATGCAGATAATAATTGTAAACTTTGCTGCTGACCTTTAAGTTTGTTTGCGGGAGCCTCAAAAGTTGATTTTCAGAAGAGGGCATTAGTCTCACACATATCAGTATACACATACAGCAGTATCTTTTAATCTCAGCTATCTCTGACTGTTGCCATAGAATAGCTAGGTCATAGGGTAGAACCTAAACTAATAAATATACAGTGTTATCCAAATATTTTGTGAAGATACTTTTGATACATTTACTTTTACTAATATGAAAATAAATATTCATGAAGTCAATGAATGCAAATCACTGATGTAAGTGCAATAGAGTAATTTATATGAAAATACCACTACATAATAGACAGTTGTGACAAGGTATAAATTAACATTTCTTTAAGTTCCCAAACAAAGCAGCAGGGCCTCTCTTTCCATTTAGGGACAATTAAATGGCTAGAATAATACCTGAAAGAATTCAATTAGATACACTTTCCCTCTTTTGGCAGTGAAATGCATACCTCCTAAATTTACTCAGGAGTAGCTGACACTTTTTGCAACTGTCACTGCAGGAAGAAAATCAAACTTGGTAGGGCAGTCTTACAATCCAAGCTATCCCTAAATGGCAGACTTTGATTCTGAGAATGAAAAATTCAATTCAAGGCCTTGGAAGACTTCCTTCATTGCAGATGGTAGACAGAATATAACATAATACAGGTAGGCCTCGAGTTACGACCACAATTGGGCCCAAAATTTATGATGCTAAGTGAAACATTTGTTAAGTGAGTTTGCTCCATTATATGACTTTTTTGCTACAGTTCTTAAGTGAATCATTGCATTTGTTAAGTTAGCAACATGGTTGTTAAGTGAATCTGGCTTCCCCAATTGACTTTGCTTGTCAGAAGGTCACAAAAACTGATCACATGACAGTGCAACCATCATAAGTATGAACCAGTTGCCAAGCATCTGAATTTTGATCATGTGACCATGGGGATGCTGCAACAGTCATAAGGGTGAAAAACAGTCATAAGTCACTTTTTTCAGTGTCATTGTAACTTTGAACAGTCACTAAATGAACTGTTGTAAGTTGAGGACTATCATGAAAATAACAGAAAGGTCAACTTGAAGAAAATGCAAAGGGCCTATGATAAAAGGTATAATGGTACTGAGAACACTGTTTGCTGAAGGGACTAATGTATGGTCTTATTAAATATGTTAAATGGTAATGCTAAGATTTTAACAGCTATGCTGATGAGAAGTTTATGGAAGATATTACAATAATTTGTTTTGCATAATCTATAATTTAGATAATAAAAGAATTCTGGTTTATATAATAGCTTTATATATTAATATAAGTGAATCTGTAAGGCCACTTTCCTTGGATATAAAAAAAATCTTGTAAAAAAGTTTTTACTTTGAATGTTGTGGAAATGTAGGTTATGTAGAAAATATATTTCTGGGATTACAACTTACTCTTCTTAATAATTAGATAATCAATGAGATTTCACTAGCAATTAAAATGAAATATAGAACTTGTCAAGGATGTCTCCTCTAATTTTAAATTTGGAATTGGAACTCCTGACATGCCTGATAATTTTATGAAATCAAAGCAATTTTTTGTTTATTTAAATTTGAATAGAAAATATTGTAATAAGCAGATGATATTTTCAAATTGTATTTGAATGATTACCAACAATAGAACCTCGATTTTTTTAAAGTGATACAATAATCTGAATTAAGTCAAATATTATATCAACTGGCAAAAAAGTACTGAAGAGTGTAAGAAAAATTTGGGTTTTGTCCAGAGGTTAATAAATACCTGGGGATTGCTATTTCCAGGAAAACATCTAGATTTATGGATAAGAACAATTTAAAATATATAACCTAACTATATTAGGATATTAACAGGTGGATGAAAATATTGAGAGCAACGCTTATGTGGGTTTCACTTAAACATTTAATTTGAACAGATCTTTTTTTCTTACTGCATAGCTCTTTTTATATAATAGGTTAGATCTCTTATATAAAATATAGTTTATATTTAGTTGCTGTTTAGTTAAACTGTGACTCATTGACATATGTGATTACCAATGGAAAAAATGACACAGTATCAGATTTGACCCATTTTAGATGATCACCTCAATTCCTGAGAACACTGAAGTCTGAGATTGAATTTATAAGTCAAGCAACATGTTTTTCATCTAGATTTTGCAGGGCAGTAGAGCAATTTTTGACATTGACAAAGGCATTGGCCTTTGAAACAAGCCTTTTGCTACTCTTAAATATATATAGTACATAACATTCTCCCTGTTTCATATATTACTATCTGTCAAGTAGTAACCTCCTATTGCCAATTAGATCTGTCACTGCCTGGAGGATGCAGTTGAATCAATATGACCTGTTTCACTGAGCTGTCCACAGTACTTTTCATAGCAATCTGGATTACTATCAACCCCCACCCCATTGTAAATCATTCCAGCATTCTCTGGAAGAGAATACTTTTTCTTATCTCCTAAAAATCCACAAAAGGGATATTTTTTTTTACTATTTCTGAAAGAGTTCTGTGGATCTGAGATATCAGCAGGAAAATATTGTCATAGTGGCAGCCTTATGTAGAATTTCAGTAACAGATCTGTATTTATGCATGGGGGAGAACTGCCACTGTAGATCCTCTGCAAATACTTTACTCTGACATATATTTACTCAGTGAGAAGATATATTCCTCCTCTGCAAAGAAAATAGCATTTAAGCATGCAGAAATTTGCTTTGCATGGAGTATAGTGAATGTTTTGATTTCAGGGCCAAAAGTAATGCTTTAGGAATCTAAATATTCCAACAAAGGCTTGTTACCAACAATGCTCTATGCTTATTTATAGCTGTCATATCCCCATATCTGCTGATTCTGATTATTAATCCTACCCAAGAAAGGGCTGAAAAATGAATGCTTGCATTTTAGTATGAATCATCATCTACCTTTTTCTATGTGATGTTATCGGTAAGGGGAAATAAAGTTGATTTATCATAAAGGCAATGCTTCCTAAACTGATTAAGTTCAACATGTGACCTCTCACAAATATAATACATAGGAATTGTCTGAAGCATTTTTTTTCTTTTGAATCAGATGTAATTCATGTGCACTGATCCAAAATGTCATTGAAGTATATGTTGGTTGAGAAGACCCTTTAATTATTGTCAAATGTGTGCAAGTTATCTTCTTCTTTAAATCCCCTGCTTTTATCTAACCCTTACAGGTAAACATATTGTAACTTTCCAGAACGTTTACATATATAGTCTTAAAAGTCTCACTAGCTTTGTTCAGATTTAGATAAAACACAGTGTATTCAGAATGGAAAATAATACATGAAGAATCACAAAAGCAATTCTGTCTCAGAATTGCATGTTCGGCTTACTGAAAAATCTGAAGCTAAGTCTGCCACCAAGAGGAATAAAAGAGAATTATATTTATGTTGCTTACTAGAAAATTTAGAAATACTAATTTAACTTCTTATTCTGATTATGCATGGTTTAAGGTACAATAAAACACTTTGCCATCATGTATTTGATAGCATTATGTATTTTGCATGCTTATAAGCTATGTAAACCTATTTGGAAATGGAAGCCATGTTAATAGTCAAACTTGGAATTTTCATGTTTGGACAAAAGTACAGTTATTACATTTAATATCTGACACAGTCAACCGACTTAATAAAATTATCTTCATCTATTTTACCTTATACTATTTTATCATACTTTTTATCTACTCTTTATCTCATCTATTATTTTATCTCATCATAGCTATTTTATCTCACTTCACTATCTTATCTCATTTTATTGTATTTTATTATGGCTGATGCTCATGTTTGATATGGTAGATTCTAATTGACTAATCAATAAAGTATATCTTATATTATGTTTAATAATATTTTTACAATAAAATACAAATATTCCTTTTAGTACTAATTTTTATTGTTGCATTCATTCAGTTATATACTAAACGAAAAGTAAATATGCTAACCGACCGGATTTCTATTTAGGAAGTTCTTCAAAATGCAAGATGTCAACCTACACTATATTTAGCATCATGAGTGGCTACCATTTCAGAGTTATCTGATAACAGTATAATTCACATCATATAAGTAAAAAAAAACAAATGTACCATATAAAGCAAGCAAGGAGAAAAAAAAAATCCAAAAAAGACTATCACACAGAACTAGACACTGACATCTCTATAACAGAAACCAATTAGACTGTATAGAAGTAGAAACAGATTTTTAAAAAGTTTGGTTTATGTTTCAACCTTTTTCTGCATGGTTGGAAGGCATACTTTATGAACAATATAAAGGATCTAGTCTGCCCAATAAGACAGGTATTGCAAGGAAAACTTCAGAGACATTGTATATGCTAACTTGTTGGGCTAGAACAGAGAAGAGCCATTTTCAGTGAAGCCCCTGAGAGAAACCAGCATGGCTGCACAAAGATCTCTCTGATAAACTAAAGGACAAAAAGGACAGGTACAAAAAATGGAAAGAGGGACAAATAATAACTAAGGCAGAATATCAGCAGATAGCCAGAATCTGCAAAGACGAAGTCAGGAAAGCAAAGGCTCAGAATGAATAAAGACTTGCAACAAAAGTCAAAGATAATAAAAAAAAACTTTCTTTCAACATATAAATAACAAGAAAAAAAATCAAGGAAACAGTCCACTAAAGAGAGAAAACGGCAAGGAAGTAACAGGCAGCAGAGAGAAAGCAGAGCTGCTTAACTCATTCTTCACATCGGTCTTCACGCAAAAAGAAACTATAGCCCAACCTACCAAAAACACAATTGTAAAAGACAGACTAGAAATAAAAATTAAACTAAGCAAAAAATGGTAAGAGAACACCTGTCTGATCTTGATAAATATAAATCACCGGGATCTGACGGATTACATCCCAGAGTTCTAAAGGAGCTGGAAGATGTCATCTCAGAACCACTGTACCATATCTTTCAAAAATCTTGGAAAACCGGGGAACTACCAGAAGACTGAAAAAGACTTGATGTGGTTTCCATCTTCAAAAAAGGGGGAAAAAACAGACCCAGGAAACTACAGACCAATCAGCCTAACATCAATAGCCGGGAAGATACTGAAAAAGATCTGCAAACATCTAGAAATGAGTAAAGTAATAACTAGAAGTCAGCACGGGTTTGTTAAAAACAGATCATGCCAAACCAATCTTATTTCATTCTTTGACATAGTAACTAAATTAGTAGACCAGCGAAATGCTGTGGACATAGTATACTGTACTTAGACTTCAGAAAGGCATTTGACAAGGTAGACCACAGCCTACTTCTTGGTAAGCTCGAAAAAAGTGGGATAGATAGCATCACCATCAGAAGGATTTGTAACTGGCTGACAAACCGTACTCAATGAGTAGTCCTTAATAGTACTACATCTACATGGAGAGAAGTAAGCAATGGGGTACTACAAGGGTCCCTCTTAGGCCCAATACTCTTCAATATCTTCATAAACGGCTTAGATGAGGGAATAGAAGGGGAACTTATGAAATTTGCAGATGATACTAAGCTGGCAGGATAGCCAACACCCTAGATGACAGGCTCAAGATCCAGATGGATCTTGACAGATTTGAACACTGGGCCCTAACGAACAAAATGAAATTCAATGTAGAGAAAAGTAAAGTCTTACACTCAGGCAAGAAAAATGAAAAGTACACATATAGATTGGGAGAAACCAGGCTCAATAGCAGTAACTGTGAGAGGGATCTTAGAGTCTTAGTGGACAACCAATTAAATATGAGCTGCGGTGGCGCAGTGGTTAGAGTGCAGTACTGAAGGCTACTTCTGCTGACTACTGGCTGCCTGCAATTTGGCAGTTCAAATCTCACCAGGCTCAAGGTTGACTCAGCCTTCCATCCTTCAAAGGTGGGTAAAATGAGGACCCAAAATTGTTGGGGGCAATATGCTGACTCTGTAAACAGAGAGGGTTGTAAAGCACTCTAAAGTGGTATATAAGTCTAAGTGCTATTGCTATTGCTAACAGTGTGCAGCGGCAGCCCAAAAAGTCAATGCAATCCTAAGTTGCATTAACAGAGGGATTCGATCAAGACCACACCTAGAATACTGCATCCAGTTTTGGTCACCACACTATGAAAAAAATGTTGAAACTCTAGAAAGAGTGCAGAGAAGAGCAGCAAAGATGATTAGGAGGCTAAAACAAATGAAGAATGGTTACAGAAACTGGGCATGGCTAGCCTAGTAAAGAGAAGGACCAGAGGAGATATGATAGCAGTGTTCCAATACTTGAGGGGCTGTCACAGAGAGGAGGGGGTCAAGCTATTTTCCAAAGCACCGGAAGGCCAAACAAGGAATAACTGATCAAAAAGAGATTCAAGCTAGAAAGAAGGAGAAATTTTCTGATAGTGAGAACAATCAATCAATGGAACAGCTTGCCTTCAGAAGTTGTGGGAGCTTCATCATTGGAAGCTTTCAAAAAGAGACTGGACTGCCATCTGTCAGAAATGGTGTAGGGTCTCCTGCTTGGGCAGGGGATAGACTAGATGACCTACAAGGTCCCTTCCAACTCTGTTATTCTGTTAAGAGTTGGATATAGTGTATAAAGAAGAAAGTAAGAAGTGTACGAATAATCCATACAGGAAAATTGTTGTTCTGAATCTTGATGGATAGAGCAATATTTACACTTCCATATATGTTCTTATATAACAGACAACAATGCCTTATTTCTTACTGAAACAACTGATACCAGTTTTCCCTACAACAACAACCCTGTGGGGTGGGTTGAATTGAGAGTAAGTGACTTACCCAAAGTCACCCAGCTGATTTTTCATGCCTCAGGTAAGACTAGACTTTACAATTCTATTGTAAATTGTAAACAATCAACCATAAAGGCCAGACAAAGATGGAAACTGATCAAGGAGAGATTCCACCTAGAAATAAGGAGGAATTTTCTGACAGTGAGATCAATCAACCAATGGAACAGCTTGCTTTCAGAAGTTTGGGTGCTTCATCACTGGAAGTTTTCAAGAAGAGACTGGACAGCCATCTGTCAGAAATGGTATAGGGTCTCCTGCTTGACCAGGGGTTGGACTAGATGACCTACAAGTTACCTTCCAACTCTGTTATTCTAATTCTTGGTTTCTAGCCTGATGCCTTAATTATTAGACCAACTGGGGTTAAGAGTGATCCAATCCATATATGTATGTTTGATCATGAGATTGTCAACAAAGGAAGCTTAAGTAAGAAATTTAAACATTTGGATTCAGAAATTGAAGGAGTTAATCCAAATTGTAAGAGTGGCAATTAGTTTTGTTGGTTTACAAAGAGTATTCTCTTCCTCTGGAATAATTCACTGAAAACTGGAAAGCAATTTGGAAACTAAAAAAGCAAGACAATTTGTCTTTCTTTTGCCAGACTCTGAAAAAAAGGAACAGATGAACACTTTATTTGCCATTCACCAAAGTTTCCAATGTCTTCTGCTGACTTGATTGAAATTGCCTATTCTTTATTTTTAACAAAATGTACTTTAAATCAGAAGAGCACGATTTAAGTAATAATCTATTTTTATTGTTTGCTGAAGAAAATTAGTCAGAACAAGCCAATTTAAAAGCAGCTGGTGCTTATGCTGTTATAACATGGCAAATGTATCTCTCAAATACCCACAAATAATTCAACTGAAGCTGGTTCATCTCCTAATGTCTTCACAACTACATAACTGCTAATTTGCTATTAATATTCTAATTTTATTTTATATAAAAATATTTTTTTAAAAATCTGACAAAAATTGTATTAAATGTAAGTACATTCTAATATATGTATATATATACTGTGTGTGTGTGTGTATGTGTGTGTGTGTGTGTATGTGTGTGTGTGTGTGTGTATGTGCATTTGTGTGTTATGTATGTGTACATTTTTGAGAGCAAGGCAACAGAATTTCATTTTTAATGTGTGCCAGTGTGCCCACAGTAAAAAAAAAAAATACAATAATTGTTATTTATTTAAT
>QLTV01003124.1:3333548-3353551 GCA_003457575.1 Thermophis baileyi
TATATATATATGTTAGATTTTTTTTACATAAATAAAGGGAGACTAGTATAGATCTATTTCAAGCTATTTAGCTCTCATCAGCTAGCCACACCCTTATGGGATATATATATATATGAATAAACCATTGTATTCATACTGTATCAAACAAGCACTTTTACTAGAAATGATGATCGCAAAATATTCCTGATAAGTGAAATGATTTAAAACATTAAATTGGCTCTCCCTGACTAGTGAATTAAATTATGAATTGAATCAATTTGATTTAAATCAAATCCATCCTATTTATTTCAGATCTTCAGGATCCATAATGAAGCTAAGATCATTCTTTGTAAGACCAAATCTATAACTTCCAGATCCAGCTGAGCATTCTATTCTTACTAAAGATTACATTACATATAATACACTGAGGGGGATTATATAAATTAGCAATAATTGGTTCCAATTCCAGCTTCTTTACTTCCCCTCTTCTCTCATTTCCAAGAAAACTACAATACTTTGCCTAGCCCAAAATCACATCTTGCTCTGATGCAAGGACGGCCCACTAACCATTTCCCAAGCACATGTCCACATGCCTCTAGCTGTAATTCAGTGTTAGTCTGCAGGGGAGCTAAAGATGCTACCTGAAAATTGTGTTTTCCCTAAAATCCTGCTTCAAGATGTGTGCTAGGTATGTGGATAGGGTGTTCTGATGTACATTAGGGGAGGCAACCTGAAATGATACGTTCTACTGGATGGTTCCAACTGATTCTGCTTCTTTCCTGTATGTTGATCCCCTTCCCTGATCTTTTCATATAGCTCTTCTCTCTTTTGCATGAATGGAAGACTGTATTTTTTTAAAAAAAGAAAATGGATTGATCAACTGGTTAGCAGAAAGTGCAAAGCTTTGAAATTAACCACTCTGAGTCTGTAATTGGAAGCATAACAAAAAAGCATTAGGACCCACTGTGGTGCTCCCAGGAAGAAACCCTGTAAAATTTCCCACCATCACAAATTACAATTGGTTTTCATGAACAGAGATATTTAGCTATATAATATATCTGATACTGTATATTCAAATATCTTATATCTGAATAAGGCAGAATTTCTGAATAAGCTGTAAGAGGTAAAGAATAACTGGAAAGGTCTTTTGCTGAGCAGTGTCAAGTATTTAGTTCACATCTTTAGGCCTTAAAACCTGGAAGTCATCCAGAAGAATTCAGTCAGATGCTTTTGACACCTCTATAGTCTAAGTCAGGCTTTCTCAAAGTTTGCAATACTACAAGCCCCCTAAATCTTTCTTTCTTTACATTCATCTGCTGAAGTTGTAATCTAAAAAAAAAAAAAGTTTGGCGATCCTCTCATGAATAAAATCAAACAAATAATATATAATACATTAATAAGTAAACCAGAAAACGTCTGTGATTGTTAGATACTTCTGACAAATGGCTAGACCCGTGGGTTTAACCATCTCACAAAACTATAGGCTTTGTGTTTCTTTATTGCCTGTGGAAACCCACTTTGGCTTCTCCAGGCAAAGTGAGATTGTAGAACCACTGCTGTTTCTGGAAAAGCAACTAAAAGCTCTTTACGCTAGGGATATCTAGAACGACCACTTTTCAGTAAGAAATGAAGTGAAAATGGTTTGAGGTTAAAGCCCTTCTATTAAAGGCTGTATCCTATGTTGGAAAAAAAAGTTATTCATTTTTTCCCTATTCATTCTTCCCCTTAGCCTCATTTCAATCCACTCCAGAATTTCCTTTCATTTACAAAAATTCTTATGATCCAAATTATGCAAATTGTATTAATTAGTGCAATTCAGTTTTAAAATTAGAACTGTCTCATTAATACCTGATCTTTATTAGTTAAGCCAATGTGCATGATAAGATAAAAATGCACCAGGTAGTCAGGATTTGGCATAAAATCTTGACGTCTTGTTATCATAGCACATATCAGTTTGTAGGCATGAATCTTTCCTTCTTTATATTCATCGGGTAAAGTTGTAGCCTAAAAAAAAAATATTTTGTTAAATCATTTGTGAACTCTGAAATAACCAGACCATTATATATTAAAATATGTAAATATCCTCACCAGGGTGGTTTTGATTCTATTTCTGATGCTAGTCCGAAACATTTTTTTAAACACTCAAAAAAATAAAAATAAATTGTTGATCTTAAATTGTTAATTCATAAATGGACAAGTTTTTAAATCTAGTGCAAACCTCCAGTAATGCAAAGTGTGATGATACAAGTTTTATATATTCCTTCTCAACAAGCAGGTTTCAGCAAATCTGTTCAAGTCCCCACAATTCCTACCTACCTGTGGCCCACTACCATCCGTACAGGGCCATGGCTAAGCCTCAATCATTGACTTGCCTGGGTAAGCAGGATCCATTGCCTCTGAGGTCACACCCCACAAAACATGCTGCACTGTTTCCATATACAGTGGGGCAAAAAAGTATTTAGTCAGCCACCAATTATGCAAGTTCTCCCACTTAAAAAGATGAGAGAGGCCTGTAATTGACATCATAGGTAGACCTCAACTATGAGAGACAAAATGAGAAAACAAATCCAGACAATCACATTGCCTGATTTGGAAAGAATTTATTTGCAAATTATGGTGGAAAATAAGTATTTGGTCACCTACAAACAAGCAAGAGTTCTGGCTCTCACAGACCTGTAACTTCTTCTTTAAGAGGCTCCTCTGTCCTCCACTCATTACCTGTATTAATGGCACCTGTTTGAACTTGTTATCAGTATAAAGGACACCTGTCCACAACCTCAAACAGTCACACTCCAAACTCCACTATGGTGAAGACCAAAGAGCTGTCGAAGGACACCAGACACAAAATTGTAGACCTGCACCAGGCTGGGAAGACTGAAGCTGCAATAGGCAAGCAGCTTGGTGTGAAGAAATCAACTGTGGGAGCAATAATTAGAAAATGGAAGACATACAAGCCCACTGATAATCTCCCTCGATCTGGGGCTCCACGCAAGATCTCACCCCGTGGGGTCAAAATGATCACAAGAACAGTGAGCAAAAATCCCAGAACCACACGGGGGGACCTAGTGAATGACCTGCAGAGAGCTGGGACCAAGCCAACAAAGGATATATAACGAAGTATTGAGATGAACTTTTGATATTGACCAAATACTTATTTTCCACCATAATTTGCAAATACATTCTTTCCAAATCAGGCAATGTGATTGTCTGGATTTGTTTTCCCATTTAGTCTCTCATAGTTGAGGTCTACCTATGATGTCAATTACAAGCCTCTCTTGTCTTTTTAAGTGGGAGAACTTGCACAATTGATGGCTGACTAAATACTTTTTTGCCCCACTGTAGGTGATTCTGGATAACCAACCTTAGGCTACACATAGTAAGAAAAATCTCACAGCTATCTTTTTAAAACCTTTGCTATGGGAAAAGTAGGATTTATGGCTTATATGCAGGTATATGTTGGGTTCTATAGTATACCTTCTTGCACACAAAGGTAGACATTAGGTAAAATACAAAGTTGCATGTATGCAGTAAGCTATACAGGTAGTCCTCCTCTTACAACAGTTCATTAAGTGACCGTTCGAAGTTATAATGGCACTGGAAAGAGTGACTTATGGCCGAGTTTCACACTTACGACCTTTGCAGCATCCCCATGGTCACATGATCAAAATTCAGACCTTCTGACAAGTAAAGTCAATGGGGAAGCCACATTCACTTAACAATTGTGTTACTAACCTAACAACTGCAGTGATTCAATTAACAACTGTGGCAAGAAAAGTCATAAAATGGGGCAAAAATTCACTTAACAAATGTCTTGCTTAGCAACAGAAATGTTGGGCTCAACTGTGGTCATAAGTCGAGGACTACCTGTACTTACTAGGTTGGCTTTGTTAACTTTTGGTTTGAGTACAGAATATAATCTTCATGCTACAGTGGTTAGCAGTATATTTTCATTGGAGCTAGTATAACTAAGGAAATAATTGAACTTTTTATTTTTTCAAATCATACCTAATACAAATAGATTGGTTTCTGGATTTGTGGTAAGTAGACCACTTTAAAAAAACAAAAAACAAAACAAAACAGTTGCTGCTTCCATTGGGTGTTAAGAGAAATTTTAATTTATTTTTATTATTTTAACAAAATATGCCCTTCACTTTTTTTTAGATTGCACAGTAGGAGCTACTCAGCATACAATATCACGTAAACTATTTTGGGAGGTCTTTTAAGTTCTCATTATATTATGTGGTCGGAAGATTCAGAAAGTTTGGAACATGGATCACTCAATATGTCAGAGTGGTATCTTTATTAGGATGCAGCTGACTCAGAACATGCTGAGCAAGGCTACTTTACCCAGTTTAAAATAGAAACACATTTTCCCTGTCATGCACACCTCTTGTGGAATATTCAAAATGTTTCTGACTTTCTTCACCTGGAACACAAGACACTAAAAGCATTCTGAGGGAAAATTCCAAATAGGGCATCTTGTTTGGCAATAAAAAAACTTTTCCTCTGTTCCAAGTCCATCCATGAACTGTTTGCATTTTCATGCAAAAGCAAACGAACAACTTACCTTGAACAACCATGATGCAAATATTCTAAGTGGTGGAATTAAAACAGGAGGGGATGGAGTAGACTGGTTATCCAGACTTATTGCCAGATTGTCTCTTATCTAAAACAAATAAACAAGAAACAATTTACCGGTAAGTGTTTTAAATTTCATCAGCCTTATAAAGTTAGTTGCATTCTTCTTAAACGTTTACATGCAAAATATTGGTTCTCGAAGTTATTTTCTAGTTGATTTGAATAAATTTAGCTGATGAGACCAAGACATGAGATGGTCTATGCATGTTCTTTCTTTTCTTCATTTTACAGGAAATCAATGGAATATTAAATATGTATTTCTCCTATTGCCTTTTTTCATCATTATTCTGTCATGAACAGGGTTCTGAAACTGGAGCAGTTGTTTGCAAACGTCTCCATTTTCTATGGAACAAGATCCATTAGCTTGCCACAAAGAAATATACATTAAAACTGTCCTAAACACATTAGTGGAATGATCGCTTTCTAGATATTGCTGGATTTTAGTTCATTTATTCCTTATTTAGTCCAGTTTATTTGTTTAGCAAACGTCTGCTGTTGGAGACCATAATTCTTCAGCAGCATTTTGTTTGCTAATTATATCATCACACTAGCTAAAATACAGGGTTCCAAAATGTTTGGCTTAGGGACATCTAGCAAGTTAGTCTATGTTTTTTAACATGTGTGGGGCAAAAAATGCGGGTACTTTTTGTGCATTTTGGGTGGCTCACTGCAGATAGTCAAGACATTCATTTGACAGCTTGAAATTTTCCAAATTTGTGCCCATTTTGGGAGTATGGCCTTCATCATGCCATGGAAATTAACTTGTGGCTAAGTAGCAAATGTTTAATATAAGAGAAGAACATTATGAAGTTATGAGTAGTCATAACAATAACTTGAATCCACCATTATCTCTTAATATTGCATATCTACTATAATCTATTAATTTCAACATATCACTTTCATATCATTATTTCTATCATTAAATTATACTGTTAATTATTTTTCAGGAACAATAAATTAGGGATCAGCTAAAATATTTATTTCATTCCAACAGAATTCCAGCAGCCTAAACAACTGTTGAAGTCTTAATAAATTGGGTTAGTAAGGCTATTTTAAAATATTGAAAATTTCATTTGATTTGAATATATTATACAATGTTTATTTTAGCTGCTTAACTCACAGTAAATTCATCATAACATTCAACCTTACCTTTGCTAATTTGTGCCATAACTCAAAGAGATATTCAACAACTCTGGCATGTATTTTAGGAGACTGGATATTGTTCACATCTCCAAGAATTCCTAATGTTCTTCTCCACAATACAGCTGCAGAGTCAGGATGCCATCCAGTAAGAGTGCCACCAGCAATTATGCTACAATCATCAGCAAGGAATTCACTGCTATCTAAAAGAAAGAATGGTTTGCATTAGCCTTTTTAACATATGTGCAAAAAGAGAAAAAGATATAAAATTTTATTTATTTAAAATTTAGAAACCAAGATACAAAGATATAAATTTCATTTTTTCCCTATCTTTAAAGGTGTAAAGATAGACCTTTATAACATCAACAATGCTTAAATACCACTTTATTGAAATCATATACAGGTCTTATAATGATGATATAAAATATTTTTTTTAAAAAGAAACCAGGTTTCCCATTTATACTGGAGTAAAATCATACAAATTTCTAGAGCAATTGAAATATATAATACAATATAATAAGAAAAAGGTAGATGATAAAGACAATAAAACCATAAACGCAGCAGCTTGAATAAAATGTTTTTGAACATCAGCATGTTAAAAATTAACACATTGATTAAAATTCCCAGGAGAAAAAACACATTGGTCTTGTACCTAAAAACCAATCAAGGTATGCCAGCTATTTCTCACTTTGGAGGATATTATTGTATCAATGGAAAAGTATATGCAAAAATAAAAGTTTACACATATACAGACATACACTCTTCTATTACATATATTAAAGTTAATAGAGTTTAGGCACTTAAGAAATGTGACAATACCATATATGTTCCCATGTCTGGGAAGAAGTGAAAGGGCTAATCACTAGGGAAGGCAAAGCAGAAGAGCTGGTACAAGCCTCTGAGCATGGAATGAATGAACAAGATGGTAGAAAGCTCAACCATTTCATAACTCAGTTTCCTTAGCTGAAGTGTAATGTTATGATTAATACCAACTCAGTTTATCTTTCTCTTTTAAGACCGCATACCTGAGAAGTTGGTAGCCAACCACTGATGGGCATCTGGATCAACGGAAATGTCAGCGTGCATGGATATATCATTATTTTCTTCACAGGTTTGCCAGGTAGCCAAACTCATGCCCATTTCATTGTTGTATCCAATAGAAGTATCACTGCTAATACTTTCACCTAAATAAAAAAAGTGATATATAAAATAGGCTATAGTAATACAATCTGAAAATATGACTGAAGTAATTAAAAAAGAAAATGTTACTATATGAATCTGGTGACATCAGTATACAGTATTCCATTTCACCAATCATTTAAATAAAGTGATTTTTCTGAAACACTCACACTTTTCTTTCTCTTTCTGATTTCCATGTAACTGCTGTATGTCTGTCTTGAGATTTAATTCAGATGGAGTGTTGCTTACCTGCATGATTTTGTGAAAAAAAATGTGTTTTATATATTAATATAATAATTGAAATGTAGCTTCATAATTTGTCTCCTTCAAAGCACTGATCAATTTCACACACTATTACTGTATAAGCTTCACAATATTAGACCGGGAGCCGCCCTGCCATCCTCCCTGGGTTTGAGACGCCGCTGAGGAAAGGTGGTGGAAGGAGGAGAGAAAGATGCCCGCAGGGTCGTCGGCACTTTTCCTCAGCGGCGTCTCAAATCCGTGGAGGATTGCAGGGCAGCTCCCAGCCTGCATGGTGAACTGTGGCACCGGGTGAGCCCAGAGACACAGAGAGAGAGAGAGAGAGAGAGAGAGAGAGAGAGAGAGAGGGGGAAATAGAGGGGGGAGGGAGGGAGGAAGAAGGATGAATGAGTGACTGGGCATGTGGCTGTCAGTTGGCTTCCAGCGCCGGAGAGGGCGGGGAAGGGAAGCAGCCGGGCTGCTGCTGCCTTTCATTGGGGTGCGTGGAGCGAGATGGGGCTCCTCTTGCCATCCCTTCTCCCCCTCTCGCCGGGCATGACAGGGCTTCCTGCCCCTCACTTAGCCACCCGCCCCCTTTATCGATGCAATTTGGGGGTGGCAGGTGGAGAGGGGTGGGGGAGAAAGAGTATTCCCAACTCCCGGGCCGACTGGCTTCTTCCCAGCAGCTCTTTCTCTTCCTTTCAGCGTCGGCCTTTAAAGACGAGGATTTTGTGGGCAGAAATTCCACCATTTCTTTGCCTACCTGATTTCCAGCTCCATCGCGTTTCTTGCCGTTGTGTGCAGGGAAAAAAGTTTGTGGGACTACCGTAAAAAAAGTTCTATCAATCAATTCCTACTTCGCGAGATCTTTTTTTTCCCCGCGAGAAGTTGCAGCAGCCCGGCTGCTTCCCTTCCCTCTCCAGCACTGGAAGCCAACTGACAGCCACACACCCAGTCGCTCATTCATCCCTCTCTCTCTCTCTCTCCACCTTTCTCTCCCTTTCTCTCTTTCTCTCTCTCTCTCTCTCTATGCTCACCTGGTGCCACAGTCCACTACGCAGGCCGGGAGCCTCCCTGCCATCCTCCACGGGTTTGAGGTGCCGATGACCCTGCGGGCTTCTCTCTCTCCTCCTTCCACCACCTTTCCTCAGCGGTGTCTCAAACCCAGGGAGGATGGCAGGGGGCTCCCGGTCTGCGTGGGAGAGACAGAGAAAGATGAATGAATGGGTGACTGGGCACGCAGCCGATCGCCAAAAAGCCCAGCACAGATGCTTTTTGGCGATCGACAGGAAAATCCCCCTCCCCATTTTCCTGCCAATCTTCAGAAAGGCTCCATCCCAAGCCTTCAGCGTTGCAATCCTGGGATGTGCTGTGTCTGTTCTGGGCTTGAGAAAAGGATGATAGGCAGGAAAATCCCCCTCCCCATTTTCTTAAGCGACATTTGGTCGCTTGAAAGGGACAGGCTGTGCTTTGCTTCTATTCGTAAGCACGCGCTTCCCACAATCTTCCAGAATTACCTGCCAATCACCTTTTTCTCAAGCAACAGCAGCCGGGTAGAGGCAGGGGGGAGCTGATTCCGACAGGCCACATGACTTTCTGCCTCATCATAGCAGCAGCCTGAGCAACACCCAAGCTCCAGATCTGGCGGAGCACAAACTGTTGCTGCCTGCTCCAGAGCCACAAGGTGAGCTGCGGAAAAGAGGGGCCCTCAGCTGCAAGGTTGCCTGGTGCCGTGGGCAGGGCTGGGGCTGGCAAGAGTGCGCCGGAAACATCTCCAGGCACCCAGAGAGACAGAACTCCCATTCCTCGCTGGCTCAGCTGATCCGCGGACCATGATTAAGGGGCCAAGCAGCCATGAGGTAACCGGGGAAGGAAAGGGCTGCCTCCTGTGCTGCCCACACCCACTAGGGCTTCCTTTTGGGGTAGGGCTTATATTAGGCCCACCCCAAAAAAATCATGCTAGGATTTATTTTTGGGGTAGGTCGTATTTTCGGGAAAACACGGTACATATTTAATAAATTAAAGTTTAAACTTAATCATTCTTCTGTAACTGAATATGTTCCATATACTTTGACAATAGGAAACCCTTAGATATAAAAAATATTCTATATTTCTCTTAGTTCTACATTTTTTCACAACATGCTTCCATTATTTACATGGTCAATTGTTAACATAAAACATAGCATAACAACACAATACATTATTTTAATATAATGAAGTTTAAATATATGTCTTATTTTAATATACATTGTGATCCTATTTATTTGTACTTACTTCTTGTAGTGTACTTTCCTTGTTCATGGTCTCCTTATTTTTTTGAACAGATCTGGATCCTGAAGTTAAATTTTCTGAACTCTCTGTTTTTCTAACTGTGAAGTACGAGTGAAATGTTATGGATTACAAAATTAATAAATTGATTTGAATATAATGTTTATTTTATTATTTAAAATATACAATTTTATAAGTTATGAAAATATATATGGGTGTATTTACATTTACATAATAAAATATTAAATTCGTATCATAAGCATTATTAAACATATTATTTAATTATTGGATATATTAACAATCATAAATTTATAAATAAAATGTGGTGTACTCTTTTTTAAAGGTTTTTTTTTTTTAATAACTGGCAAAAATTAGTATGTTGAAAGCAGGTTTAACTGAGGTTAGTTACTTTGCAAACTGCAAAATCACATTAAATATTTAGGAAAAGAGCTGGCTTTGAAACACGACAGTTATTGCCTTCTGGTGATTCAAAAATACTACCTAAAATATATGATCACTGAATATCAAGATCTTGCATAATGTAATGGTTTCCAAATGACTGCAAATCTGCTACATATGAAGGATGCCCCATTTATAAAAAGTCATTTATAACATGGTTGATTCAAATGTTTCTTCTGTTTTTGCATCTTTTTCACAGTCAGTTTTATGTAGAGATGAAGGTGTTCTAGTCCACCCTTAGGCAGGAAAGCCAGCTACATAACTTTGGACCAGACACTCTCTCTCAGCCCAATCCATCTCATAGGATTGTTGTTTGCCATACAGTATATAAAAAAGGTGAGATAAAAATCTAATAATATATATATGTTGGTTTATGATTGTAATAAAGATTTGTTTTGTTTTGTTTTTTATATCTGGGGTTGTTGCCTTGTAAACTGGAACATTTCTACTTCAACAAGGAAAGCTGTTTAAATATGAGTAACCTGATTCATGTTTATTCAAAATAAATTCTACTGAATTGACTGCTACAACGTTAGTGTATGTTTTACATAAATGGGCTATAATTAAAAATTGCTATCAGTCTTACTGAAGTATAAATGTAAAAAATGAACTTTTAAACCATTGTTATTATAAAAATTAATAATGAATTGTTGTATTTTTAAAATGCTTGGACGGAACTGTAAATAATAGAAGACAGAAAATGACATAGTAAATAAATTTAGCACATGGTATGAATAATGTTTCAGATGTTGTTACATACAGCAATTGCATATGAAAATAATTCTTTCTCAAAGTATTTCTAGATTACCTTGGAAAATATCGGAACTGCATTGATCTCTAATATCAGAGGTACTACTACTTCGAGTTAATTGATCCAGGTCTGAAAAAGGACTGTTATATTCTGCTCCCAATAAGTTTACTGGTTGCTGATTCACAATTCCTGATCCATTTTCTGATAGTTCATGTTGTTCACTTTCTATAGGGATTGATATAAAAGTTTTATCAATTACATTTTTAAAATGTCCATATCTATTTCTAATAAAGGTCTTTGACTTATTAAAATATTTACATACTTATTATCAATTAACATATAAAACATTGTCACTTAGCACAAGGTAAACATATAAGTTTAAGCCATTGTACTATTGACTTGTGATGGGAATGTCCTATGATCTGAAGTATGAAGGGATATCTAAAACTATTAAGAACTTATCAGAACCCTATTGCTTCTCAGCAAAATTATTTTTTTCCAACAAAATGAATTCCCTTATGTAAGAAATATGGTAGCTGTAAAGAAATTTCAAGTATCAGCTTTTGTTTCATTTACCTTTTTTAAAAAAATGTATCATGTTTTGAACTTTGTGTGCAAGAAATTGATTGATTGATATAGAAACATTTCTAATTATGAATCTGATATCCCTGTATGTGATTGGAAGTACAGTCTGGCCATTTACTACAAGAATAGCTGGAATACCATAATGGGAAAACAAAGGCTGACAAACTGCTGCTGGCATATATTTGTTTGATTGTCTGAGATATGAACTAAAAATTACGCTATCATGAGAATGCAGACAGAGTATGTCTCAATATTACCCAGAGCTATCCATAATATCCATAAGAGCCGAGGTGGCGCAGTGGTTAGAGTGCAGTACTGCAGGCTACTTCAGCTGACTGCTAGCTGCAGTTTGGCAGTTCAAATCTCACCGGCTCAAGGTTGACTCAGCCTTCCATCCTTCCGAGGTGGGTAAAATGAGGACCCAGATTGTTGGGGGCAATATGCTGACTCTGTGAACCGCTTAGAGAGGGCTGTAAAGCACTGTAAAGCGGTATATAAGTCTAAGTGCTATTGCTATAATTCAAAATAACCCTACTGGCAGCTTTTATGAAGAAGTGCACTTAAAAGTACTAACTACATTGAATTCTGCATTTATACACATTGTTACCTGTTCTTTGCTGTGGTATCTATGATTTACTTTACCCATAAAGTGAAAGCACATAAGAATACATTAAACTGATATATAATATACAATTGTAATATAACATTGACCTCCAATTTTTCATTTTTACTTAGTATATCTAGTTACAAATTTATTTTTGCATTGGTTTAATCTTCATATCTCTGTTCAATTATATTTCCACAGAAATAAGTATAAGTACCGTGTTTCCCCGAAAATAATACATGTCCCCATAATAAGGCCAATCAGGCTTTCCAGCGCATGCGCTGAAATAAGCCCACCCAAATAAGCCCCCCCCAACTACTTTGCGGGGAAAGGGGGGGGACAGGCTGGGAGCCGCTCTTTTTGCGGCGGGCACTTTTGGCCGGGAGAGAGCGAGAGCAAGCGAGAGGCGGGTGCACACACACACCCCCGGGACTGGCTCGGCTCCTCAGGGCTCTGCCTATGGCAGCGTTTTGAAATGCGCTCCTGCCTGCAATGAGGCGGCGAGGCAGGGATCGAGGCTCCCCTCTTCTTCGCATGCAGGTGCGCGTTTCAAAACGCTGCCAGAGGCAGAGCCCAGAGGAGCCGAACCAGTCCCGCGGTGGGTGTGCGCACCCACCTCTCACTTGCTCTCGCTCTCTCCTGGCTCGGAGCCGCTCTTTTTGCGGCGGGCACTCTTTTGGCTGGGAGAGAGAGAGAGAGAAAGCGAGAAAGCGAGAGGTGGGTGCATGCACACCCCACGGGACTGGCTCGGCTCCTCTGGGCTCTGCCTATGGCAGCGTTTTGAAACACGCTCCTGCCTGCGATGTGGCAGGGATCGAGGCTCCCCTCCTCTTCTTCGCAGGCAGGAGCGCGTTTCAAAACGCTGCCGGAGGCAGAGCCCAGAGGAGCCAAGCCAGTCCCGCGGTGTGTGTGCACAGCCACCTCTCGCTTGCTCTCTCCCGGCCGGGAGCCGCTCTTTTTGCAGCGGGCACTCTTTTGGCTGGGAGAGAGAGAGAGAGAGCAAGCGAGAGGTGGGTGCATGCACACCGTGCTTCTGCCTGCGATGAAGCGGCGAGGCAAGGATCGAGGCTCCCCTCCTCTTCCTTGCAGCGGAGTTGCTGGTGCACCGCGACTCTCGGGAACTCACTGCTTGTGCCTCTGCGGCTACTGACGTTGCAGAGCCCTGCAGTCAGCTAGGGAGCGCCGGGCCGCAGGTCAGCCTCGCCGCCCCTTCGGCTCTGCCTCCCGCCCACGGCTCCTTCGCTCGCCCCTTCACTCGCCGGCTCGGGACGCTCATCCTCCACCTGCCCTCCCCGCGACCTTCAGACGGGGGATGCAGGCAAGGGTGGTGCATGGGAATCCCCCGCAGGAACAGCCACCCGGCGCACCCGCCTCTCGCTTGCTCTCTCTCTCTCTCTCTCTCTCTCTCTCTCTCTCTCTCTCCCAGGAACGCGACAGGATGCGCATCTCGCGGCCCACCCCGCCTCACCTGCCACCCCCAAATTGGGCCCCACCGTGAGACACATGTCCTACCTGACACTTGTGTCCAGAGAAGCCCATTGTAAAAGAAAACTTCTCGCAAGTTCAAACTTCTCGAACTCGTGAGAAGTTTTCTTTTACAATGGGCTTCTCTGGACACAACACCGAGGAACGTGACAGAGCTACAAGTGTCAGGTAGGATGCGCGTCTTGCGGTGGGGTGCAATTTGGGGTTGGCAGGTCGGGCGGGGTGGGGTGCGAGACGCGCGTCCTACCTGGGACTTGTAGCTCCGTCGCTTTCCTCCGTGTTGTGTCCACTAACCCCCCCCACCTCCGGCTCTCGAGAAGTTTGATTGAACTCGCGAGAAGTTTTCTTTTACAATGGGCTTCTCTGGACCCAACGCCGAGGAACGTGACAGAGATACAAGTGTCAGGTAGGACGCGTGTCTCGCGGCCCAACATGTCCCACCTGCCAGAAATGAGTCTCTGTGAGACTCATCACGCCACCGCCGTTGCCTCATGGAGCAGGATTCTGCAAGACTTGTTGTGCCATTGCATGCACAAATGGCAGCAGGACCCCAGCTGTGCCGGTATAATGAAGCTCGCGGCAGTCCTGCAGTTTGTGCATGCAACGGCACAAGCCTTGCAGAGTCCTGCTCCACGAGGCGGTGGCGGCGGGCCAGCCGCTCGGCCAGTGCCAAGAACAGGGAGGGGAGGCAGCGGCAATGGGGCATCCAGTCCCACGCTCGCCGTCTACTGCACCCCCAAAATAATAAGCCCCCCAATAATAAGGCCAAGGTCATATTTCGAGGTTCAAAAAAATATAAGGCCCTGTCTTATTTTCGGGGAAACACGGTACATCTGCAAGGCTTTCCTCCTGAAATATTCATACCCAATATTTCAGTGTAGCATTATATCTTACTATGTGCAGTCGTAAAACCCAGAAACATGAGTTTTTTGGGAAATGCATTAATTCTGGACCTCAAGATAAGAAGGAACAGTTTTTAACAAGTATATATTTTGAATTCATCAGATGTCAAAATGTTATGTGGACAAATGAACAAGTTGATTTGTGAAACCAGCTTAAGCCCATTTTTTTCTGTATTTTTCATAACAAAATGTGAGTTTCAATTTATTTAATAAAATTTTCCTTGGGAATGTGGTTTGTAGTATTCTGGTTGTGATCAGGCTCCAAAAACATGACTCCTCTTATTGTTACAATGCTTCCAATACCTCTAAATTTAAATGGGAACACCTGGCACTTGTAGTTGTGTCTGAAAACTGTATCAATCTGGGAAAGACAAGAATCCTAGCAGACCTGCATCCTAGTTGATTGTAACTATCAGTCCACAGGAAGAGCAGGACAGCCTCATAGCCTCTCCATCTATGACAAGAGTGGAAGAGGCAATAATGGACTTGGCAGCTCTTCTATTGAACAGCAGCATTTCTAAAGGGGAAGGTATTAATGGAAAAATAAAATCACATCAATGAACTCAGTGCTTCTGCCATATCACTCAACAAAAGCACTCTTGAGTCCAGCAGCAGGTAGCATCCCTGAAAGGAGGACAGACAGTGGAGATGGCAGCAAGAGCTGGATGATTTAACAATGGAAGCAGAACTTAAGGGCGCAAAGAGGACTTACAATATCAGCCATCTTTTGATAGATCTCTGGTATCATTTGGTTGCTCTGTTTGTGGTAGAGCTTGGAAATCTTACAGTGAGGACTTGCATCCAAAAGAAGCAGAACAAATAAAGTATGTGCATTTCCCATTTGCCCTTCCTCTTAAAATAAATTCATCTTGCTAAGTTGACAAACATGGGTTCATCAGTGGACATTGCCACCATTCTCTTAGCAGGCTATCCATCCAACTCCAATTCTATAAAAATTTGTATCAAGATTAGGAACTAGAATCATAGTTAATTCTCTTTCCTCATTATCTCAAATACAGTTGGCTAAATTGGAAAAGAAACTTAAAAATATAAGGGAATTGGAATAGATGTGTGCCCATGATGTGATCTCCTGTGAGCTGGGAAAAATCAGCTGCTGATTTAGCTACATAGAGAGAAAAGGGAGGTGTCAAGAATAGATAGTGTGAGGATTTATCTCATTCAAACTGTACTTCCCAACGATTATTAACAACTTGAGAATGTTGTAGAAGTCTAAGAAACTGCTATATTTAAAAGTAAACAATTAGTCTCACAGTATAAAAGCATATACTGTGTATACATATACTCACTGACAAGTGAGTATTGTGCAAGGGAAATTGGTATATGTCTAGAAAAGATTTTGGTTTCAGTCTCAAAGAAACTTGGGAATCTGAAGCTGCTTTAACTAAACAAGATTTCAGATTGTTAATGCTTACTTTCTGACACACTTGGAAAAACACCAATGTTTTAAATCAAAATACAATATTATGTAATATTAGGATGTGGTATGTAAGATATAGGGTAAAATAAAGCAGAATACAATCTTGCTAAATTATAACAACTGTATAATATCATACCTGAAAAAGTGCAAGAGTAAGAAGTGTAAGAGATATCAGGCAAGAGAGAGCTCACAGTATGAAGGAGAAGAGGCACACTTTTAGTGGCTGGCAAAGCCTCACAGAGACGAGCACAGTTGTTGATAGACAGACTTCGCTTCGCTTATAGGGAAAAATAAATTAATAGAAGTAAAAGAGTAATTTTATTTTACTTAGCAGAATGTTTTTTCCACATAAAACAGAAAATAACAGCTTTAGAATCTCATAAACATGAATGCTGTGCATATACAATTCATTACGGTAAAAAAGCAGTACAGAAGAAATTCAGTAAAGTGTATCTATCTCCAAGGTTATCCAATATTCAAGATTTTTTTTTTTTAAGAAGACCAGTTTAATAGAAAAAAGAACTAGAGGACAGAAAGAAAATCTTGCTTTTGGAGCTTTTGTAGCATTAATGTTACTCATCATCCTTACTTCTCTGTGTTACTGATTCTATAGAGGGGCCATGGTGGCTCACGTGGTATGACGATGGGCCTGCGCACCACTGAGGTCGGTGGCTCGATTTCCGTGAACGAATAAACTGTGTAGGGACAAGAAAGGAGCCTCCCCCGATTGCCTACCGACATTCAGGTGTCCCGTGGGTAAAAATAACACTGCCCAAAAAAATTCCTTTCACAGAGTCAGCCAGCCACCTCGGTGATCCCTGGCTAACATGTGCCATACGCTTTTAAAAAACCAAAAAAACCCACCACCTGATTCTATAAAAAGCACATCTTATGATTGCACGTTGTATTACTGCAGAGAAAATGGCTACATCATCATCTAAGAATCTGTTAAGAAGATGGCAACAGAACAGTTGAGGCATAAAAGTAAATATAGTTTCCCTGGTGATATCAGCATTGACAAAATCACCATCAGTCAATTAGAGCTTTACTTGGAACAGCTTATATCCTGCAACAATTTAATACTTAACACCATCAAATAATCTGCCTATCCCAGATCCTTGAGAAAGATGGCTAAAAATGCCAAATCGAGTCTAAACATTTGGCTGACTTTGCAACAAACAATAATCCATCAAAAACAACATCTGCCTATCCCAGGTCCTTGGGAAGCACTCGATAAGGGGGTTAAAATGCCAAATCCAGTCTAAACACCTGACTGACAAACTGTAATCATCATCATCATCATCATCATCATCATCATCATCATCATCATGTTATCTTTGCCAGAGCCTAAAAACTGCATTGGCAGTGGTGCAAAATAATTAGACTTTAAATGGCAGTTTTGAGTATTCTGAACATAGAACAACACTGGGAATTTTGATCCTTATTAGTTCAAGTTTCTCAGTGTTCCAAAATTGTGTTTTTTTTTAAAGAATGAACTGTTCTAAGTTACAAAAATGTGGAAATATTCATTATCCAATAAAATAGCAAGCACTAATTCAGTCTTGATACTACCCATTGAAGGTAACTGAAGGACAGAAAGAAAACAGGTTGAGGGGAACCCTAACCCTAACCCTAACAACCATTTTGGGTATAATAAACAGGCTGCATTTTTAAAAAACAATTGCTATGAAGAAATGATAATGTTAATTATATAATTCTAATATAATACCGGTATATTATCCCTACACGTTCCCATGTGCTTTCATTTTCAAAGAAAAGTTGCCAAAACCAAAAAAGGATGTATACCGGTAATCTTGACTTACAACCATTTGCTTAACAACTGTTCAGATTTATGACAGTGCCAATAGGGAAAGTTGGATTCACTTAATGACAGCATGATTAACAACCACAACAAAATGTTGTAAAATCAGTTGCAACTCATTTAACAACCACATCGCTTAGTGATGAAAGTGCCAGTCCCAACTGTGGTTGCAATTTGAGAACTACCTGTGCATATACAGTAGTAATGTGAAATGAAGGCAAGAACTGTTGTGAAGTTGCTTGATGAGCTTTGCATGTTGGAAAAAAAATACAGTGCAAAATTCAATGTGGTTAAGCACATAGTTACTGTTCGTTGTTCATGATTCATCCATTGCTGTTGTTACTTAAAAATAAATAAATCAGCAGGTTTGACAGTAAGCAGCATTCAGTGTGGAATACCACTGTATCTATCTAATCAAGGAATTCAAGCAACTGCTGTAATTCAAGAGCAAGCACTATATACAGAAAGCATATTCAAAACATTTGCCTCTCAGTCCCATCGTATGAAATGAATTATCAAGCTCCTTCTTTGTTTTGGAAGGTCCACTTTTTCACTAACTATAAGAAAATAAACTCTCACAGAACTCTTTCTGTTCTGGGTTCCTTCCCTATAACAGAAATGCTGACAAAAAGGATTCTGAGTGAATGGGAAAAGATAAATAAAGGGAGTCTCTCACAAATTAAATATTGTCCTTGCTACCAACAGATGCAGATCTACCGTTAAGAGATAGAAGTGTGAAAACAGTCCCATTCAATCAGTCTTCTTGTTGCCAGACCCTAAGAGGCAGACAGCTACCATACAAATGTTATCCAGTGGCAGAGGCATCAATCTCATCTGAAAAAGCTTAGACAATGTATGCTACATTATTTATTGATGTAGAAAACCATAATCATGTTGTTAGCAGTGACCTGATAATTTTGTTCCAAAGGATGGGTTTGGATGTAAGGCTTTGAAAATTGCAAAGGTCCAAATAATTAACTTGATGTTTTCATTTGGAGAGGAACCATATCTCATTTACTCTAATAACACTCAAGAGAGAAATTCAAATTCTATTAAAAGCATTTGTTGATACTGTCATAAAAGGAGGCTTGGATGTGAAGGGAAAGCCTTCTATCAAAATATTCAGCACAGAAGAGTGGTGAGCTACCTGGAAGATTTGCAAATTAGGTATTTACCAAGAAATAGAATAGGAAGAAAATGGGTCCCTTTGTTTCTTGAGGAGCTACATGAAATTGTTGGAGCATGGGGAAAGATGGAGAGTGGTTGTGCACAAGAACTCAATACAGGTAAGTCCTTAGTTAACAATGGCAATTAGGATCAGAATTGCTGTTGCTAAGCACTGTGGTCATAAAGCAACATGTCACATGAAGGTCCTGCTTAGTGACAGCAATTCTAGCATTCCTGATTTCCATCGTTAAGTGAGACATTACATGGTTGCCATTTGCAACCTCTTGCCAGATTCCCCATTAGCTTTGCTTGTTTGAAGCCAGCCCCGCCCCCAAAAGTCAACCACAGGCAACTGCAACATTATAATTGCAAGCCAGGTGCCAGGATTGTGATCAAGTGAATGTGGAGTCTTACAGCAACTGAAACTCTGAGAACTGGTTGCAAGTACCACTCATTCAGTGCTATTCCAAGTTTGAACTGACACTAAATGTGTGGTTGTTAACTACCTGTAGCATAGCTAAAGGAGACAATAGTAAAGAACCATGAATTTGATACAATAATTTTCCAAGCTAAGCAATAAGTGGTAAGTTCTTGTATCATGGTGGAGAACAAGAAAAGAATTTGCTCCTGGACAAGTTTCACAACTAAGATTAACCATATTTGTACACAGGTGGTAGATAACAGAACTAATTCCTTCTGCTTAGTAATACTTTTCAACTGTGCACCTTCTCCAAGGCACAATGTTTCTGTACACTGAACAAACTCTATCATATGGGAGATGCTAAGTTCTTGTTTTATCTTACTCCAACATCCCTATAGAACGGAGCCAGAAGTAACTACAAAGGGAAATTAAGCCTACTAAGAGAGTAGGGGTACCAGTGGATTTATCTTTTCAGTATAAAGCTGTTACTTTGAAACTGGAAAAAGAAACACCCCCAAAAGACTACATGATGAGTTATAAAACTAACCTCGTCTAACTATACAGTTGCAAGAAAAAGTATGTGAACCCCTTGGGATTATGTGGAGTTTTGCATGAATTGGTCATAAAATGTGCTCTGAATGTCATCTAAGTCACAACAATAGAAAAACACAGTCTGCTTAAAATAATACTACACAAACATTAGATGTTGCCATGGTTTAATTGAACATAACATGTAAACATTCACAGTGCAGGGAGGAAAAAGTATGTGAGCCCCTAGCCTAATGACTTCTCCAAGAGCTAATTGGAGCCAGGAGTGAGCCAACCTTGACTCCAATCAGTGTGATGATATTGGATGTGTGGCTGACAGCTGTCCTGCCCTTTAAAAACACACACCTGGTTTGGGTTTACTGGTTTCAAGAAGCAC
>QLTV01003124.1:3354533-3385956 GCA_003457575.1 Thermophis baileyi
CTACAGGAAACCTTTGGTTGAGGTTATTGCTGCCAAAGGAGGGTCAACCAGTTATTAAGTCTAAAGGTTCACATACTTTTTCCTCCCTGCACTGTGAATGTTTACATGTTATGTTCAATTAAACCATGGCAACATCTAATGTTTGTGTAGTATTATTTTAAGCAGACTGTGTTTTTCTATTGTTGTGACTTAGATGACGTTCAGAGCACATTTTATGACCAATTCATGCAAAACTCCACGTAATCCCAAGGGGTTCACATACTTTTTCTTGCAACTGTAAGTAGCTATAACTAACAAAAATAGGGAAATAAGATAGAACTGAACCAGTGTATTTTGGATAGTTGAAACAATAGCTGCAGTTCATCCGAAGGCAAATGTTACCAACAATTTTAAAAACTATTTGAAAATCTTCATTCTAAAGGGCCTCTGGCTGCAGCCAGGACACTTTTTCAGAGTTGGTGTTAAGAAAAGTAATTCTTCAAACTTTTGCAATGCATACAATTTTGTAGTACATGATAAAGGTGTAATGGATAAGGAGAATGCCTGTCAGTAGCTGGCAAGTTGTAACACATTTAATAAATGCCTACAGAGTCATTTTGATGCTGTATGCCAGCAGTCCCCAACCTTTCTAGCACTAGGGATCGGTTTCGTGGAAGACAATTATTCCATGGACTTGGGGGGGAGGTATTTTCGCATGCAACCTGGATCCTGGACATGCACAGATGAAGTTTCACTCGCTTGCCCGCCATTTGCATGGCGTGGTTCCTAACTGCGGCCTGGGGGTTGGGGACCCCTGCTATAGACCAGTGATGGTGAATCTATGGCACGCGTGCCACAGGTGGCACGCAGAGCCATATCTGAGGGCACGCGGGGCATTGCCCTATGTCAGCTCCAGCTCGCATGCGTGCACTGGCCAGCTGATTTTTGGCCTTCTTTTCGGCCGTTTTCACTCTCCCCAGGCTTCAAGAAAGCCTCCGGAACCCTGGGGAGAGCAAAAAACAGCCCAACGGGCCTACCGGAAGTCCGGACTCTTCATTGAGGCCTGTGCGCATGCGGGGGGGGAGCGCGGGTGTGTGTGTGTGCATGCGCGGGGGGGAGGATATTGCATTATGGGTGTGGGCACACGTGCGCACGCTATCGCGCATGCATGCACCTTTTTGGCACCCGAGCCAAAAAAGGTTCGCCATCACTGCTATAGACCATACCTCCATTACAAATATAGAAATCTTTGCAAGAATTTATGAGAAGTATCTGGAATTGATGAATAGGTAACATATGTCCTTATGAAGCATGAACTCTCTGGCGAAAGTCCTTTCCCATTTTAAAAGGTTTTGGGGTCTACGCAGTGTTTCATCCATGTGTGACAAACAGAGACTACAAAGATATAACTAGGAAGTGGCCAACTAAACGTGAGTTCTCTGTGGAGACTAACCCTGGATTTTTCAAGAAACCATGATTAAAACAAGCCATGATTTAAATTAGTAAAGATGAATGAAGAAAAGTGACCCCCCCCCGCAAAAAATTGAGTTGAAAATGTCTTACTAGGAACCCCAGAAAGCTTGTAAAAGAAACTAGGAGGAAATCAGAGGAATATATTTTACAGTAGAGGTCATGTTACTAATCAAAGTTGCTGAAAAATTACAAGCATTTTTGAACACTGAAAGAATGCAAAAGTATTTGTTATGGATTTTACAGGAATTTTGTTTTTACTCTTAGAGCTCCAACTATTTAAAACTATATAACTTACAACATTGAACCTGCCAGTCACAATAATCTTGCAATTTAATAGCAAAGGTCTTTACATTATACACATACAATCTTTGAATCTTCCATAAAATTAAAGAACCAAATTACATTCTTGAAAACATGTGCACACATATACAGTAACTACAGGTTGAACCATAGGAGTTTCAAAGGTTGTTTCAATCAATGCAATGCAACCCTCCACTGAATAACCAGAATCAAAAACCAAGTATGTGCTGCCAAATTATGACATCATGATGATCATAGGAATGACCCAACTATTTTTAGATACAGATGTGTGAAATCTAAATTAGTTTAAAATCCCAACTACTATTTTCTACCATCTTACAATTTAAAAATGCTTAATTTACATATTGATTAATTCTATATAATTAATAATGAATAACCAAAACGGAAAGTTCCCCTCCCTATCCCCATCCAAGTTAAGTGTCTTATACTAACTGGACCAGAAACATGCACTCCAATATTTGGTTGACATACAAATTCTAAGCCAAAGGTAGGGTTGCCAGATCTTTAGAAGAGTCCTAGGGCAATGAAAACAATTTATATGCAGAATTATATAAAAACCACAACAAAAACCAGATTGTTTAAAAAGCAACTCAAAAAATCCAAAGAAATATGAAACGTTAGAAATTAATTCAAAAAAAAATCACTGACATTTTTATTATTAAACACTAAATTGCCTGTTTCTAACCTGTTGTTCTCTGACACACTGTATTTCTTGCTTTCTCAATTCCTGGTATTCCTGAGGTGGTAGCACTCCGAAATCTCATAGGTTCCGCAACATCAGGATGATCTCTCCAGCTTAAAGAAAATGATCTTCCAACTGCAGCTCCTTTTTGAGATTCCAAAATGCCACCTTTCAATAATGGAATGTACAGCAAAATTAACCTTAATGTACTTAGAGGGTTCAAGAAGATCAGATTGTAAATAAAAATCTAATCGACAAGAACAGTTAACCAACTGATTAATTTCCAATACAAGTGGCTAAGCAGGAATTGTCATTTAAATCGTTTAAAATGATTTCTAGCACCAAAACTGTAAACAAATTCTGATTTCAGGAATGTAATTAAGGAATAATTAGATAACCTATTGGAAGTTTCCCCAATAAATGAGTTTTTGTAAGAATTTGCTGAAGCAGGAAGTTAATACGAACCATGTCAATAAAAACAGAAGAAGAAGTGCATATAAGAATAGAGAGCCAGTAGCTAAACCAAAGCAGACCTTTGCCAACACGGGACTCTTCAAAGGTGTAGAGAACTTGCTAAAGAGAACAAAAACAACCTCTTTAGCACTTCAGTATTTCAAACCAAAATTCAAAGTCCCATTTAAAACAAAATGCCTCACCAAGGAGGTAAAATGTTCTGGCAGTGGCATTTGGAAGCTTGTTATGTTGCTTTTATACCAACAGTCTCAATGCCAGCCTTAGCTCTGAGTATATAAGCAGCTCCTTACTTAAGTATGAGCCAGCAGTGTGCTGCAGCTGCCAAAAAAGCTAATGAAATTCTAGGTTGCATCAACAGAGGGATAGTTTCAAGTTCACGTGAAATATTAGTGCTGCTTTATACTGCAGGGTGAGACACTTGGAATATTGCATCCAATTCTGGTCACCACAATACAAAAATGGTGTTGTGACTCTAGAAAGAGTGCAGAGAATAACAAAAAAGATAATAAGGGGTCTGGAGGCTAAACCATATGATGGATTGAGACAACTAGGTATGTCTAGTCTAACAAAGAAAAGGACCAGGGATGATATGATAACAGTCTTCCAGTACTTGAGGGGTTGTAGAAAAAGGAATCAACTTATTCTCCAAAACAATTGAGTGCAGGATGAGAAGTAATGGAAGATTATCAAAGAGAGAGCTAACCTAGAATTAAGGAGAAATTTCCTGACAGTGAGAACAATTAATCAGTGGAACAGCTTATTGCCAGAAATTGTGAGTGCTCCATCACTGGAGGTTTTCAAGAAGAGACTGGACAGCCATTTGTCTGGAATGGTATAGGGCCGTGATGGCGAACCTATGGCACACGTGCCACAGGTGGCACGCAGAACCATATCTGAGGGCACGCGAGGCATTGCCCTATGTCAGCTCCAGTGCGCACGCGCACGCTGGCCAGCTGATTTTCGGCCTTGGGGAAGGACGTTTTCGCCCTCCGGAGGCTTCCAGCGGCTTCCCTGAAGCCTCTGGAGGGCGAAAAACAGCCCAACGGGCAAACCAGAAGTGTTTTTCCGAACTTCCGGTTTGCCCGTTGGGCCGTTTTTCGCCCTCCGGAGGCTTCAGGGAAGCTTCCTGAAGCCTCCGGAGGGCGAAAAATGGCCCAATGGGCAAACCAGAAGTCAGTTTTTCCAAACTTCCGGTTTGCCCATTGGGCCATTTTTTGCACTCGGGAGGCTTTAGGGAAGCCTGAGGGTGAAAAATGGCCCAACGGGGTGTGTGTGTGCATGCGTGGGGATGTGCGCATGTGCAGTGTGGCGCGCGTGGGGGGTTGTGTGCCAGCATGCGCGCACACTAGCACGCACATGCACTCCCATTTTTGGCACGCAAGAAGAAAAAGGTTTGCCATCACTGGTATAGGGTCTCCTGCTTGAGCTGAGGGTTGGCCTATAAGACCTCCAAGGTCACTTCCAACCCTATTATTCTATGTTCTAAACGTAGAACTGCTAATTCATGTCACATAATGCCCTCAAATAACTTATAAACATCACAATGTTTCAAAATTAATAAATACATACAGTATATAAAATAAATATATTTGTGAAAATTACATTTTTGTTTATTCACTTGCCTACATTTTTCATGCATTAGAATATTTCTTTAAAAAGTTTTTGTTAGGAATTGTAGTTACAATAGTAAAAATTAAATTTAGGAAAAGAGAAGAGAATGGAAATAATAGAATAGGCAGGGGAAAAAAGAAGAAAAAGAAAAGAAAGAATATAAAATAAATATATAAAGAAGTGACTACCAATCTTCATCACAACTATAAACAAATTTAATAACATTTTAGACCCTATAAGATTAAATAGATATATTTTCATCCCATATCTCATCATTTTTCATACATTAAGAGTATTTCCAATGACACTGCTAGGATAGGTTTTTTTAAAAAAAAGTTTATCATTCCAGAATTATGCAAATAAATAACTGATAAACATTTCTTAGATTTCCACTGGGTTTTGAATTGAAATAAAGTATTATCTGCTTTTGAATTTGATAATAAGAAAATAAACTGCTTACACATGTTGGAGAATTTCAAATTCCACTGAGTAGGTAAAATAGGTACTTTTTAGGGGAAATCATATATAGAGACCTCATGTAAACACATGATTTCCTTGCATGACCTCTCAAACAAGAGCCCTTTATATATTTAGAATAAGCTATAAAATTGCATTGGAGTGCAATATTTGTTTTTAGTAAATAAATAGCATTTACTATTTTTCTCATTTCATACAGATAATTTCATTCATTTCCTTATCATTTACCTCTTCCTTTTTGTATTTTCTCTTTTTGTTCACTTAGCTTATCTAGTGGCAAGTTGGTCATTTCAACACCGTATACTGTTCTTGCTAAAACAGATGTTAGAGAATCCATTATATTAGCCCATTCCATTATTAGTTCTTCCCAATCTGTAAGGGATGATAGCACACGTAGCAACTCGTCCCACAGCTCACGAGAAATATAAACACTCAAATTTGCCCGGATCCAAGCCACAATGAGAGTCTGTGGTTAAAAGACAAGGAAGAAAGGAGAGCAGATTGGATTCTCATCTTGAAATGAATGAAATTCAAATGAACTGATTTCTAGGTAATCCTGGACTTACAGCCATTCGTTTAGTGACCGTTCAAAAGTTACAATGGCGCTTAAAAAAAGTGACTTATGACAGTTTATGAGAGCTGCAGCATTCCCCACAGTCACATGATCAAAATTTAGATGCTTGGCATTTATGACAATTGCAGTGTTCCAGGATCATGTGATCACCTTTTGTGACCTTCTGAGAAGCAAAGTGAATGGGGAAGCTTACTAACTAACAGCGGCAGTGATTCACTTAACAACTGTGGCAAGAAAGGTCGTAACATGGGCCAAAAATCATTTAACAACAGTCTTGCTTAGCAATGGAAATCTTGGGCTCAACTGTGGTCGTAACTTAAGGACTATCTGTACATATTTCTAAAGAAAGGAAAAGATAGATACATTTATACCGGATTAAAGTGTTATTTCAGGTTGATTCTCTAACTTGAATAAATATACACTCTGCAAACCATTCTGTTAATATAATGTTCCCATTGTAAAACAGTTTATTCTGACAACAGAAAGACCTGTTGCAGAGTTGAGCCACTTCCAGAATTGTATCTCTGAATATATAATATATAGTGAGATCAATATCTATAAGCCTATCCCTAATTTATTTAATGGGGAAGTAAATTTGTTATTTTAAACAAATTCCATCTAGTTTTGAGAAACTATTTTAGTCTTTGAGCATGAAGAGGCCTATATTCAGAACAACATATATGTCATTTATTCCACCTTCATTTTCCTGTTCCCTATGCTGAAATCGTAGGAATAAACATTGGTTATATTGCAGTATGAAAACTACAAATTTAATTACAGGAAGTGACTGACATAAGACTTGTCTTATGAGATAAGGTGTTTAATGATGATTCAAAATTATGTTGGTCTTGGAAGGGGTGCTTTAGGGCCTGTAAAGCACTCCTAGCTTTCGTAAAATGTTGCACAGTCCCCCCTGCAGTCACACGATCTCAAACTGGGTATGTGGCAACCTGTTGCACTTACGAATAGTTGCCAAGCAGCCTGCAATCATGTGATCACCATTTGTAATCTAATCTGCCAGCTTCCCCAGAAAGTCAACGAGGAAGGTGGCGGGGAAGGTTACAAGTTGCTCCTACCTGCTGAGAGGACTCATCTCTGTGGGCTGGCTGAAAGAGCTGCCTGCTGAAGGGAGTGAAACTCCTTTAGCGGGATGGAGAAATGGAGCTTAGATCCCAAAGAGCTGAGCTCCATTTCTCCATCCCGCCGAAGGTGTCCCCTTCTGCGCGAGGAGAATTGAACTCGTTTAGCAGAAACAGAACTCAGATCCTCAGTTCATGCAAGGAAAGATGTTCCTTTCCCTATGTGGAGGGGAGCTCAACCCCTTTGGCAGAGTGGAGAAACACAGCTCAGATCCTGATGATTTGAGCTCCATTTGTGTACTCCACATGACTTCCCTGTCAGGCGCAAAGAGGAGCTGGCATCCTTCAACAGGCAGCTCTTTTAGCAAGTCCCTAGAGATGAAAGGGAGGCAAGATCCAAGCAGGATTTTAAGCTTCTGATCAGAGAGGGAGCATTATAAGGTAAGAGTGTGGGATGCCTCAGGCAGGTGGGGGAGGCCCTGGGATGCCTAGCACATGCCATACACAAGTGTCTCTTTGCTCAGGGACTGAAAATTGTCCTTGCATTTAGATAGAGAGCCTTTTCACCTTCTGAGTGGAACATCACAGGATCCCGTCCCCCCAGAAGCACCCTGCATCCCTGGCATGGCACTCCCTCCACTTAACAACCTCAACTGTGAGTAGTGGAACTGCAGTCTTTGAGCAAAGCAGTCATGTGGGTAGTCATATCACTTAATGACCACTTCACTCAACAACTGAGATTTCAATCTCAATTGTGGTCATTATGCAAGGAATAATGAACATCATATATTACAACATTTAATGTTCTTGTCATTTATATGCTTCTAAATGTATGACAAATATATGATCTTGCTATATCTTGCTATATTGTGCTATAAAATATAACTCTGCAATACAATTATTTTCTGTGTAGCTGAGACTAGGCAGCATATAAATTTAATTAATTAACTATAGCACTTCAAACAATGTTTAAATTGCTCTACAAAAAATGAGACATACCCGAAATAGTGAACCCGCTAAACTTTGACCAAATGCATCCTTTATTTGATCATCTTTGGAGTTGCTCATGACAGCTTCTGTTATGCTAAGAAGCATTTGCAACATATGCTCCCTAGGATAAAATTAAAATATATATTATACATATGAAAAATGTAGAAATTTGCTAATGGTGTTTATCTTAACATTCTCTCATAATAATGTTGACACTACCATCATAGGTACTTCTAACAGCTCTTACAAACTAAGAGAAGCAAATATTAGGATTGTGCACACTTAAAAAATTAGTACAGGTAGCCCTCGACTTACAACACTTAGTTTAGTGACCGTTCAAAGTTACAACGGCACTGAAAAATGTGACTTATGACCATTTTTCACAGTTATGACTTTGCAGTATCCTCATGATCATGTGATCAGAATTTAGATGCTTGGCAACTGGTTCATATTTATGATCGTTGCTGTGTCCCAGGGTCATGTGATCACCTTTTGCGACCTGCTGACAAGCAAAGTCAATGGGGAAGCCAGATTCACTCACCAACCAGGTTACTAACTTATCAACTGTAGTGACTCACTTAACAACTGTGGCAAGCAAGGTGTTCTGACCCAGCCTTAGCAGAAGCAAGAAACAGACTCCTTGTCACAAAAAACCCCTCTTTATTTACCTCTTGTGAATTAATTGCATTCACCCATCGAAAAGTCCAGGCAATAGTCCTTCAAAGATTTAACTGCAGTAACAGACCTTATCAGTTCCCGAAAGGCTGCAAATTAAGTTCTGGCAAGCAGCCTTTGTGGCATGAAACACAATGAGCAAAATCTTCAGAAATACGAACTGTTGTCTCCTACAACAACCGCTTCCCTTTCCTTCTATTTATTCCCCAGCCAGGGAGGGGCCATTCAGCGTCCGCGTGTGCTTTGCTTCCCAAGTCGACTCCTTGTCCTCCGTTGTTCCCCTCTCCTAACTGCTCTGTGCATATGTACATCTGGAACAGGCCCCAACTGTTCTTCCTCCTCACTCATATCAGCCTCCAAAGGCAGCTGCCTCTCCAGTGGCTGGGAAATGTCCGACAGCCCTGGCTCTATCTCTGCGTCCGACACAGAGTATCCATCAGAGCCTTCCCCAGACTCCAGGCCCACATTCCTCCCCAACCTCATCGTCCGAGTCTGCCGCCAGCTCCGCTGGCAGCTGGCAGGCCACAACACAAGGTCATACAATGGGGCAAAACTCACTTAACAAATATCTCACTTAACAACTGAAATTTTGGGCTCAATTGTGGTCATAAGTTGAAGACTACCTGTACTAAAAAGGGATTTGGGCCTTATATAAACACAACATCCCTTGACTAGTCATTAAAGGAGCCTGTCTTGTTTTGAGGCATCAGTACCAGCTTGAAAAAAGATCCTGTTGTTTTAAGAAGCCTGCTCCTTAAAATTAGTGCAACTCTTAAAGCAGCGTAATTAATCTTTCATTCAGACCCATATGGAAAGCACATATTTTAAATACCAACAGAAAAATATTATAAGCACAAGCATTTTAAGTATTTCTTACTACTCATTTTCTAAGAGTGCACAACCCCAAATAATCCCCAACTTAACTATCCTAAATATAGGCGATCTTCATTTAACAACCATTTTTGTTTGGCAACCATTCAAACTTACAATGGCACTGAATGAGTGGTACTTACAGTGGACCTTGTACTTAACCAGCACAGTGTTCCACAATCATGGGATAGCAATTTGTTATTTTTTTTGCCAGTTCCCACAAGTAAAGTCAATGGGGAAGCTGGCAGGAAATTGAAAATTTTGGTTACATGAGGTCCTCGCTTAGTGACCTGTGTGGTCCTTGCTTAACTGTGGCAACCTGAACTGTAGGAACAGCTGTCACTAAGTGGCACAGTCACACGGTTTCTTGACTTATTACAGCACTGCTTAATGACAGAATTCCCAGTCCCAATTATTGTTGGTAAGGGGGGTTTACCTGGATGTAGTTTCTACCTTTTAGTATTCATAGTAATGGCAATGCCAGCTGGGAATTCTAGGAGGTAAAGTCTACATATTTGGACAACACCCAAGTTAGAGAAGCTGTATGATTTTGTATTTAAAATATTTTCATTATGACATGTAATCATTTTACTAATAAATGTAAACATAACAATCCCTTTATGAAAATATCAAGGTATCTATTTTTGTTAACCAAAGAAATAGTAATAATATGACAAATCATTTAGATTCAACATTATCAAAAGAGATTTCAATTGAAATACAACAGAAAAACATAAGTCATTGCTGAATGTCAGAAGTGAAACTTAAGGCCAAAAGTGTATTATGCCTTCTATAGCAGGGGTCTCCAACCCCCGGTCTGTGGATTGGCACCGGCCCGCGGCATGCCAGCAAGCAACAAACAAGTGAAGCCCCATCCACCGGATGCAGGCAGCATGCAAAATCAGTACCCTCCGGTCCACGAAAAAACCTTTCTCCATGGAACCAGTCCCTGGTGCTGAAAAGGTTGGGGGCCACTGTTCTATAGGGTTCAGACCCTCTGAGGTCTTTTTATAGAAGCTCTCTATGCTATAATAGCACTCAGAAATTAAAAAGAAGAAAAAGTAAAGCTAAGGTCTTCAATAAGAAACATGCTAACCACCCCTGGTCCTGGCTTCTTTACCTTATTTTTCTGATAGTTTTGGCCAGGAGAAGGCTGCATAGAGGTTTAGAACCCAAACGGGCAGAACTTGGTAGATGCAAGACTATTTATATGGATAAATCAAAAGCTGTGTCACTCTAATATGCTCTATCTGTTACTGCTGTGATTTGCAAACCGCATTATAAAGGATTTGCTTTATTTTAAATATATTTACATTACTTAAATATTTTAGCATTTCAAATCAGGTCTTATCTAAACCATGTAAAAAAACATGTTTTATAAAACAAAGTATAATTGTTGAGTAAATTATTTTTATTAGCATTTAGTTTTATTTTTTATTTATTCAATTTCTATAGCCACCCATCTCAATCAATGACAATGATTTCAACTATACTTTGATTTTTAAAAAATAATGTCATAAAAACTAAGTCCTGAAAACAAATACAATCCATCATGGAAGTTTTTCATTCATTTCCCTATGGTTTGGAAAGATCACAGTATAATATTGTATTTGTTCTTTATGGGCAGAAAGGCACAATATAAATTAAAATAGAAGTGGTAATAATTGACAGCATTCTATTTGTTCAGCCATGAAAAACATGTATTTCAAATAATCTTGCCTTATAACAATATTTTTTTTCTAGAAAGCAAAACAAATTATCAGTGGAATATCCACATTACATTTGTGCTCTAAGAATTAAAAGGTGTCTAACTTATGCACTGCCTATCTTTTCAAATTTGTGGAAAGTCTGGACACTCATTCTTATCCATTATATATTTGTATATTATATATATATAATATAATAATTGATATATATATACATACACACACACACACACACACACACACACACATACATACATACACACCCTGTATTGTATTTGTATATTATATATATACAAAAAAATATAAGACAGGGTCTTATTTTCGGGGAAACACGGTATATATATTCGTAAGATAAGAATGCATAGGGCATGCAGTTGGAAATAATGGAGAAATACTTGTACATTGCTACAAATAAACACTCAGCATTTCAGCTGAACTTTCAGATAGTGACATAAAAAGAATGATTCCATATACCATATCTTCATAACTCAGATATACCAGATATACCAGGAAAACTAGATAGGAAACAGGACAAGATGAACTAATTCTACTATATAAGGTTATATTAATAGAAACTTGCAAATATGAAGGCACAAACTTCCTGCCTCCACTATTAACTATTTGATTCATTTGGGCAGGTCTTTCCTAAATTTCTTTCTCTGATCATTAAGCGACTGCCAGCTCCTACCTCTCTTGTCTCATTGTTTCCTAGGCAGCATTTCCTCCTCTTTCCCCAAGGTCATTCACACATTCCATTACAGATAAACATACCAGGTCTTTTTATTCATTGGAACTTCCATTATCATGCGCCTATATATACTCAAAACTGCTCTGCAAGAATTTATCTGCTCTTTAAGTAGTTCAGGGGCTTCACTGCATGGTTCCAATAAAAATATGTTTGCAGAGTTTGTCAAAAATACCTTTATATTTTGAAGGAAAGAGAGGAGGAGGAAGACGGAAAGGGAGAGGGAGGGAGGGAGGGAGGGAGGGAGGGAGAGAGAGAATGAATATGAATCTATTCAGGTTATTTTGAATAATTTGAACAATATTCTTCACGACATTTAGGATTAAATTAATCTGTTCACAAACAAAACATCACCCTTACAATAAGTTCATACTGAAAGTTATAAGGAGCACAGTCTCTTGCACATATTAAATAATATATTTAGATAACTCTGCCATTTTTTATCATTCTGAGTTAAGAGAATTATAAATCCATTTTATAATAGTATTTTCCTTTCTAATAAAAATGGCAATTTACCATTGAACTGTTTTAGATTAAAAAAAACCTGACAGTCCTGAATTGAAACGAGAGCAAATATAGTCCTGGAATAGATATATTATGGAAATGTGCATTAAATATCTTTTCTAAAAATCTATACATTAGGAAATGATCTGTATTTCAAAAGTTAACAGAATTCACCCTAGTTGCAAACTAACCTCACTATAAAAAGTCTCTGGTGACCCCAGTAACTCTAAAAAGCTGATATAGCCAGATTGTCCCTCTGTATAAAGTAAATTTCAAAAACATTCTAGAACTTCATTAAGAGCAGTGCGTGCCTTTCTGCTTAATTCAGACTGTCATAGTGATCTGAGAACAGAAGAACTGTTGGCAGTAAAGAAGGAAAATGTACAGTATTATAAACAAACAGCATAATTATCTCTGTGCAAACCAACATAAAGATGATTAGCCAGCTAACCTACCCTGTAGTAGTGATATCATTAAAAAAAAAAAAAGTTGGATCCAGAGCATTATGCAGTGAAACAACTGAAAATGGTAGCTTATGAACAGACTCTCATAGCACAGAATTTTACATAGGTGAACTGTGACCGCGTGCCTGTCTTGCAAAAGTCAGGAGAATGCTTGAAAAAGGACGTAATGATCATGGGAGTAGACCCCGATCAACTAAAACTGAAGAGCCATCATAAGAGAATTTTATCATAGTAATAATAGAGAGAGACAGTTGTTGCAGTGACTCATGGATATTCTCAATCTTGGGTTATATAGAAAAACATTATTCATTATTCGGGGGTTTTAAACAGTTCATTTTCAAAATGTTTTGAGTATAAAATGTCTTGCCTCAAACATGAATTGATTATTTTCAGCAGCAAAATGGGCTGCATTTGAGTACTCTGGAGTATACAGAGGATTTCTGTTTATCTTTTAAAAACCACCTCCTAGAAGCCTTTTGATCTTGGTTCCTTTGATTTTTTTTTGGGGGGGGGAGGGGAGATCACTTTGAGGAATGTGAAGGAGAAAGAGGACAAAATATGGATGCTGATCAAGAATCTTCTGATTTCTGGGGCCTTTTTTGCTTTTATGTTTTTTAAGTACTTCTGGAGCTATTTGTGTTTCTTTTCTATTTCCTTTTAATTTTTTGCAGCTCAAATATGGTCTCTGAATATTTTGATTTTCTATACTTTTGATCCACTGCAGGAGTCATCCCAAATTTAGAATAATTCTAGTTACAATTAAGGTAACATCAAATGTGTCTTTTGCTTTGCATTTATCAGTTTTTCTAAAGGAGCAATATATTTCCTTTTGTCCAAAGCAAAATTTCAGTTTCAGTTTAATTATGGTAACAAATATAAATACAATTAACAAGTACAAAATATATTATACAAACTAAGAAAGCTATTTCTTTTGTATCGTATATGTAATACCTGCAGCGTAGCTTGAAGACCTGCTTTAACATTCTTGTTTTCATCTTCTAATAAGCATCCTCTGGTAACAGCACTAGAGAAGGAGTAACTTCTTCCCCAACTTGAGGATCTTTTATGTCCAGACACAAGCTTTAGGGAAACATATTAGTCAACATGTGCACCCAGAATGTAACCCAGTTTGCTCAGTGTAAATTTTAACAAAAGAATTAGCAGCTTTAATACCTTTCCAAAAATAAACAAGCACTTAATGGTTAAAATATTTAAATACTCTTTACACCGTAAATTATTTAATGTGTGTGTGTGTGTGTGTGTGTGTGTATCGCTTGCAATATGTCACTACTAATTTACACATGCTTTTTACAATACAAAGTACCATTTCTACTTGAATACTACTGAGGAAAAGGTAAGGGAAGATAATCTCCCAAGTATATGGGCCCACAGGGTCTATAATTGTCCACACAAACTTAGGGGGCTGTCAGAAGGAGATGATGTAAATGGTTCCATTTACAAAAATCTATACCAGATTTAATAAGACTTTTACCAACAAAGAGGTGATGATTTGATACTATTTGAAATCAGATATAGTAATAATACAGAATAGAATAAAGACTGATGCAGCAAATTTTAAATGGGCTAAATTAGTGACCACGGCATTAGAACTCCTTTCATTTTCTTTAGTGATATGATATACACAGGGAATAAATATTTCCAGTGGGGAAAAAATGTCTGACAAAACATTTGCACCAACTTGAAAAAAAATTCTAATTTTGTATTGGAATCAGTTTTACTGATTCATTTACTATCAACAGGTTTACACAGTTACCTATTAGTGATGAATTAATTTGATTTAAACTATGTGAACCTATTGGAAATACAGTTGCAATTTCTTGACATTTCCATATCAGTTTAACACTGTGGCCTGTGTATCATTATTTGAACTCAATATAAGAATACTGAAGGAAAGATTGGATTCCAAAATTGAATCACTCAACATAGAAGGAATAGAGGGAATAGAAGGGGAACTCATCAAATTTGCAGATGACACTAATCTGGCAGGAATAGCCAATACCCCTGAAGAAAAGTTCAGGAAACTTAATGGGCCCTATCCAACAAAATGAATTTTAATGTGGAGAAAAGCAAAGTTTTACATTTAGGCAGGAAAAATCAAAAGTATAAGTACAGATTAGGTGAGACCTGGCTAAAAAACTGTTTCTGTGAGAGGGACCTTGGAGTCCTAGTGAATGATCATTTAAATATGAGCCAGCAGTGTGCCAAAAAAGCTAATATGGTACAATCCTGGGTTGTATAAACAGAGGCATAGAATCAAGATCATGTGAAGTATTAGTACCGCTTTATAAAACCCTAGTAAGACCACACCTGGAATACTGCAACCAATTTTGGTCACCATACTACAAAAAAGATGTTGAGACTTTGGAAAAAGTTCAGAGAAGAGCAACTAAGATGATCAAAGGCCTGGATATGAAGAACGGCTATAGGATTTGGGTTTGGCTAGTCTAAAGAAAAGAAGAATTAAGGGTGACATGATAGCAGTATTGCAGTATTTGAGGGGCTGCCACAAAGAAGAAGGGGTCAAATTATTCTACAAAGCACCAGAGGGCAGCACAAGGAATAATGGTTGGAAATTAACCAAAGAGAGAAGCAACCTGGAATTAAGAAACTTCCTAATAGTGAGGACAATTAACCAGTGGAACAGCTTGCCTTCAGAAATCATGGGTGCTCCATCACTGGAAATTTTTAAGAAGAGTCTAGACCAGGGGTGTCAAACTGGATTTCTTCGAGGGCCGGATCAGCATTATAGTTCTCCTCCATGGGCTGGCGGGGAGCGGTGGGGGGGGGAAAAGGAATGGATGCCTCCTGCAGCACTTTGCCGGCCAAAACGTTTTTGGCCGGCAGAGTGCTGCTGGACGCTGTGGAGGCCGAAAACGGGCCGTGCAGGGGTCTCGTGGGACCTCTATGTGGCCCGTTTTTGGCCAGCAGAGTGCTGCAGGAGGCCGTGGAGGCTGAAAACAGGCCAGTCCTTTGATATTTCCAGGCCGGCCCTGTGGGCCAGATTTAAGCACCCCGCAGGCCAGATCCAGCCCGCGGGCCTTGAGTTTGACACCTCTGGTCTAGACAGTCACTTATCTGAAATAGTATAGGTTCTCCTGCTTGAGCAGGGGGCTGGACTAGAAGACCTCCAAGGTCCCTTTCAGCTCTATTCTATTCTAAAATTCTAAACAGATGCTTTTGGAAAAATATAACAGGATATCCTAAACGTTACTTTTCTTATATCAATCTTTCATTTGGGTAAAAGTGTATTTAAGGAAAAAAGAATGAACATAAATAAACATGTTTCTCCCAAATTAAAAATTAATGCAATCCTGATATGATTTTAAGCCCAGTCATTTCAAATTTAAAGATCCAAAATTTTGTTCACATATATTTTGATTTTTTGACAAAAGAAATCCTCTGAAATGTATAGTAATGATCAGGACAAAAAGAAATATGTTTACATCATTATAAAATGATTTTTAAACAAAAGCTTCGGAAGAATACTTTCAGATATATTCAACTTGTGAATGAATATGATACTAAGAACTGAAAGGTTTTCAAGGAAAGCAAGACCTTGATTCTACTATACTTTTCATACCGAAGCTTCCATGTTCTAAGCATATAATTAAAACTTTCTGTTAATTTATTCAAATACTTTATGATAAATAACAAAACTGATAATTGAGGGAATTCCTCTGAAGTTTGAAAGTGACTAAGAGAAAAATGAGTACCTGAGTAGCAACAGATTGTTAGGGAAAAAGTGAAACCAAGTTTTCTATATACTATTTACATTAGTCTGAGCAACATCTCTGCTCAGATTATACAACTATTTACAAACCTCAATTGATTACATCATACAAACCCACCACCTATTCATAAAGACTGGCAGCATACCTGTTTGCCATCGGTCTCTACTGTTGAGTGTTCTGTAATGACATCATCATCTTGAATAGTCTCCTTTGCATCTGGTTCTTCCATGAAGACAGGTTTTTCATGTAGTATCCATTTCCTATAAACTTTCACAATCTTTTCAGTTAAGGATATCTCTGATGGTGGCAGCAAAAAAGCCTAAAAGGGGAGTAATAGATATGAGGAGATTGAACTCAAAGATGGTTAGACATATATATTAATAATTTAAAAATATAGCTTTCCACCTTTTTCAAACTTCTACACTAATAGTTCAGCTACTTATAGAAATGTTTCCCCCATACTCTTCAACACAAAAGTATTTCTTGTATCCAGATTGTATTCATGGGTTTGAGGAAAAAGATAGCACCATGCTACAAACATACTATTGATTTTCAGACCTAAACAAGGATTTACTCCTGTATCTAAACAGTAAATTACAGCACTATTTGCCAGAAATATACAGTATGTCACAGAAGGGAGTACACCCCCTCACATTTTGTAAATATTTAAGTATATCTTTTCATGTGACAACACTGAAGAAATGACACTTGGCTACAGTGTAAAGTAGTGAGTATACAACTTGTATAACAGTGTAAATGTGCTGTCCCCTCAAAATAACGCAACACACAGCCATTAATGTCTAAACTGCTGGCAACAAAAGTGAGTACACCCCTAAGTGATAATGTCCAAATGGGGCCCAAAGTGTCAATATTTTGTGTGTTTGTGTGTATTTTCCAGCACTGCCTTAACCCTCTTGGGCATAGAGTTCACCAGAACTTCACAGGTTGCCACTGGAGTCCTCTTCCACTCCTCCATGACGACGTTACGGAGCTGGTGGATGTTAGAGACCTTGCGCACCTCCACCTTTCATTTCAGGATGCCCCACAGATGTTCAATAGGGTTTAGGTCTGGAGACATGCTTGGCCAGTCCATCACCTTTACCCTCAGCTTCTTTAGCAAGGCAGTGGTCATTTTGGAGGTGTGTTTCAGGTCGTTATCATGTTGGAATACTGCCCTGCGGCCCAGTCTCCGAAGGGAGGGGATCATGCTCTGCTTCTGTATGTCACAATACATGTTGGCATTCATGGTTCCCTCAATGAACTGTAGCTCCCCAGTGCCGGCAGCACTCATGCAGCTCCACACCATGACATTCCCACCACCATGCTTGACTGTAGGCAAGACACACTTGTCTTTGTACTCACCTGGTTGCCGCCACACACGATTGACACCATCTGAACCAAATAAGTTTATCTTGGTCTCATTGGACCACAGGACATGGTTCCAGAAATCCATGTCCTAAGTCTGCTTATCTGCAGCAAACCGTTTGCGGGCTTTCTTGTGCATCATCTTTAGAAGAGGCTTCCTTCTGGGACGACAGCCCTGCAGACCAATTTGATGCAGTGTGCGGCATATGGTCTGAGCACTGACAGGCTGACCCCCCCACCCCTTCAACCTCTGCAGCAATGCTGGTGCTCTCATACGTCTATTTCCCAAAGCCAACCTCTGGATATGACGCTGAGCACGGGCAGTCAACTTCTTTGGTTTTCCATGGCGAGGCCTATTCTGAGTGGAACCTGTCCTGTTAAACCGATGTATGGTCTTGGCCACCGTGCTGCAGCTCAGTTTCAGGGTCTTGGCAAACTTCTTATAGCCTAGGCCATCTTTATGTAGAGCAACAATTCGTTTTTTCAGATCCTCAGAGAGTTCATTGCCATGAGGTGCCATGTTGAACTTCCAGTGACCAGTATGAGAGAGTGAGATAACACCAAATTTAACACACCTGCTCCCCCTTCACACCTGAGACCTTGTAACACTAACACATCACATGACACCAGGGAGGGAAAACTTGGGCCCCATTTGGACATTATCACTTAGGGGTGTACTCACTTTTGTTGCCTCCAGTTTAGACATTAATGGCTGTGTGTTGCGTTATTTTGAGGGGATAGCACATTTACACTGTTATACAAGCTGTATACTCACTACTTTACATTGTAGCCAAGTGTCATTTCTTCAGTGTTGTCACATGAAAAGATATACTTAAATATTTAAAAAATGTGAGGGGGTGTACTCACTTCTGTGACATCCTGTATATACTACAAACCTGTTGCCAGACTGTCCATGAAGGTAGTATTCCGAGACCTTGTGGAAAACAAGTGGCAGTTGTGGCTAGGAGGGCCTTTGCTCTTGCTTCCAAGTCTAATTCAAGATGTTGGTTACGACTTTTAAAGCCTACATGACATGGTGCCAGATTACCTATGGAATCATCAGATTATCTCCCCCCCAGTCAGGCAGGAAAGTTATGTTGCAGACCCCGTCAATTAAAGAATTCTGACCGATGGGGTCCAGGAAGAACCTTTTCTGCCATTGCCCCCAACCATTAAAACATTCTCAGAAGTGAGACAGGACCGTAGTCTCATGGCCTTCTGGAAATGTCTAAAGACCTGGCTTTGCCATCCCCCTTGGGGCTCACAGAGGAACACACAGCTATGGGGCTGGTTAGCACCCTGAAAATCCTCCCCCTTATCTCTTAATGAACTTTTAATGTTCAATTTTAACTATCCTTGCCTCTATTTTAAATTTTTATGTTCAGTTTTTATGTTTTAATATGTTGTTTGTATACAACCCAGAGTTCCTCTATGAGGAAGATGAGCAGTTGCTAAATTTAATGAATAAATATCAAAATATGTTATCCCTTTTATTGACCGACATTTCATAAGATTGTCAAGAGATTGGTGTTGCTTTTGAAAATTCCACAGAATATCAAAGTCACGATTAACTTTCATTTAAGTTAAGCACTTAATGACACTATCTGAAAGGATGTGTGCCATGAAAGGCATAGGTCAGTGATGGCGAACCTATGGCACGCGTGCCACAGGTGGCACGCAGAGCCATATCTGAGGGCACGCGAGGCTTTGCCTTATGTCAGCTCCAGCGCGCCAGCTGATTTTCGGCCTTCTTTTTGGCCGTTTTCGCTCTCTCCAGGCTTCAGGAAAGCCTCCTGAAGCCTGGGGACAAAAATTCACTTGTGTGCTCACCCCTAGCCTCCTTTTCACTGTCAGAGGTCTTCAGGAACTTTTTCGGTTTTGGACAGTTGTAGCCAAGCCTCCCACACCTCGGCCCATTTCTTCTGCAGCCGGCAAGGCTTTTCTGAAAGCTTCTGCAGCCGATAACAGAGCTCTGGATCGATCTGGAGCTCTGTTATCGGCTACAGAGGCCTTCAGGAAAGCCTTGCAGGCTGCAGAAGAAATGGGCCGAGGTGTGGGAGGCCTGGTTGCAACTATCTGAAGGTAAGTAGTAGGGCAGCTCCACAGCTTCAGTGAGGCCTGTGCGCATGCGCAGGGGGGGGCAGCGCGGGGGTTGTGCACATGCGTAGGGGGAGGGCATTGCATTATGGGTGTGGGCACCCGCATGCACGCTATCACACGCGCGCACACCCTTTTGGCACCCAAGCCAAAAAAGGTTCGCCATCACTGGCATAGGTAATATACTGTTAAGGGTTGATTCTTAAAATCTTTCACAGATATTACAGATTCCCACAAAGAGAAAGATATGGAACTGATACTCTACAACATATAAACAGATGTCAATTTATACCAACCTGATGAAATACTTCATTAACAAAATTCACATAATCTCTTGTAGACAAAAATATTTGTTGCACCATTTCATATGCAGATCTGTGCTGCTCTTCAATGCTGCAAAAACTGGAATCACTGAGTATCCCGCTGTGGTTATGATTTTTCTCCTGATCTGATGGGACACTGTTCTCCACTTCAGGATTTTTATCTTGCGCTGTATTACCCACTGTCTTAAGAAGATATGAGCAACTGTGATAATTATACATATACACATATATGTACACAAACACACACAATTTTGCCTGGCAACCTTTTGCAGAGGTGTGATATGATCTTGGGATTATGCAGTGATTACTGCCTAGTGGCCACTATTTTATCAATGGAAGCCTCTGGACAATCCTAAATGGTAGCCTGCAGTTAAGTGGCAATTGCCATAATCTGGCCACTATCCCTGCTACTTTCAGTGATTCCCTTAGATCAGGGGTGTCAAACTCGCATCGTCACAGCATCATCATGTGACATATCGGGACTTTTTTCCTTCGCTAAACTGGGCATGGGCGTGGCCAGTGTGTGATGTATCCAGCCCGTGGGCCGCGAGTTTGACAGCCCTGTCTTAGATTATGTAGCAAGCATCCCCCTTTCCTCTCAGTATGCTCATCTGGAACAACAGATACTTATTAATTAGACATATTAAGAGTAGGTGGCTTCTCTTTACTTGCCATTCTTTATTGCAGCCAGTAAAATGCATGTGCATACAACTTAGACATTCAGGTGCTAATTTTCCATCTCCATTAGTTTAAGCTAACCTGAAATAAATGCTTAATAATGCTAATTATTAAAAGGATGTCATTCCATAACTAAAATTGATTACTAGATACATGATACTTATTTAAGGTATCAGGACTCAAAATATGTAGTTATTTTACTAAATGAAATTTAAGTTCTCAAGCTCATGTAAAAGTTATAGTTTAGCTAGTATAACTTGATATTGATTCAATGTCAGAAATACTAAACTAAGTAACACTTGCAACATACTTGAATGATTCTGGGTAGAACTTCCACACCATTTTTGAAAGTTTGTGCTGCTGTAAGGTATTTCTTTTCCAGAAAAAAATTTACAAGCCATTTTATAAAAGTTACACGAGCATCCAGGTATGGAATTTTTGTACTATAAACATTTCCACCATCACAAGTTGTACTAACATATACTGATTTGGGGCGCAGGCCAGGAATCCCTGTAAAACACAAAACATTAAATTGAATCTTTAAAAGTTTTATAAATGGAAGTTTACATTCCAGACAGTGTAAACTGGGCTATCAGGGCAAATGACGGAAATACAAATGAAGATAATAATGTGCTTTCATAGGCAAAAAAGATCCAAAGGATGGTTGAAGCATACAATAAGAATTGTACATCGTGAGAGTAATGTGAATTAAGAGAGGTAAAATAAGTCGCATGGGTGGGTTTGTAAAACAAACCTTGACCCTAAATATACTTTTTTTTTTAAAATGTAACCTTAAAATAAATTTTATAAGATAGATCAATATTTTATTAACTTTAAGTTGCAGATCAGAAGCCATGATTAAAAAAATAAGCCTATCTAGTAAGCCAGTTTCTGCAATTATCACTGTTCTCCAGAGTAGAATAAATTTAAATTTTAAAATTGAGGGGAATTATAGGTGGCTTATCAAGAAGACAATATGTTATCTACTTAAGATATCTATTTAGCAGAATAACAGAATTGGAAGGGACCTTGGAGGTCTTTTAGTCCAATATCCTGCCCACCGCAGGAAATCCTATACCATTTCAGACAAATTGCTGTTCAATCTTTTCTTAAAAACGTCTAGTGACGGAACACCCACAACATCTGGAGGCAAGTCATTCCACTAATTAATTGTTCTCACTGACAGGAAATTTCTCATTAGTTCTAAGTTGGATCTCTCCTTGATAACTTTTCATCAATTACTTCTTGTCCTGCCTTCAGGTGCTTTGGAGAATTGTGACAGCCCATTAGATATTGGAAGACTGCTATCATGTCAACCCTAGTCCTTCTCTTTGCTAGATTAGATATACCCAGTTCCTGCAACCACTCATCATATGTTTTAGCATCCAGTCCCCTAATCATTTTTGTTGCTCTTCTCTTTTCAGAGCCTCAACATCATTTTTGTATCATAGTGACCAAAACTGGTTACAGTATTCCAAATGTGGTCTTACCAAAGCATAATACAGTGGGCCTAATACTTCACATGGTCTTGAGTCTATGCCTCTGTTGATGCAGTCTAGGACTATGTAGGCTTTTTTGCAGCTGGAGCACACTGCTGGTTCATATTTAAGTGATTGTCCACTAGGACTCCTAGATCCTTCTTAGAGTTACTGTTATTGAACCAGGTACTATCTATTCTATACCTGTGCATTTGTTTTTTCTTGCCTAAGTATAAAATCTTACTTTTCTCACTACTGAATTGTATTTTGTTGGATAGGCCCAGTGTTGAAGTCTGTGAAGATCTTTCTGGATCTTGAATCTATTTTCTAAAGATTTCAATCTTAATATTAGGGAAAAACTTTTATTCCAATGTTATTAAAATAATTGAGGTAAAATAGTTACTTACCAAGCACAGGATTGTAGAGGTTGGTTAGTTTTATAAAAGAAGGGAATAAATGAGGAAGATAATACTTTCTGAAGAGGGTGAAGAGAAACTTAAATCCTGTGTTAAGGTTTTCCTTATTCTTCCATTCCACCTTTGCAGCCTTTGCCAGAATTAAAAAAGAACTCAAGTTAAATGAAAGAACACTGAAATATTTGTGTAATGAAAAATTCTATGTATACTTTTTTAATGCAATCTTTTTTCCTAAGCCTCAACTTACATTAAATATTATGTAGGGGATAGGATAGGATAGGATAGGATAGGATAGGTTAGGATAGGGCAGGGCAGGGCAGGGCAGGGCAGGGCAGGGCAGGGCAGGAATTAGAATTAAACTAGACTAGACTAGACTAAACCAGACTAGTCAGGAATAGAAATAGGAATAGGAATAGGAATAGGAATTCTATATTGGCCAAGTGTGATCGGACACACAAGGAATTGTCTCCGGTGCATAAGCTCAAAGTGTACCTATAAACAGCAAGTAATAGGTCATAGGTCATAATCATAGTTACAATCATTAATCATAAGTTACAAACAACAATTGATAAATCATAAGAAACCAATAGGAGAAGATAGTAGGAAAGATGAGAAGATGAGAAAAGATGAGAAATGAGACAGTGCTGTGGGAATTAATACGTGAAGACATGAATAAATTAAACAATTTCAATGAAATTACTATATGTGTGCTCACCTGAATTACCATGTATTTTAAGAGTATCTGAAGAAAGTAGCAAGTTGGGTCTTCAATCTTTTCACCAGTAGCATGGGGTAAAAGTGGTGTTATATCTTCAGGATATATTTTCCCTAAATAAGACATATAAAGATTTTAAATGATCACACCATAAAATTTGTACCCCCTGAAAAATCTGCCTACTCCAGGTCCTTGGGAAGGACTCGATAGGTGAACCAAAAAAATGGCAAATCTAATCTAAACATCTGGCTGACTGTATAATCAACCATTGCTATCACCATCACTATCATCATGAGAAATGTGCTACAATAACAATACAGTGCAGTAAAATTACAAACAGTAATGGAATTGAAATGCCAAATGGCCAAATCATCAGAAGCCTTCAGGATGAAGTCTACAAGAAACTGGGCATTTTACAGTTGGATAACATCAAGCATGGGCAAATTAAAATTTGGATTAGTAAAGAATGCATTCAAAGAGTGAGAAAAATACAAAAGACAAAATTGAAATGGTGAAAACATCAAAGCCATCAATATCTGGGCCATACCTGTGATGTGACATACAGCTGGAATTATTAATTGGACACAAGCTGAACTGGCAGTTTGGACCAAAAAACAAGAAAGCTCATGACTATTCATTATGCATTACATCCTTGTAGTGATATTATACTGGCTCCACAGAAATGGAGCCAGAGGTTTACTTTCAAGTCAAACAAACTATTGAAGAAGAAAATCATGCATTGGCTGTAAAAGATCACCAAGACCAAGTACTGATGCAACTTAAAAATTAGAACTTGGACAGAATGTTCTGGAAACAAAAACATGAATATCAAACTAATGTAATAAAAACACAGACTGCTATCAAGGAAAGCATTACATGATCAATTTCTACAAAAGACTGTGGCAAAAGTTTATAGACATAAAACTAGGCAATGGCTTACAACTGGAATATTTTAAAAAAAAGAAACTGAAGGGTCAATTTTGGCTGCTCAAGAGCAAGCTATTCGAACTAATACAATCAAGGCCAGAATTTAAAAAAAACATCAAATGATTCAAAGTGTTGATTGTACAAAGAAGCTGAAAAAACAATAGATCATATACTCGACTTGTATAAGAAGATTGAAGAAACTGACTATAAACAACAACATAACACAGTCACCAAAACAATTCACTGGAACATCTGTAAAAATTATCATGTGCTTGAAAAAAGTAGTAGAAAATGAGCAGGTTAAAATATTGTGGGCTTTCCAAATACAAACTGATAAACTCTTGGAGCATAACACACTGGATTTAACTGTGATTGAAAAGAAGAAAGTGAGGACAATTGATGTGGCAATACAAGGGGATAGAAGAGAAAGAATTGGAGAAATATCAAGAAATGCAAATCAAAGTTAAAAGATTATTTTATTTTGATTTGCATATTTTGATATTTCTCCAATTCCTCCAATTGGCAGCAGTGGTCCCAATGGTTATTTGCATATTGGGCGCCATATCAAAAAGCCTTGAGATAACTCTTGGAAAATCTGTGCATTGACAAAATTTCCATCTTACATTTGCATATATCCACACATACATTATGATATCCTAGGCTCTTGGGACAAACTCAATGTATATGAAGGCCAACATTAGCTAACGAACTGGCAGCTGTGATTTCAGACTGGTGTGTATTTACTACTACTATTACAACTGACAAAAGCATCATCAGTCAATAGCAAAGGGCAACTTTTCTTGGAACAGCATACATCCTATGGCCTTTAACACCATCAAACACCATCTGCCTATCCCAGATCATTTGGGATGGATTTGATAGGTGGATAAAAATGCCAAATCCAGTCCAAACACCTTGCTGACTGTGCAAACAACCATAAAAACAACAACAACAACATTTTATAAATGTGTATGCCACCAACCCTAAATAACTCTGGGTGGCTCACAACAAAGAAATTACAATCAAATCAATAAAGCATAAGGATAAAATATGGCAAGCATGATGAAGCAAGGGTCCTTATTCTTCCACATGGCTCTTCTAAACAAGCAATATCTAGCACTTCCCTTTGCATTAACATACTTAACAGGAGACTTGTCTTCTTAGCAGGGTGGATTTGATTTAAATCAAGTTGATTTAAATCACAATTTAAATCATGATTTAAATCACTAGTAAAAAGGCTTGATTTAAATCAACTCGATTTAAATCATAATTTTTAAAGAGCAACTGCCATCTCTGGCCTGCAGCAGCTCCTCCTCTGACCCGCTGTTGACTCACCGACAGTCCCGTTCACTTTAATGGGATGGCTGGTGATGCGGCAGTGACACAACAAGGTGAGGGACATGGCAGGCAGCAGGTGAGTGGATGCCCGCTAACAGGCGCTGCCATGATGGATCTGAAATGACAGATGCTTTTTAATATTATATTTATAAGCTGCTTCATTTTTACTGCTTGCCCTTCCTCCTCACACTTAGAGCCTGGTGGTACAGATGCATTTCTCTTCATACAATCATACAGTTTGTAGTGTACATAGATTTGCAAAACAATGGGATAAAGGAATATTCCTGAACTTTGTTTTATGATTTATCTCATGGTTACTGTGAAATTGTGTGAATGCATCAATGCAGTGCATGTTATCTCAGCTTGCAGAGCTTGGATTCATTGAATGAGTTTACCAAAAATGTAAATATTGCAGAATATACAGGAATTTAAGTAAAAAAAATCCGATTTAAATTAAAGAAATCCTTTTTTAAAAAAAATCATCGATTTTTATCCTCTCTGCTTCTCTATACTTTCTTCTTCATCATGACTTTCATCCTGATTTGGGAAAATCTACATTACTAATATACCACCATAAACAGTTAAGTCAAAGATTCAATTATGCTATATATCAAAAACTATTTTTTCCTAATTATATTGAAAACAAGATCCATTTTAAACTTTAATATAACATTTCATATATCAAAAATAACAAACCTGTGATAGCAAGCTCTGGTCCAGTCCAAACTTTAGCAGGTGGCATGATTCAATTTTCTACTTTAAGATTGAAAGGCAAATCAATTCAATTTAAGCAATTCTGAGTTTCAATTAAAAGCTTGGACCATAGAATGTAATGGGGAAACATCCTTTTAATGACTGCAGCTGGTTCATTTTTTGGCATAATAATGGAATGAAAATTACGGGACAGTAATTCCTGCCAAGTTTCAGCCAGACACCTTCAAGGATTTCACTACAATAAATGCATTCCCTGTTCAACTCTTTTAAGGCATTAGGAATGAGGAACAAATAGCACAGCAGCTTCAATTGTCCAGCAAAGAGCCTATAAAGAAACTGCATAGAATAAATGCATAAAGTACCCTACTGCAACTTAAAAATAAATGCTTTGAAAAACTGTGAAAAAAAAAGCTATTGCTTTTCCACCTGCTTTTCTGGGCTAGCCCACACATACTGGCATAACACATTGGCAAGGACACAAAGTAATACCAATTTACACTCATTGGATGATGTACCTTTATATGCTCTTCACACTGTCTTTTGTCATGGCCATAACTGGTTGGCAAGCTTAATATCTTAAGTGTTTAATTCAGGCATTTCTCAAACTACTATAACCACTCAGTGAAATACAAAAAAGTAAGAGTTCCCAAGAGTAATCTTCTATAAGACACAAAGAACAGAACAGTGTTTGTTAATTTATGTATTATTTATTGATTTGATTTCTGTAGTCACCCATCTCAGTAACTGACTCTGAGCGGCCTGCATCATAAAAACATACACATAATTTTAAAAAATAAAACAATACAAAATAAATATATCTGGTTGCTCTGTAATTCACATTCCTTGGCTGACAAGACCTGTAACATGCCCAACCTGTTCAACCAAATTGCACAGGTAGAAAGACCAGAGAACACAGTCTCTTATGGCTCCCAGCTAAAACCAGAAACATATAATCAAAGGTGTATCATACATCCTGGACAATGATATTTCCCTTTCAAAAACATTGCACAATTGACCAACTAGGTACTATAATCAGGCACCAATACTGTAACCAAACTCTATGGAAGATATACAGATAGCAATAGCACTTAGACTTATATACCGCTTCACAGTGCTTTACAGCCCTCTCTAAGTGGTTTACAGAGTCAGCATATTGCCCCCAACAAGCTGGGTCCTCATTTTACCGACCTCGGAAGGATGGAAGGCTGAGTCAACCTTGAGCCTGGTGAGATTCAAACTGCCAAACTGCTGGCAATCGGTAGTCAGCAGAAGGTAATTCTGTCCACATAACTTGTTGCAACATTACATCAGGGCCTAATAATATCACCCACAAAATGAAAAGAAGAATATTTATTTTAAGGAAGTAAGAGGAACACAGATTTCCTAAATGAATAATTAAAAGTGTTTTACTTACTGCTTAAAACTTTTTTCTATAGACACATTCATTACAACTATTATTCAAGACTGCAATTCATGTCAATTGACTAATATTTCATTAGCACAGCAAGTAACTTTCACTATCTAGAAACCTAATAAAAAAATCAGAAGAATATAATAACTAACCATTAGGAAGACTAGAAGGAGGGCTGATGAGGGTATCGAGTGTACATGGACCTTTTGAAGATATCACTGCAGGAAAACCAGGCACAAGACAAGCAAAAATTAACAACTGCTCTTCTGCACAATTAGTCTGGAGAGCTTGCAGCCAAAGAAGAAATAATCGTATTCCTTCACATCTTATCTGAAAAGAAGGCATATTTTAAAAACCAGTATAAAAATAAATATTCACAAAACATGTATTAGAAACCATGAAATTTTAAAACAAAAATGATGACAATATTATAATCAGTTCATAATCAGACTTCAGATTTTAATGAAAATTCTATATGAGAAGGCTAATTATAATGTCAGTTTAGCAGATTTAAAAACTACACAATTCTTATATTATTATGTGTCATCAACTGTGTCAACAATAATGATTTCTTTAATTTCCTAATTAATGTGATATGATTTTCTTCTTGTACACAACATATGTCTATAAGAGACCTATACGCTGTATATAAAATTTAGGTAAATACCAAATCTTCCTTTTGTTTGCCAATGTATTTATTTGAAAAAATTGCAAAATGTTTTTGTTAATTAGTATATTGTGGATCCTTTAATAGTGACATATGAAAATGCCAACTTACACCAGCTTAACATTTGTTATAAAAAATCATAAATAGTCATGATCAAGATAGAGAATACAGCACAATTCTTGATCTATTAACTATGGATCAAGAAAATAGTAAAAAATCCATATATGAACATTTGCCAGGATAGGTTTTTACAAGTATCTTCTTTCGAGTCTTTTATCTCCTTATACAGACCAAATTAAATTCCTTAATAAACGTACTTTTAGCTTCTACTCAGTTTTTCTTAGAAATATTACAGTCTGCTGAAGGCTCCAATACCAAATTAGAATTCCCAGTTAGAATTATATAGAACAGCTGTAAACTAATGAAAAAAACAGAACCAAACAAAAACCAACCAACCATATAGAATAGGCTTATCTCTCACTGGACCGTAAATTCATGAGAAACACCTGACTACCACCACTATTTCAGAACTAAAAATTCAAAAAAGAAAACTATAGAGATTATATTAAGTGAAGATGAAAATAAAGGTAATAAATAATATAACAAGCAATGGCTATAGGAAAATAAAGTCCTGGATTTAGTTTACATTGAAATCTTACTTGGATTTCAGGCTGTACAAGTACAGCTTAATCTTTCAGTTTTTACTCTACTAAACATTTCTCTACAAGAGCCACTAGAGGTTGCTCATTCTCTACACATATAAGGATATTCTGCAGAGGTAGTTTTGAATCTGTCCCAGCTGCTCTTAACAGGTTGCCAATTTCTTTCCAAATGTTATGTCTTTTGTTTCTGGTGCTGTGATTTTTTTTCTCACAATATTTAAACAGTTATTTTCCTAAGCTCTTTAGTTTCCTTCTGCATCAAATCAAATTTTCTTTTAAGTATATCAACTTAACACATATTTTGTGATCATTCTTATGGATTGCATTACAATAAGGAACTCAAAATTGGTTTTTTCTCTTGGCTCAATTCCATCAGGAAGTTCACTGGTTATATTTCTTTGCTGAATGTTGCCAACTGACATTCAATTGGATTATCAGCCAATTGCCTCTTCTAAATGCCTTTTATGATGCAATCTAACTTTCAGGAAGAGAAATAAAGGTGTCTTTTTTTTATCCCATGAGTGAGGCATTTTAATGGGTGAAACTGAAGGGGAAGTCTGTTTTTTATATATTTACAAAGCATACTAGCTCCCCAAATATGGTTTGACTAATGTTACTGCTTACCAATTCCTTTTAACAAGCAATTCAGATGTAGTTTTTATCAGCATACAGACAAGAACAAACTGCAAATCACTATAAATTCATCTTTATCAGAAATGCACAAAAAATCCTTGGACAGTCAGCAACCATAAAGTTGGGGCCATGACTTTGTAGGAGCAAGAAGGGATCTATCTATATACTTGAATCTATCTATCTATATGAATCCATCCATCCATCCAGAGGTGGAATTCAGCCGGTTCGGACTGGTTCAGGAGAACCGGTAGTAGCGACCTGCGGGTGGGGGGGCCCCGTCCACCCGCCCCAGCGCTATGCCATCCTATTTAGCCACGTTTTCAAGCCGCACGCTCACATTTTCGGTGCTGGGCAAACTGGCAGGTAAATTATGTGAATCCACCTCTGCATCCATCCACCCATCCATCCACTACAGTAAAGGGGCAAAAGTTAGACCTCTACCCACTCTCCAAAAACACCAATTGCGACTGATCACTCAGGAAGGAGGTAAACAACCACAAAACAGTGTCCTCAACTCTTAAATCTTAAAACCATTCTGAAGGATACCATGGTTGATGGTACTAAAAACCACCAAGTGATCCAGGAGAATCAGGACAGTCTCCAGAGATTATTCAAAAGGGCAACTAACGCTGTCTCAGTACTATTGCCCAACCTGAAGTTGACTGAGAAGAGTCCAGATAATTTCCTTCATCAAAGGCCCTTTGAAACTGAGTGCCTATCACTCTCAACAACCTTTTCTAAAAAGGGAAGACTGGAGATTGAACACAACACTGTCCAAGACTAGCCTATTGAGAAAGTGGCAAACCACTCTCAGTTTCAAGGCAGGTGAAACCACCTCTTCCTACAAAGAACCTATCCAACCAGAATCCAACTCTGAGTGAAGCCAAGTGTCAGTTTGAAGAAGCTTCTTGGATGAGAAGTGAAACATCTTCAAGCAAAACAAAGAAAGTCCAGTTGCCTTTTGAAAAAACACCTTGGGATGTGAAATCACTATGCTGTTCTAATCACCACAAGTAAGTCCTAATATAGTACAAATATAGTCCTAATATAAGTCCCAATATAGTACAAATACCCTGCAGCTACCCAGAAAAACCATCTATACACCATCATCCAACAAAAAGGATAGTCATATAACTTTACCAAAAAGTGCCTGATTATGCAAATTATACAGGGCACAAGCTCTTCATCTTTTGCCAGCAGTGCTCTAGACATCTCTTCCATTGTTTCATCTTTTTTATTTTTATTTTATTTATTTATTTATTTGTCAAACATGTACAAGATAGCAGGTATAGGTATAAACATAAACATAATCAAAGTGAATACAGATAGATGAGGACAATAGGACAGTAGGACAGGGACGGTAGGCACGCTGGTGTGCTTATGCACGCCCCTTACAGACCTCTTAGGAATGGGGTGAGGTCGACAGTAGACAGTCTAAGGTTAAAGTTTTTTGGGTTTGGGGAAGAAACCACAGAGTCAGGTAGTGAATTCCAGGCATTGATCACTCTGTTGCTGAAGTCGTATTTTCTGCAGTCGAGGTTGGAGCGGTTTACATTAAGTTTGTATCTATTGTGTGCTCGTGTATTGTGGTGGGTGAAGCTGAAGTAGTAATTGAAAGGTAGG
>QLTV01003124.1:3393362-3427953 GCA_003457575.1 Thermophis baileyi
TGGAGTCAAGGTTGGCTCACTCCTGGCTCCAATTAGCTCTTGGAGAAGTCATTAGGCTAGGGGCTCACATACTTTTTCCTCCCTGCACTGTGAATGTTTACATGTTATGTTCAATTAAACCATGGCAACATCTAATGTTTGTGTAGTATTATTTTAAGCAGACTGTGTTTTTCTATTGTTGTGACTTAGATGACATTCAGAGCACATTTTATGACCAATTCATGCAAAACTCCACGTAATCCCAAGGGGTTCACATACTTTTTCTTGCAACTGTATATTGCCATATTTTTATCATTTATTTAAACAATTAAAAGGGAGGGACCCTACCTCCGCTACTTAGGATCATACCATGTGCTTGTAAACAAAATACGTGTTTATTATTATAAAGAACCATATAACTATAATGCTCAGTATATGTTGAAAATGGGTAACTTACTTCAAAAAGAAAAAGAATGGAATCCAACTCTTCCCTTTGGGATTTATTTCCTGAAGGGCAAAGAAAAAGAACATTCCTTCTCATTATGCATAAAGAGAATATCACTGATAATATAATTCCACAGAAGTACTGCATTTACTTGAAATAAGGATTTTTTTAAATTATTATTATTTTTTGCAGTTTAGCAGTAAAACAGAGGTGGCAGGCTGTTACATTCACTGAGATTAAAGTAAAGGAAGCAGATAAACATTTTTTTCCTAAACTTCTCTTGATTCTTTAGGAGGTGATACAGGACAGAAAAATACTTCAGAGATGTTACAAAGAGCTTTAAAGGTCAAAAAAAGCACTTTGAATTGGACTTAGAAGCAAACTGGCAATCCATGGAATAGAGGTATAACATGTGCCATTCTAAGGGTACACATAGCTGCACATCCCACTGCATAAGCTGAAGCTTCCAAACACTTTTCAAGGACAGCCCCATGTAAAGTGCATTACAGTAGTACATCCGGGAGGTCATCCGGGAGGTCACCAGGGCATGAGTAACCATGAGCAAAACTTCCCAATCCAAGAACAGATGTAACTGGTGCACAAAACAGAACCGTACAAAGGCCTCCTAGCCACAACTGCCACCTATTCGTTGAACAGGAGTCGAGAGTCTAGGACGACCCCAGATTGCACACTGGGTCTGTTTGGGGCAATGCAACCCTGTCCAGTACCAAAGACGGCATAGTCCCTGAAGTGGAGGGCCCCAAAATCTATAGCCATTCAGTCTTGCAATTCCAGGGTGGCGAGATAACATTAGCTGTGGTCTCCAATTCAGAGTAAGGTTCCTAACATCTTAGAGACTATATCCAACTCATTTTGTCACTCTACACCCAAAATTTGTAATTTAAATATTACTCTAGCTTGCTCATAACTCATGGACAAAAAACGTATAGGTCCACACTTTGACCAATAGAGGCTTCTCTTCCAGACTGATGATGGCCTGAATGTTCTACCGGTATTCATCTTACAGTTTGGGGAAATCATTATAATCTTCTGATAATTGTTTAGAAAATCCATTCCAACACAATATTGAACAAAGGCTAACCAGTGTCTATAAGAGGATCATAGCAACGTAATTATATGTTCAGGAAACTTATGGTACAATAGTTAACAAGCTCCACTCTACTCATTTTCAAATTTTTTAACCATGGTGACTAGTAGCAACTTATATTTGTTCTTTTTGTTTTGTTTTCAAATATTCCTTTAAATTACTTATTATATTTATGCTTTCATTCTTTTGAGATGACTAAACCTGAAAAGGATATTTCCTAATTTTCGTCAGCAGTTTTAAATGTGAGAAAGGATTAAATTAATGTCTAAAGGACTAAATTAAACACTTTAATTTAGCTATTAGTGAAGTAAATATACAGTAGTAAATCTTCAGATACAGACGGGTATTTCAGACACTGGAAGTATCATACAACCTGATACTGATACATTGACTGTTCAAGCTTTGATATAGAGACTTTCATCGCATAAATGCTATTCTTTACTAATTTTATTTTAAGTTTGTTTTAATGAAGCAGAACCCCCATCCCCCCCCAGCCCAGATCATGATTTAAACACAAAATACTGTATATCTAAGATCCTCACTTATTTCCAAGATAGTTTTGATGGTATACTTCAAAAACTGTGTCCAGCAATTAATGAGATAATGGTTATTAATATAGGTGGAATGATTTAATTCCACTAAAGTTCAAATTGAATATATATTTATAGACTTAGTTTCTCCCAAAACAGTGCCCAAGACTTAAAACAAAACACTAATGTTATGTGGTTAATCGTGATATGCTCATGCTGAAACAGGTTGTGCACAGTAACTCCTTACTATATTAAAAAACAACAAGCAGCTTTCCTTAAACTAGACTGATTGAGCATATTAAACTACTATGCACATGCCCATTACTTGCATCAGCAGGAGAGGCTATTTTGAAGATTTTCCTATTGCCAGAAGTTTACTAATCTATACAAGGTCTTCATTTGCATGGAGTCCAGATAACAGAATGCACTCATCAGAGAGATGTGCATGGCTCTACACTACCAGCTCTTAGAAAAATGGTAGACATTTCACCAAGCTTTTAATTGTTAAGTAAAATTGATTTTAATGATATTGATTTTTAATTTTTATACTTTTTAATTGTAATAAAAATTGTTAAAAACTCATTGTTATTGCTGTAAGCTCCCTTGAGCATTATATGGATAGAAAGGCAGGATAGAAATTTAATAAACAGTTAAACCACTTGTAAACAATCTCAAAGACTATTTTTGAAACGTTAGATAGACTTTCCTAATTTATAATGGTCTGCTGATTAATTACTAAAGTTATTTGAAATATACAGAGATTTATTTAATACCAAAAATAAGGTAGTATTAAGCATCTTAAAAGACAACATACTTACCTTTTTGTTTCAAACTGGTTTCCAGTGTTACAAAACTTTCATAGAAGATAAGATAAATTTGAGAATAATTGATCTCAAAGAACTGTTTGAGTTCACTTCCATCCACAATATCTATACAAGAAAAATTAAAACAAAGTTACTGTATGTGAAAGTTATAAGAATACATAAAATATTATTAAAATGCATAAACAAAATAATGTAACAGGAAGAAAATGCTGCAAACACAACTATGTGACACAAACACTAGCATTAAAGGACAGTATTTAGATTATCTGGAATTTTGGAATTGTCTAGGTACTTCTACATTTATAAGTAAATTCCATTTTAAGATACAAATTTAAAATACTTGAAATTTCTGCTTATGCTATGAAGTTTGAGATCACAATTAAAAATAAGGTATCTTAAATTTTATTTTATGATGGATTTAATTCACTTTTATATTGCTTCACAAGTTTCACAGTTTGCCTTGGTATTTCAGCTCAATAATGGTCTGGTGAATGAGGCATCCAACGAAATTTTCAATGGATTCAATTTATTCAGTGATCTGAGTCATGCCTGATGTATCTCTACAAATGTGTACAGCTTCTTCAAAGTTCCACCTGTTACAGTGGTAGCTTTCATGTTCTTCCACACACTTCTATCAACAGAAAAAAGGGAATAAGTAAATTCACACTTTATTAAAGTTAGGGTTCCTACCCCAAGCAACTGGGACGAAAAGAGTCCTTGAACCATGCTAAGTGACCACTATCTGAGTCTTTTAACTCTTTAACAGAAGAGTTAAAAAAAAAAAACAATGCCTCTCTGTTTTTAAATCAGCTGAACTAGCTCCCAGAACAGGACACTTAAGGAGGAAACTGAGGCATTCGGTGTAGCTCAAGACAGCATTGCCATGCTTGATATGTTCTTTCACGGTTACTTGGAGGGATAATTTCAGCCTCACCTCCTTCATTCCTTTCCTTGCCTGAACTAGCTTTCTATTTTCACAAGCCACGATTCCAATTCTAATTCCAATTTATTGAATCCTCTGACAACAAATAGAAACAAAAAATACAAGCAGAACTTAGAAATATATCCAGTATTCAGCCTTATTTTTCCACTTATTTTTCAGCCTTATTTTTCACTGTGGATCCTTTGCCTTAAAACTGGGTAACAAAGCCTTGCAACATTCTATGTTACATAAAATAACTTATCTGCCCAAAGTACCGTAAATCAGCACAAAAGTCCTCTGAATAGTCAGAAAAGAGGGAAAATAACTTCGGCTATTGTGTGGTTTAAAAATGTTAATATAAATAAATATCTAATCATGTATATCTTCCCCTTCTATCATGTTAAACTTCGCAATTTGTTAACAAATTGTGTACTTTCTTATAAAACACATAGATCTGCTGGAGGATGCAATCAAGAGTTGTGATTAGTAACAACTCAGGTCGTCTATTATCATAAACATAATTTAAAGAGCGCACAGAATGAATAGGAAATTGCTGCAAATTATAGGAATAATGTTCCATAAAAGCAAAATGCAGATTTTATTAATCAATCTATGTAATGGAAAGCCCCTAAGGACATGAAAGTATATCAAGGCAGAAGTAACACTGAAAGGAAAGGAAGTTCATCTTGACCTTGCTAATAAGATTCTGCATTTTTACATGATTCCATTTGTCTGAATAATTCATGACTGCTAACAAAAAAGGAAGTAGATAGTACTTCCTCTCATTTTAGAGTAACTAAAAATGAATGGAATAAAGAGGGCCAACCAGTCTCATAAAGTTCTGGTGAAAACATACAAAAATCTTGAGTATGAATACCAAAATCTCACAAGATTTGCTGATCCTCTCAGATGTCAAATGTTACAATACAAGTGACTACAATACAAAAATGTTACGCACACCCCCTTCTCTCTTTCTCTCTCTCTCTCTCTCTCTCTCTCTCTCTCCCCTCCCTCCCTCCCCATACACATATACATATACATGCATAGATATACGCAACCATAATTTTATAATGTAATCCTCCGATTACATATTGGACCTATCGGAATACACTAAGAAAATAGCTGAGTAATAAGAAAAAAGATTCTAATCATAAACATGTAGTTTTATCATCAGATTTAAATAATTTAGGATACAGTTAAATTCTTATAAATTATTTACTAGAATTTCTTTTTCAAAAATCTGAACATGTTATCATCAGACAAATAAGAATTTTTATGATAACTCAAAAGGAAGGACAATCAAAATCTTTTTGGCGACAACTATTATTTCCAATTCTTTTACTATTCAAACTTTTACAGTACTTAATCTGCCCAAGATTTCTTTTTCTTATTGGTTCATTATTTTCTGAACCATGTTTTCTCAAAGGTAGGTAAAACTACACCCATCAATAACTGAAATGTAATACTGTACTATAATTGCCTTTATGAAGGTAGAATTTATCCATAGCTTCTTTCCCACTCACATACAATGACTTGGTACAGATGCCACTTTTAGTACAAGTTAAAAATAATGGCACTAATAACAGCAACCACCATCTTATTTTCAGGCAAACTTGTTTTCTAATATTCAGGATTAGAAGGAAATATGGGTATATATTAATCACTGAGTTACATGGTAGGAATAAAGAATAAGATTTGGATTCTAAATGTTTTAAGCTCAAACACCTCAGATCTTCAGACTTTGATTAAAATTCTGAGCTTCAAACAGCCCATTTCAAGGTCAAAATATCAGCTTGCAATTAAAAAACAGAGGTTGAAATATTTTGCATGCCCCTCTGACATACCATATCTTAGTCAACAGTTCAGTTACAAGTCCAGCCACTTTTAGTATGGACTAGAGATGTAAAATTTCCAGAAATTTTGAAGCTCGGAAAAGCCACCGGGTTTTTTCCGGTTTTTTGGGGAGAAAAACGGAAATTTTTGGAAAAATTGAAAAAAATGCTATATTAGCACTTTTTTGTCTTTTTAAGATTGAAAGTCATTCTGTTACTTTAGGAACATAAAATATGACTATGGACAATTTGACTTGGCATAAAATTATCACAACTAGCATATTAAAAATATAGTGTAGCCAAACAATTATCACAAACAGAATTTACTTTTTTATAATATTTATTTGTAACAAAGGGAGCAACAATCTCCTGAACTGCTTACTAGTTTATGTGGAACAGCCAAAAAGCCAACACAAAACAATTTTCAAAACCAAAAGTAACAATTGTTCATATTTAATCTCTTGTTCAGTTTGTTACCTAGGACTTGCTTGTCCTCACTCCGTGCACAGAAATTAGAATAATCTGATATCATACATTTTTTTTAGAAAGGATTTGGAAAATATTTGAACACCCTGTCTTAAAATATTTTATTCATCATGTTAAAATAAAATATTCCACAATGTTTTTTTTCTTTTTTCAATTTTTCCAATTTTTTGGAAAAAAACAAAAAAGCCTTCAGGAAAAAAACGGAAAAAACCAGGTTTTTTTCCGAATTTTTCCGGTTTTTTTCCGGGCCTTCACATCTCTATGGACTAAAACTGTATGGTTGTTGTTCTTAGCATTTATCTCATCTGACAGCAGTGGCGGCTTGTTTTTGCACTGCACTCATTTAGCTCTTAGGGTGAATCTATCTGCATACTTTATATGACAAGGAGTTTGTTTCTCATCCAGAAGACGATACTGATTAGGGATGAGGAGGAGCGACAGGCCAAAGATCACCAAGATGGCTTCCATTCCTCAGGGAAAACTAGAACCTGAATCATCTCACTCATAGTCCAACACCTTAACCGCTACATGATGAAGACTCTCTCAGGAAATAAAATTCAGTAACATACAACATCTGTACTTGCTATTATACCAAAATAATACAATTTACATTTTAATGAACAGATCCCAGCATTTTACTAAAAGGATAAGGCAGCTCTTAACTCATAAAAGTGTATATATCTCTGCTTCATAATGCTTCATTGTTTTGGGGATCTCTAAAAACAGCACAATGTTGCTTTTATGAGTCACATCTTTTACATCAATCTACTCCCTCTGAAGAGATTATTAATCCAAAAATGGACAGATTTCAGGTTTATAGAGTTAATACTGCTTTTAAATCTTTAAGAAGTCAACAATTATAAGATTATTTATTCACTCATTTATTAATTTGATGCCCCTTGATTCCAACCAACTCCCTTTCCTGGCAATTTCCAGGATTCTGTAACTTTCAAGAGTATATACTTAATAGTGAGTGAAGACAGGGGTTCTGTTGGTCCATCCGTCACCCTTATCACTTAGCAGAATGAATTTATATGAATAGTCAATGAAGATGATAGTGGAGACCCCAAGATTTTTAATTTAATTCCAAGATTCTCCTGACAAATGAAATTCAGACTCTTAAGAGCTGTCATGGGACTTTACTAAGATTGCTTTAGCATCTACCCATGAAGTTAATTTACTTGATCTGGTTTTCAACACAGAAAGCAACAGTTTATATAGAGAAGTACTAGAAAAGTTGTCTTTTACCAGGGGCTAATAGTATCTGAGAAGTTTAGAATTGCCCATGCCTCCCTCTGCAGGCATGAAGACTAGATTAAATCAGTATACCCTAGGGATGGGTAGATCATGTAGATTTCAGAAAATTCTGAGGGATATTCTCTCAGGCCTGGTCCTTTCAGCAGTCCCCCCGGGCATTTTTGGATGCAGCATCTCCTAATTGCCCTCTGTCCAATGCTAAGCCCATACATTTTACAAGCTTCAAACAGACATCAACAAGCAATTTGGCCTTCTATATTTGGCCCATGTTATAAAATCAATTGCCCCTAGAGTTAAAGCAACTTCATTCCTTACAACTCAGACAGGGTAGCAAAATATATTTATTATTTCAGGTCTTTTGACACTACTACTATAATTTCTATTTTATATATTATGTTTTAATAGTGTTTAATTCATATTTTTCTCCAAAACAGTTAATGGAGTGGAATGGTAATAAATCTATCTAAATACTATAAATAAACATGAGCAAGATGCTAGATTTTATAGAAATGAGGCCATCATAATGACATTTCCAATGCATGTGTGAAGTCAGAAGTAAGGAGACAGTGAGGTTTGTTCCTTGAAAAGATTTTAGTTTACTATTTAAAATGCAAATTTTAAAAGGTCAAAATTAAAATGTACAAAAGTAAATAAACTTCAGCAATCCTTAGAAGCTGCACTAAAAGGTAAAGCTATAAATAAGATGTATCACTTCAGTGTTGAGATGAAGAACTCCCATGGTGGAATGTTATCTCACTGTACAAAGTATTACATTTTTGCTGCCCCTTTAATAGTATCGTGTGTAACTTCCTGGAAGATCACTGCTTTATTATTAGAAGCAGATAAGGTAGCTGAAAAATGCTGCTTTTTGCTGCTTTTAGTCACTAGAAGCATTTGTTTACAATGAGAGAAAATCCTCAAAACAAAATTAACCTTAGTGCAGAAAACCACTTTGTTCAGCTTTCAAGTATTGGAAACCATATCACTCATCCTACTGATACTTCTTGACACAAATTATTTATTTGTCCAAAATGGTCCCTGTTAAGAATGTGTGTGTGTGTGTGGGGGGGATCACTAACAACCTCATACAATTCTTCATGAAACAATTTCCTATATTCTCCAATGATTCCCTGCACCATTATGACACTGGTAAATATCCAGTCATCAGAGGACTGAGAAAATAAATGAAAATTCTGGTTTGAAGTTTGAGACCATGGAGGATCCTGTACTATGGCTTTTAAATTTTACATTGTTATCACTAACTTTGTAATCTGCACAGCTTGAACTGCATAAATAAAAATGTATTACCAATTCTCCAGGTTATTTTGCTGTATCTAACCTTACGATTTAGGACAGATTATAGGGTTTCTTAAAGCTGCAATATAACAACTTCTGGACCTGGGCTTTTTTTTTTTTTTTACACACGAAGCAACAATCCAAAATCAGGGAGGGGAACGAGAGAGGGAACACAAGCGGCGCACTGAAGTGGGTTCTAAGGCAATGCTTCAGGCATGAAGCTTTTTTGAACCTGCAGCAAATTTCACGCGACGATTGCTTGGCTCCTGAACATTTAAAGCGCTTCCTGTAACCCCTACAGTACTATCAGTCAGCTAGACCAGGGTAACTGCCAGCTGGTGCAGGAGGCGGGAGACACACGGTCGCACCTGAGACGCCCGCCTCCTACTCCCGACCTATCTTTCAGCCCCCCCTCCCCCTCCCCCTCCCTCTCCGTCTCCCGGCCTCCGAGCTCCTGGCGCTGCCGCTGCCCCTGCCCCTGCCGCCGCCGCGCGCTCACGCCACGCCACGCCACTCACCCATCAAAGCCCGAAGGTGCTTGAGGCGGGTCAGCGGTTCTTTCCGCGGGTCCAACGCCTTCTGCGCAGACTTCTTGACATCCGCATGACCCCTCCGCGAGAACATCTCGAGGGCGCTTGAAGGAGGTGTAGCCGCAGCGGCGGCCTCCCGCCTTTGTCCTCGCTCGGCTTCTTCTGCACCGACCCTCGCCCCGAGCTTCGCTCCCCTGGCCAGTCTCGGGGGCTGAGCCGGACGCGCAGCCACAGAGGGAGAGCAAGGTTGCGGGCGGGGAGGGGGGAAGAAGGAGGAGCTAAGCCCCGTGAGGGGAAATAGGCGGGGCTTGCCGCCGTCGCTGGGCGAGGCATAAGGTAGCGGTCAGAGCAAGCCCGCTCGTTGCCTTTGTGAGAGGCGGCCCCTTCAAGGGGCGGAGAGGAGTTTGATCCTGTATTGCTGGAATATGTTTCATTTATTTAACTTATGTATAAATAACTGGTTCCTCCCCCAGGGCTGGAAGCTCTAGCCACCCTCATTCGCATGACTTAAATTTTACAACTACAAAGTCCAGAGGGCTGGATGGGCGGCCATCTTGGCGGGCGCGGGGTTGTCCAGAAGGCGCAGCCTCTTGCAGCAAGTGCAGGGAGCGCCTTGCGTGTTACGTTGCTCCTGCGGGTGCCGGCAACAACTTCTTGTGACCTTGATATGAACCCCGCAAACGAAGCCGTGATGAATAGTACTAAATTACAGGGAATGGTTAACCAGATATCATTAACTGTAAATTCAGAGTTGTGCGGAGGTTGTTGAAATGGATCTAAAATTGCACTTTGTTTGCTAGCTGCCTCTATTGGGAATAAAGTGTGCAAAATCATTACACTCAGTCAGATTCAGATAGACGTAGAAGCAGCTGAGCTCCCGGCCAGAAAATATTTGCTTGAGCGGAAGCTTACACCATATATTTTGGATTACAATTCCCATGATTCTCAATTGGTGTATCTGGAGAAGGTTGTTTTTCATTGCAAAGATGAACTGTACTGGGCATTCTGAGACCTCTAAGGAATTTAGAACTCTATAGGACTCTAAGAAGCTGATTTCATTTCTAGAAATTATATACCATTCCTGTTTTTAAAAAATCAAAAGCAATTTTTTAAAAATTGTAATTTGCAAATCAGTAATGGTGAGAAACTGCTCCATTATCCATCATCATAAATAAATGTTGAGTGACTCAGTTCCTAGCTTAAGGAGGAAGTGGATCCAGTGCAAACAGTTCTTCTAGTTACCTGACTGACTCCACAATCTCCTGCAGTATAATTGGCTTCCATGACAGATGCACATGGCTGATGGATTCCTTCAATAAATTGTTTTAAACTACCTGAGGTTAATTTTTAAATGCATTTTTCAGCGTTTGATGCCTGTTTGAGGAATAAATGTTGCTACAATCATGACTCTCAGGGGTGTCAAGCTGGTGGCCCGCAGGCCGGATGCATCATGCGCAGGCCACGCCTACCCCAGGTCCGCGAATGGGAAAAACATCGCAAAACATCACGTGACGGCAATGTGATGCCCTGCGTTCGACACCAAAGTCTCTTCGCCTTTCCCCCCCAACATAACATTTTTTTAAAAAAATATCATTATCCTTACTTGAAAGCAATCCTGTAGTGCCTCAGAGTTTGTTCTATATAGTAGTATCTGTATTTCAGGATTACAGGTAGTTCTCGACTTATGATAATTATTAGGACCAAAACTTCCATCACTAAGAAAAATGGTTAAGTGAGTCACATCCAATTTTACCATCTCTTGCTGCAATTATTAAAGGAAACATGGTGTGATGACCTGGGGCACGGCACAGAGATAACACAGGCTACTGGCAATTCAAACCGCCCCTTTATTGCTCCAAATTTCCCCAAACGCTCCCACTGGCAAGTCCCAGAGCAAAGTGATGACAAACACCTACACACACCTCAAGCAGCCTCTGGCTGCAATTGTCCAGCCCTGCACTGTATACACCACGGCTGCACAGCAATAAATCCAGCAGGGCAAATCAAGGAGTTCAGGAAGCAAAGGATCCAGATAATTAGTCCAGAAAGCCAGAAAGAATGCAAGGAATCCAGGAAAGTTCAAACATCGGCACTCAACAGGGGTGAAATGCTACCAGTTCAGACCGGTTCCTGCGTACCGGTAGCGGCGGCCGCCCGTGGTTCGGAGAACCGGTAGCGATGGCTGGGTGGCCACGCCCCTGAACTGGTCCCCCAGTAGCCGCTGGCTCGCCCTGCCCCACCCAGTCTCTGCTTTGCAGTTTGCCTTCCTGAAGCGCTGCACCCCTGATCTGCCTGCCAGGTAAGCCTGCGAAGTCGCGGCCTACCTAGCTGCCCCTGCCCCTTGGTGGAAATGCAGACGCTGAGAGGGGCGGCAGTGCTCCGGAAGGGCAAGCGGATGTCCCAGGGCTGCTGCACATGCGCCCTTCTGCAAAGGCAGAGTCCCCCCATCCCTTGCAGGGCGATCCAAAGAGGGGAGGGGAATGCTGCAGAAAAGGCCCCTTCCACCCGTGCCAGCTCCGCGGCACTTGTAGGAGCCTACTCCCTTCCCCGCAACCCTGCCATGCTTGGCGGCTTCCACACGGCCTTCCCAGCTGTCCCCCATGCCCACTTGCCTTCCGAGGTCGCTGTCCGGCCCAGCCCGGCCAGTGACTGGCTTCTCAACCGGCCACCTGCCTGCTCTCTTTGCGGATCAGCCCGGCCAACCGCCGGTGCCACTCTGGGACCTCGGTCCGTGGCGCCGGGTGGGAAGCCAGTGGGCTGCTTGGGAGCCCAAGTCCTGCGGAGCCAGCACGGGAAGCACGGGTGGAAGGCGGCTTTTTCTACAGCATCCCCCTCCCCTCTTTGGATCACTCTGCAGGGCTCTGCCTTTGCAGAAACGGGGCAGTCGGTTTTTACGGAGGATTGGTGGGGGGGGATGCGTGGCCCTCCGGGATGGAGAGCAGGGCAAGAGAAGGCACAATAGGCTGCACTACCCCGGCCCCGCTCAACCGCGCTTCTTCCAGCCCATCTGCCCCACGGCATGAACGAGACAATCAGCCACGCCTCCCCACCTGGCCTTCCTCGCCAGGTGCTGCTGCACCGGCAGCTCCGCCCTGCCCAGCTCCACCCGCAGCCACTTCCTGGGAGACACACGGCTGCCGGGCCAGGCCGCCCGCCCTCGGGCCCCTGAAGGGCAGGGTGTGTTCTGCCACCGCCGCTGGCTCTCCCAATCAAGCTCTCCACCATCCCGGAACCGTGCCATGCCAGAAAACTCCCTGGTGCAGCGCGGTTCCAGAATGGCGGAGAGCTTGCTTGCTTGGGCTCTCCCAAGCAATCTCTGCCGTCGCAGCTGGCTCTCCCAAGCAAACTCTCCACAATCCTGGAACCGCGCCGCACCAGAAAATTCCTTCCTCGCCGGGCGCTGCACAGGCGGCTCCGCCCTGCCCAGCTCCGCCCGCCGCCACTTCCCGCGAACTTCTCGGGAGACAGCCGGAGCGAGAGGTGGACGGGAGAGTGCATGGGCCTGGCTGGCGCTCAGCTTACCTTCCTGGCAGGACTCGGAGACCAACCGGCACGCCCATCCGCCGGCTCTCCAGCCAGTGCCACTGTCTCCTGCCCCGCCAAGGCCCCCGCCAGCCCTGGAGCCTGAGGCCGGCGGAGCTCTGTAGGTGCACGCCCCGACGCTGCCCGGGATGGCACATGACAGGGGACGCGCCGCTGCCGGGCCGGAGTGCCGTTGCCGCCGCCGTCGCCCCTCTTGCCTTTCTGGCTTCGGCTCCAGGACCTTCGTGGGCCGGGCAGCGTCGGGGTGCGCACCTACAGAGCTCCGCTGGCCTCAGGCTCTGGGGCTGGCAGGGGCCTTGGCGGGGCAGGGAGACAGTGGCACTGCCTGGAGAGCTGGCGGATGGGCGTGCCGGGCGGACTCCAAGCCTCGCCAGGAAGGTAAGCCGAGCGCCGGCCAAGCACTGGCCAGAGCACTTTCTTCCTTCTCCCACCGCCGAGAAGAGAGAAAGAGAAAGAAAGAAAGAGGAAGGGAGAGAGAAGAAAAAGAAAGAAAGAAGGGAAGGGAAGGGAAGGGACGGAAAGGAAAGGAAAGGAAAGGAAAGGAAAGGAAAGGAAAGAAGGAAGAAAGGAAAGGAAAGAAGGAGGAAAGGAAAGGAAAGAAGGAGGAAAGGAAAGAAGGAAAGAAAAGGAAAGCAAAAGGAAAGAAAGGAAAGGAAAGAAGGAGGAAAGGAAAGAAAAGAAGGAAAGGAAAGGAGGAAAGGAAAGAAGGAAAGGAAAGAAAGAAAGAATAAAGAAATGAATGAATGAATGAATGAATGAAAGAAAGAAAGAAAGAAAGAAAGAAAGAAAGAAAGAAATGAATGAATGAATGAATGAATAAGGAAGACAGAAAGAAAGGAAAGAAAGAAGAAAGAAAGAAAGACTTATGACCACAATTGAGCCCAAAATTTTGGTTGCTAAGCAAGAGTGTTGTTAAGTGAGTTTCACCACATTTTACAAGTTGGCCACGCCCACCTGGTCACCTGACCACCAAGCCATGCCCATGTGAAGCCACACCCACATGACCTCCAAGTCACACCCACAAAATAAGCCATGCCCACAGAACCGGTAGGGAAAATTTTTAGATTTTACCACTGGCACTCAACACTTTAGGAATTCACTGTTTGTTCCCGACAAATGTCCCTCCCCACAGCATCTCCTTAAGTCTCCCCAGGTGTGCCTTGTGAAGATGGGCACTCTTCTCCTGAGTAGCCTGCTCAGTCTGTGCTGTTCTTGCCTTCTCTCCACTCTCCATGCTCTCGAATCAGGAGGTGATGGTCCTTGCTCATTGCCTGAATTCTGTCTCTCATCTTCACTGCTTAGCCTCTCTTGGTCATCCTGCCCCTGTTCCTCCCTGCCTACAAGCTGTCCTAATCCTGAAAGGCCCTGGCCTGACTGGCCCTGCCCTTCCCCATTTTCCTCTGAAGCCAAGGAAACCGCCCCCTCAATCTCTGTTGGCTCCAGTTCCAGCACGTCTTCCCCCACAGAGTCAGGCTCCAACAAGGGCATGACACATGGTCATTAAGTGAATCTGGCTTCCCCCATTGACTTTGCTTGCCAGAAACCTGTTGGGAAGGTCACAATAGTGATAACATGAGCCCAGGATTCTGCATCCATCATAAATACATGCCAGTTGCCAAGTACCTGAATTTTGATCACATGACCATGGGCACACTGACAATTGTAAGTACGAGGACTGGCCATAAGTCACTTTTTTCAATACCGTTTAATTTCAAAAGGTCAGTAAAAGGATGGTTGTAAATCAAATACTACCTGTGTATTCTAAGTAATATCAAGATTTCTTGTGATTTCTGAAAAATAATATCAATAAAAAGTATTTTGTATTTCGATTTCTAACAATTAAAAAAGGTGTTAACAAAAAGGATTAATGGACCCCTAATCAGTACACAGAACTCACTGGAAATAAATTCATGGTACTTTTTAAAACTGCCATGTGCATATTACCTCATCACAAGACAGCTACAATAAAACAGCCAAATTTAAATTCCAGATAGGTGATAATCGGGATTACTTTTGAAATTTAATGTACATATTTTGAATGTCATTGATCAATTGATTTATGTTTAGAAATAAATAGCATGCATGTGACCTGTATTTTTACAATATTCTCTGGTATTTCTTTAAATGTAAAACATGTTTTACAACATTTAAAATATTTTGATTTTCTACCATATGTAATAGTTCAATCTTTCTAGACTGCACACGGCTTTTTATTTCAGCAATATAGTTTAACTGTTGGTCATTTTCATCCTAATTTTAAATTGCAATATTTTATTTTATTGTCCTTTAGAAACTTACTTGCTGGTTCTCTTCAATTTGTTTCTTTTTTTGTCCTCTTTGTTGTCTTTTATGTAATGTTAATAAAAGTTTAATTTTCCCCATGTTTAAGTGTGCCGTAGAAGCATACCTCTATGCTTACACTAGGAATGGAGACATCCAGGTTTTCTCATTCAGGCTTACTGCGTTACATGGGATCAGTTAGTCTCAATCCAGCCTACCATACAGATTTCTGGTTGTGGGGAAAATATGAATTACCTTTTGCTCTGGAATAAAAAGTAAAATAGGAATCAAATAAATACATAAAACTTGCTTATTTTTGTATCTTGCAAAGTTCTAGTCTGGGATCTTTAGCTTTCTTACAAATAAATTATTCATACTAAACTCTGACTTCCTGATAAACATATATACAATTGTTAAATTAGTGCCTTAAATATTTTCTAAATAATAAATGTTAACAAATGTATTTGCTAAATCTGAAAATTAGTTTGTGATTTTATATGGACTGCCAAGCTTTACATTTTCAAAGAAATATTCATATTGTCCAGAATTGCTACTATTCATATTTTGGTGTGGATATTTTTATATTTGACAAGACGTTCTTACTTAAATCAGTTTTCTATCACAGTACAGGCCAAAGAGCTGGAATATATGTTTGTTGACATTCTATATAAATAAGATCATTAATATTTGCTTCAAAGAAAAACTAGTTCGGCACATTTAAAAGAAAAAGGGTTCCATTACAGCAAAGCATACCGCATGTGGCATTTGGTCAAGATGGTGTTTTATGGAAATTGAAGTACTTCCACACATCATCGTTTCTATTTTGAGATCCATCCAAACCTTTCTGAAGCTATCCATGCAATTGCCTTTACTGATGGCAATCGCAAAATCTTGAGAACAGAGAGGGAACATCATGACTCAATCTGTGGTCCTTCCAAATAGTTAATAGGAATTTTTAAAAAAGAATAAATTATTCAGTGACCTGTGCTTGGGGCTAGGTAGCTCCTGTAGTAATAGTGGGATTTTTCCAATAGTTGCAGTCATAATTATTTTTACATTAGATTATAGCTAAAGCCTCTTGGAGTAAGAGAAGAAAGCCTTGGTTGAACCCAGAGCCTGGAAGTTGGAGTGAAGTAACACTTAGGTACCTGCTCCTTATATAACCAGAGAAAATCAATCAGGCAGCTATTAAGGGGATATAAATTTAGAGCCCACCAACCACACTGTTGTTTTTTGATAATGATTTCTTCAGGCAGTCGGGTCAATTGTTTTCTGTTATGCAATGCTGAATCTTCATAGAGCCTACAGCAGTTATTGAACTTCTTGTTTCACCCTACTTCCTGCTGCCTGAAAATTAGTGTGCCCATGATCACACTATTCTCTTTCAGGTACACATTGTTCCCCAAACATCCATTCACTTTCCCAAACTATTCAGCTGCATCTCTGTATTCTCCCTTTCTGCCTTTTTCAACTAGGCAAAGGGCAATATTTTTCAGAGGTGGCATCATGCAATGAGATTAGGCAGCCTCCATAATAAAATAATCAGTAACCGTCCTCCAAATTCTGCCTCCATCTAGGTAAGCTATACTTTCCTTTTTAACTGCTTTGCTGTTTTTTTAAAAAAAATTATATGGGTTATTCATTTACATAACATGCTAACACCCTAAGAAAATATTTAGGCAATGAGAAATATAAACACTAGTTTAAAACCTAGGTTATTCACTAGTTTCCTCATTCTGAATATCCCTATCAAGAGAAGAGCTCTGACTGGTTGTTTTGCATGATTGGCCCTGGGGAAAAGACAGTAATACTAACAATCTTTCTTGAATTGTATGTGCTTAATTTGGTGCCAAATGATCTGTGGACAGATTATATCTGTCAAAACTAGTGTAATATATTGATGGCATCTGATCTCTTGTTCATCTATTCTGTTCTAGAGATACACAAAGTGTCTCACTAACTCTTCTCCAACTGATGAGTATCAGTAATTATCTTAGCTGTATTTTGGGTCTTACCCCATGAAATCCTCATGGGGGATCCAATATATACTCTCTTAGGAGCATAGGTCATAGTCCTGGATCCCATTTTAGAATTTGAGGCTGCTTTTGTCTACTTGTGTACTTTGATTTCCATTTAACAGGCTCCAAACTGCCATGTGACATGCATTCAGAGATGGACAGAAAGGAGAAGGGGACAAAGAATCTGAAATTGTGGTTGGAGATTGGGTATTTAAGATGTACCATCAGAAAACTAATTTAAAACAAAATGGAACAGTCCTTATCACATATTGTTGACCATCCTGCAGTAATCAAATGCTCAGGACATTTGAGATAGAATAGATTCCCCGGTTTTTGGGAATCATGAGAACACTTGCAGTTTATAACACTTGGACAGGTGCAGGTACTCTATTTGTGCACATGACAGAACCTTATTAAGAGAATAGAAGAGAACAGGCTTTCTAAGTACCTAGTAGGACAAACTGTAGGATGCATTACTGTAATATCGACATCCTTCCTAATGGAATGGAGAATGCAAAAAAGCCGGATGTATTGATCCAAAAATATCTGTATTCCTGTAACTGCCTTAGATTTCATTCCCTTAGCTCATGATGACTGCTGGATTTGAGTTTCTTCATAAATTGTACAGAGCCCTGTTCCAATGCTGATCATATCAGAATCATGCATTGAGATATGGTACGGCAGATATTATGGGCAGCACCTTTGAAAATATGACCAGGATGGTTACAGACAGGAACAAACGGCACTCTGATAATTGCACTAATTTAAACTTGAAGCCCCAAATAGGCTTCTTGGTCACCTCCAAAAGCACTCTGGCTCTCTGGGTGAAGCTGGCTGCCATAGACTATGAATGAGTAAGGCCCACAAAATATTACCAGTTAATCTGGAAGCAGGTTGCATTTTGGGATGTGTGACCTCTCTTTTCTATGATGAGACCTGTAGTCCTCAGCATTTGTGGTTTCCTAGAGATGTTGAAAAAATAATTTGAAAGAAAGGAAGGAAGCACTGTTGGTCTCAGTGAAGATGAGAATGTCTAAGATGAGGATCTATTACTTGGAACACTGATAGTTGGTGTATTATCTTGCAGGTCCATGCTTGGGGTGTATGAACTCCAGAAGTCAATTATTAATGTGTCTGCCAAGCTGGAGCAAGGTTTTAGGCCACAGCTGATTTTATCCATATCTTTTAGTACCCATTGGAAAATATTGGGCATATCGGTATCGACAACACAATGGCCCTGAATTATTTGCTGATATCGCAAGGTGGTGTTTGTAAGCTAATGAACTCATCCCATTCTTTCTAAATAAATGGACATAAGCCTATAAAGTCTGATCAAGTCCTCCATATGCAGACTTATCTGCTTCATGGTTGAATCACAGGTGTTGGATGGTCATAAATTAATGTAACATGTTTTAGATTTCTTGGCCTTATGGATTTGTGTTAAAGGACTGCTTTTTGTTGGATTTGTTATTATAGCTATATACTTAGTAACCTATCCCTGTTTTGCTTTTAGATCCACTTGATGTGATAAATCCTTTGTAATACACGTTGTCAATACTGTAAGACTTCTTTTCCCAAGGCCCCACTCCCTTCTCCAATAGATGTGTCAGTTATCATGCTTGCTCACTTCAAGAATGGGAGTTATGTATGTATGAATCTAACCAGTGTTTGATTTGTGTTTCACTAAGGTAGGTCTATTCTTTCCATATTAGATTTCTATAAGGATGAACGAGGTTTTGGCCAGCAAACTGATTGCAATAATCTCTCAGTGGAGTGATACAGGTAATATTCCCAATATATACCTGAGAGGTGAATTGCTAAGTAGATAGATAACAAAGCCTAGGCATGGTATTTCCTGGGAGAAGTTTGAAAAAAGCTCATCTCCTCACTGTAGTAAAGACAAGCTTATTCTAGAATGCTTATGCAGTAGCATTGTATGGTTGATAATTAGATTGTGGATGACAGGAACCTTCTATGCAGACTTAAAGAATAATGAGGACTGTTTTACCCATGTTAATTAAGACAATTGTTGCCTGTGCATCAGAGGTGGGTTCTTACCGGTTCTATCCGGTTCTTTAGAACCATTAGTAACTCGGCGATGACGTCATAGAGCCGGTTCTGTCGGTGTCTCTGTGGCCGCCGCTATCTTGAATTTTTTTATTGCTGCAGGCGTGCGAAGCGTGCACAGGCGCACGGCGCAACCCTGAGTGAACCGGCAGCAAAAGGATCCAGAACCCACCCCTGCTGTGCATCTCATAAATTGTTTGTGACATCTTTAACATTCGATTCTCACCGGCTCAAGATTGACTCAGCCTTCTATCCTTCTGAAATTGGTAAAATGAGGACTCAGATTTTGGGAAGCAATATGCTGACTCTGTAAACACTTAGAGAGGGCTGTAAAGCACTGTGAAGCGCTAAGTGCTATCAACACTTTTCCTATAAAATCTTTATGTCTTTGAATGCTTGGATTCTTTGGCTGGGAGCCCAGTGATCACTGTATTTTTATTCATCCCACTAAAGTTACTTTGTTGTGAAATCTTCAAATACTAATACCAACCACTCTATGATCCGTTTAAGATGGTGCTTTACTCCATTGGCATATCTTTGGAGGCTTACCTGGCTTCCAGTCCCACTATGCTTTTAAAAATTAAATACAGTAATATAATTAAGTGCATGGGAAACTAGAGTATTGCAAAGCAATAACATTATTTTTACTTTCAAAGTATAAGCCCTACATTAGGACTTCCAGATCTGATCAGCAAAAATCTGGATGTTCCTTAAATACACAAAAACACTTCTTGTCATTCTTTGCTCCACCTAGTGGTCATTCTAATTTTTAGAGCCTGCTTCTTGTTAGCCTTACCCTATACCAATGATCCCCAACCTTTTTGGCACCAGGGACTGGTTTTGTGGAAGACAATTTTTCCATGGACCAATGGAGGAGGGAATGGTTTTTGTTTCATTTGTTTGGTGCCACTCATCTCCAGCTGTGAGGCCAGTTCCTAACAGGCCATGGACTGGTACTGATCTGTGGCCTGAGTGTTAGGGACCCCTGCCCTATACAATAGTCATTCTTGGAGAATAAAAATTGTGCATGATTGTATTTTGTTTAAAATGTGTCTGCATACCAAGAACAAAACCAAATAAACCAATGCAGATTGAAAGGGAGAGTTAAAGAAATGTCAGAGAATAAATTTATCATTGTCTTTAATAAATGGATATTACAACTCATCATGCCAATTAGATACATAAATACATAAATTGTTTTTTTTCTTTTTGTGTAAGGACAGTTTCCACCCTCTGTGATGACCATTAAAGAATTTTCAACATATATATGTATAAATGTGGTATTTGACAGAATAACAGGCCAGAATAACAGAGTTGGAAGGGATCTTGAAGGTCTTCTAATCCAACTCCCTGCTAAAGCAGGAGATCCAGTGGTGGGATTCAGCCGGTTCTCACCGGTTCAGTAGAACCAGTTGTTAACTGTTTGCTCAGTTTGGTGAACCGGCTGAAGCCTTGCCCCTCCCTCCCAGTCTCTCTTCGCCGGGAGGCTCGTCTTTCCACCTGGACACTCGCCCGAACTTACTAGAGCCACTTTGTGCCGTGACATCACCTGAGGGGAGGGGAGGGGAGGGGAGCAGGAGCAGGGAGTCTCACTTGCTCCCTTTCTCTGTGCCTGCACCATTCGGCCTTTCATTTTCCTTTTCGGCATCCGAGCCATGTGACTGCCGCCATGGGCCACCAGCAGCTATACTGGAGCCACCCCAGGAAGTTTGGGCAGGGCTCGTGCTCCTGGTAGGTCTCCGACCCTCCCCAATTCTTACCCTCTTTCAGCCTCTGCCTGGTCCAGCGCCAATGCTGTCTGGTGCACACAGGCCTCTGCAACCAAGCCAGGCAGTGGAGGGAACACGGGATTGCCCGGCAGCTACACACGCGGTTGCGAGAGGAAGAGAGGCTGGGTAAGCTGGACCCAGATACTTCCCGGCTCCCCTCATCCCAGAAGCACTCCCCTCTCTGCTAGTGACCGCCCCCTCCTCCCTCTCCCTCCTCGCTGCTGGCCGATCCCATGTGAAGAAGGAGACAGCCACACTTTTTAATCAGGACTTTTAATGAAACCTCCAATGCAGCGGCCAAGATCCAATCCCGAGCCAAAAAAACCAGCTCTCCCCTCCCCACCTGGCGCATCTGCTTTGCCTCGCTAAATCAGGTCTAGAGCCTGGGGGAGGATGAGAAATTTAACAGGCAGGAGGGGAGGAAAGACAGAAAGGTAGCAGAGCGATGTTCATGAAGTTTCTTAGTTTGGACCAGCACAAGGCGGTGGGTGGTGGCGGCAGCATGGAATACAAAGGACAACTAGAGAGATGGACTGGGACCAAGAGAGTCGAGTTCTTTAATTTCGGCGGCTGCAGCCCTGCTTGGCTGCCTTTGCACAGGGCCAGATGGTGGGCAGCATCGAAGTACCTTAAAGGGAGAGGCCGGTGCAGCTGCCTTCTGAGCAGCTTCAGCTGCGAAGGGAGGCGGGAAAAGTTTGGCCAAGTAATCTCCTCCTTCTCGGCCTTAAACATACACACAGAGCAAACACACCTCACGGCGCCGGAGGGACTTGCCCATGCGCCATCTCCTCGCAGAAGGTCCCGGAGCGCATCGTGAAATTCGGCCTCTTGGCACTCTGGAACGGGAAAGCACTGGTGGGGAGAAGTCACCCCGCTGAGCCCAAAGGTGAGCTCCGTGGTGCCAAAGAAGGGGCAGGTCACCACCGAGGCCGGTCCTGGATGGGCAGGTCTCTCTCCCCACTGGCCAAATTTCGTGATGCCCTTTGGGACCTTCGGCGAGGAGACGGCATGTGGGCTTGTCCCTCCAGTACTGTGAAGTATGCGCATGTTTGCTCTGTGTGTATGTTTAAGGCCGAGAAGGAGGAGACAGGGAAACGGGGCAGAGGTAAGCGAGCCAACCTGGCAAAGTGTGAGACCGCGGTGAAAACATGCGGGAACAAGCGGGGCGGGGGGGGAGGTGTCCCTTTAGAAAGGCAAGAAGTGGGTGCATGGACTGAACACCGCGGCTTGTTTTGTAGGATCTGGAGCTTAGCAGGATCTTCTCTTTTAGAAAGCGGCATCGGTTGTGCCCCTTGCCCTGAAGTGAACTTTTCTTTGAAGCCTGGATGGCCAAGCACTGCTCCATCTCTCCAGTTGTCCTTTGTATTCCCTGCCGCTGCCGCCGCCTGCCACCTTTTGCTGGTCCAAGCTAAGAGACTTGAGTTTACTTCATGAACATCGCTCTGCTGCCTTTCTATCCTTCCCCCCTCCCGCCCATTAAATTTCTCATCCTCCCCCAGGCTCTAGACCCGATTTAGCGAGGTGAAGCAGACGCACCGGGTGGGGAGGAGGAGAGCTGGTTTTTTTTGGCTCAGGATTGGATCTTGGCTGCTGCATTGGAGGTTTCATTAAAAGTTCTTTTTTTAAAAATGCAGCCGTCCTCTTCTTCCCACAGGATCATCTGGCAGCAAGGAGGGAGAGGGAGAAGTGGGTGGCCGCTAGCGGAAAGGGGAGTGCTTCTGGGACGAGGGGAGCCAGGAAGAGAAAAAGCAGCAAAACTTGCAAGAACAGAGGTGGGAGAGCAAAGCAAGCGAGTGAGTGAACCTTCGGTCTGCCAGCTGGGTGGCCTCTTTATTCCCCCTCACTCCCAAGGCAGCCAGGTAGAACCCGTCTCCTCACGTGAGAAGCGACCGAAGGGCCTTCTTGTCGGGAGTGCCGCCCTCGTTCTGATTCCCTGCCACCCTCTGGTGGCCCTCGGCCGAGTGCGGCTGTCCCACCAACCGAGGAGAGAAGCGGACCCGCTTTGGCGAAACCACCACCACCTGCGCCCAAAATCTTTCTTCTTGAAATGTTTCTTGAAAGTTACCCCAAAGGGATGAGCAAATTAGGCTCCTTATCCTACATCCGTGATGGTGAACCTATGGCATACGTGCCACAGGTGGCACGCAGAGCCCTCTCTGTGGGCACGCAAGCCGTCACCCCAGCTCAGCTCCACCGCACATATGCGCACACCTCCCGCCAGCCATCTGGTTTTCGGGTCTCTGTCGCACATGCGCGGGGGTGTGGCGCATGCAGGAGATGCGCATGCATGTACAATGGGTGGGGGTCATGTGCGCATGCATGGGGGTCATGCACGTATGCACATGGGCCGGGCACATGCAGGGTTCATGCATGCATGCACAGGGAGCATGGGGTTGCATGTGCATGCGTGGGGAAGTGCAGGGGGTTGCACGCGCATGCGCGGGGGGTGAGGCACGTGGGTGGGTCATGCGCACACTGCATTATGCGTCCGCACTTTCGGCACACAACGACAAAAAGGTTAGCCATCACTGCCCTATACTATTTCAGACAAATAGCTGTCCAGTCTCTTCTTAAAAGCCTCCAGTGGTGGAACATATAGAGCCGAGGTGGCGCAGTGGTTAGAGTGCAGTACTGCAGGCTACTTCAGCTGACTGCTAGCTGCAGTTCGGCGGTTCAAATCTCACCGGCTCAAGGTTGACTCAGCCTTCCATCCTTCTGAGGTGGGTAAAATGAGGACCCAGATTGTTGGGGGCAATATGCTAACTCTGTAAACCGCTTAGAGAGGGCTGTAAAGCATTATGAAGCGGTATATAAGTCTAAGTGCTATTGCTATTGCTATAACACCCACAACTTCTGAAGGCAAACCATTCCACTGGTTAATTGTTTTCATTGTCAGGAAATTTCTCCTTATTTCTAGGTTGCTTCTCTCTTTGATTAGTTTCCATCCATTGCTTCTTATCTTGCCTTCTGGTGCTTTGCAAAATAGGTTGATCCCCTCCTCTTTGTGGGAGCCCCTCATATATTGGAACACTGCTATCATGTCACCCCTAGTTTTTCTTTTCACCACACTAGACATACCCAATTCCTGCAACTGTTCTTCATATGTTTTAGCCCCCGGCCCCCTAATCATCTTTGTTTTGTTCTCTGCACACTTTCTAGTGTCTCAATATCTTTTTTATATTGCAGTGATCAAAACTGGATGCAGTATTCCAAGAACTATCTTACCAATGCCTTATAAAGCAATACTAATCCTTCACGTGATCTTGATTCTATCCCTCTGTTAATGCAGTGTAGGATTGCATTGGCTTTTTTTTTTTTGGCAGTTGCAGCACACTGCTGGCTCCTATTAAAGTGATCGTCTACCAGGACTCCAAGATCCCTCTCACAATTACTGCTATTGAACCAATTTTCACCTAATCTGTACCTGTGCATTTGGTTTTTCTTGCCTAAGTGTAAAACTATACTTTTCTCTACACTGAATTTCATTTCGTTAGATAGGACCCAGGGTTCAAGTCTGTTGAGATCCATCTGGATCTTGGGCCTATCTTCTGGGGTGTTGGCTATTAATGCCACTTTGGTGCCATCTGCAAATCTATGAATTTTCCTTCTTTTCCCTCATCTAACTCGTTTATGTAGATGCATGTAGATATAGTTCCACTAAAGTCTATTCGTTGAGTGTGGTTTGTCAGCCAGTTACAAAGCCATCTGGTGATGATGCTGTCTATCCACATTTTTGGCTTACCAAGAAGTAGATTGTGATCTACTTTGTCAAATGTCTTACTGAAATCCAATATACTTTCTCCACAGCATTTCGCTGGTCTGCTAATTCAGTCACTTTGTCAAAGAATGAAATAAGATTTGTTTGGCATGATCTGTTTTTGCCAAACCCATGTTGGTTCCTGGTTGTGATCTTGCTGGCTTCTAGGTGTTCACAGATCTGTTGCTTGCTTATGTTTTCCACGATCTTCCCAGGTATTGATGTCAGGCTGATTGGTCTGTAGTTACCTGGATCTGTAGTTACCTTTTTTGAAGATGGGAACCACATCAGCTTTTTTCCAATCCTCTGCAACTAGCAGAGAACCCTGGTGCTCAGGATCTTTGAAAGATATGGTTCAATGGTTCTAAGATCAAGTCTCCCAGCTCCTTCAGAATCCTGGGATGTAATCCATCTGATCCTGATGATTTGAACTCATCTAGAGTGGACAGGTGTTCTCTTACTATTTTCGTATTTTAATATGGATTCTTTGTCTGTCTATTACGGTTATTTATAATTGAATTGTATTATAATTGAATTATAATCAAATATAATTGTTTATTATTGAATAAACAAACAGCATTTATAAGTTGTTTATTTGTTTATTCAATTTAGATGCCACTTGACACCAAATTTATTAGCCAGTTCACAGAAAAACCAATATAAAAACAACAATTTACCTAAAAGAGTAAACAGGTGACAAATCTGATCAACACATAAGAAATCATACAGCCAGGAGGGGCTTTGCTCACTCTAGCCCAAAGCCTGGAATATTTTTCAGAGACTATCCACATAAGAGAGAGTTCTCAAAAGAATCCAAAGAATTTTAAAACTCTTTAAAATGTTTATAACATACATTACATAAGGATTTGACAGAAAATCCTGGGTATGAGATTTTTCCAGGATATTTTAATGAAAACTATATTTATGGTCTATGTATTACAAATAGCGACTTATCCTAAATTTCATATGCTGGAAAGATGTTTGAAGGATTCTGCAAAAGCACTGCTAGTTCACCAGGAAGTCAGACATGTGGTGTCGGACGGTTTGTTAAAGAAAATGTTTGTCAGTTTAAACAATGTTGACTGAAACAAAAGTTATGAAAAGTTCACCTGTTCTTGTAAAACTGGAAATTCCAGGTGAACAAAATAAACACCATTCCTGATGCATGGGTATATTACTTCATGTAAAGACACTTTATGATCAACTTTTCAATTGGTATTCTAAAAAAAAACAAAAAAACAAAAAAAAACCAATTTAACCATTAAAAAAAAGTATAGAATCATAAGAAAGAAAGCACTAAAGAAATATTAAGAATTGGGAGACAATACAAAGTTGAAGAGCTGCCAATTCCAAACAAATATTAATAATAAAAGCCTTTAAAACAAAAAAAGACAACAAGCAAAACAGAAAACTGATGGCACAATGGCTCCCAAATTTGCCATCCTAAATCTGCACATTGGAACGTCCTCTAAATTTTAAATGTTTGAAACATATGGGTACATTCCAGGGGTGGGTTCTAACTTACCTCGCTGCCGGTTCGCTTCCTCCCGCACCGCGTGGCCACACCTTGTGGGCGCGTGTGCACATGCGCAATGCAATAATAATAATAATTTAAAAAAAAAAAACCGCCGAAAGCAAGATGGCGACGCATGCGCAGTGCCAGAAACTCGGCTTCTGCGCATGTGCAGAAGAAAACAAAAATTCAAAAAAATTTCAAAAAAAAGATGGTGGCGCCCACGGACCGGCACCAACCGAACCGGATCGGTGACGTCGCTACCGGTTCGGGAGGAACCCACCTCTGGTGCATTCACTTTTGCTCATAATCATTAGTTTGTTCTCTTTTGCTGCTATTTCAAGAATCTATGCTTTTAGTATTTACATTTTACTTAATATATTTCATATTTATTTATTTATTTATAATATGCACATATCCTTTACAGATGGCTCAGGTGTTCAGTGAAAGAGAAAGAAAGTGTACTTAACAGCTGCCCATCTCCTTTCCTACTTGCTAGATGTGGAAGCGGGATCCCTGCAGTATCATGTCCTTAACTGTGAACTTTTTACTCAGAATAGCCAGACAGGATTACATCCTGGACTAGCTGGGATGATCTTGGATAGGGTACTGAGTTACCGTTTCACTTTTTGACATGGAGGTTTTCAAGTCCATGCTGGAGTTGTCCAGACAGCTACTTAGGAATTCAAAACAATTAGTCCCTTTTAATAATTTAAACAATACAGCCAAAAGACAAACAGATGTAGATGCAAGCATTTCGTATTGACTCCTCAGTACCTACATTACAATAACACAGTTAAAATCAGCCTCAAATATAAGATCTAGCAAGAGCATTAATTAAGCCTATAACGTATGCAGGAAAGCAACCAATGGCAAGCCTTATGCCCACGGAAGGCGTAGATTGACATAAAGCCATTTCTCCATGCACAAGGGAGGCTTCAAACGGCTAATGGCAACCGCCTCAGCAAACCACAGGAAACAAGGGTTCCTGTGGCACAGTAAAACTTTAAACACAGAGTTTGGATCCACCTGCTGGCCATTCCACTTAGGAATTCACTTCTTCCATGATGAACATGGACCTGACCCAACTACTATCTGCCCCCATAAATGCAACAGATCACACATTAAATTTTGTTTTTTTGCTGTAGTTGGTGATATAAAGGCCGAGAAACCCATATTTGGACATATCATCATAAACCGATCATTCTCTAGTGAAGATTAGAGTGATAGCTGGGATAAACCCTACAAAAGTGGAGAAGTGCTTAGAATGGTCTGATCTAAATGGCTGATGGATCTGGTTTCCCTAATGTATTCCTTGGTATACTGTGGAATACAGTCTCTGCCTGGATTGTTGAAGCTGTTGTTCCTCAGATTGTTCTTCTGATTTGCAGAGCCTTTGTTTAAATGGGAACTGAGAATGGCAAAGTGGATTGGACATCAACTGAAGTGCAAGTGAATGAACTCTAGAGATGGATCAGATCAAGGAAAGAGTCAAGTGCATTTCAACTGCTATTCTACTACAATGGAGGAATCAGAATGCTTATTTCTCCACCACCACTGATTCTACATAGACAAGTTGGTGTTGCTTTTCCATATTAGGCAGTATTTTCCAAGGTTCAATGATGTGAAAGGAGGGAGTTGGAACAGACAATGGCCCTCTATGATGAGGAAATGCCAGCATTTTGTGATGAGCACACTTTGTATCCAATTTTTTAGCCTTGCTATGCCATCCAGTTTCACTCAAATAATATTACTGGATGAAATGTTTTATTTCAATCAAGATACAGTAAGTCTTCTGAGGAAGTTACTTGAACAAAAATAATTAGTCAAGCAAAACGTATTGTTGACAAATCCATGCTGATTTCTTATATTTATTGCATTATCTTCAAAGTTCACACAGATGATTCTTCTATCATCTGTTCTAGAATCTTAGAGCAAATAACATAGATATCAAGAGATTGTGGACTTTTGTTTTTTCCACTTTTTCCCATTTTTGAAAACAGGCAAAATATTTGTGTTCCTCCAGTCATCTGGCCCATCACCAATTTCCCAGATTTCCACAAATTTCATATATAAAGTTTGGTTAGATCATTTTTGACTTCCTTCAATATCATTGAATTCAATTCATTTAGCCCTGGAGATTTAAATTAATTTAAAGTAAATAGATAGATATCAAGTTTCAATTCTGCCAACTTGTCATAATTGCCTGGTGGAATACATACTTCTTGGTCAGAGGTGGGTTCCTCCCGGTTCTCACCGGTTCTATAGAACCGGTAGTAAACCGGTGGTGACGTCACGGAGCCGGTTCTGTCGGTGCCGGTCCGTGGACACTGACCGCCATCTCTTTTTTTTTTTGGATTTTTTTTTATTTTTGGGGGGGGGATTTTTTGCTGGTTTTTGCTTCTGCGCATGCACAGAAGTTGAGTTTTCAGCACTGCGCATGCACCGCCATCTTGTTTTTGGCTTTTTAAAATTTTTTGCTTGTTTTGCTTCTGTGCATGCGCATAAGCTGAGTTTTCGGCACTGCGCATGTGCACCCGTGTGGTGCGGCCACGCGGCGTGCAATGCACACACAGCCACGTGGCGCGGGAGGAAGTGAACCGGTGGCGAGGTAAGTTAGAACCCACCCCTGTTCTTGGTAGAGAATGAAGCAAATAGGAGTTGAGTACCTCTGTATTTCTTTATTACCTGCTAGCCATTGCTAGCCTCGATGACTAGCAGGTGTATTAATTTTTTCGTCCCTTACTCTTACTTTTAACATCTTTAAAAAATATTTTTTGCTGTTCACACTAAGTGTTGCCAACCTCAATTCATTCTTAATTTTCAGCTATTTTATATACTCTCTCTTGCTAACAAGGTTTTTTTTTTACAACTACTGTGTATACTCTTTTTTGTTTTGTTCACTGAGTTTTCTGTGTACAATAGAGACAAAGGTCATCATTCTTTTATCATTGGAATTGTTTGCTTCTATGGCTTTGTTTTTTTTTGTTTTTGTTTTTGGTCCTTTCAAGTCATTCTTGACTCCTGGAACTGTTTGGACAGGTTTGTGCAGTTTTCTGGCAGCATTTTTGAAATGGTTTGCCTTTGCCTTTTCCCTGGGGATGAGTGAAAGTGTCTGGCACAGAATTACCCAGTTGTGTTTAAACTGAACTGGAACTTCACAATCTCTTAGCTTCTAGCCTTAACCATTATGCCAAAATAATCAGAATCAGAATAGAGCTGGAAGGGACCTTGGAGGTTTTTCTAGTGCAGCCCCCTGCTCAAGCGGGAGATCCTGTATCATTTCAAACAAGTGGCTGTCCAGTCTCTTCTTACAAACCTCCAGTGATGAAGCACCCACAACATCTGAAGGCAAGCTGTTCCACTGGTTAATTGTCCTCACTGTCAGGAAGTTTCTCCTCAATTCCGGGTTGCTTCTCTCCTTGATTAGTTTCCATCCATTGTTTCTTGTCCTGCCCTCTGATGCTTTGGAAAATAAATTGACCCCCTCCTCTTTATGGCAGCCTCTCAAATACTGGAATACTGCTATCATATCCCCCCTAGTCCTTCTTTTCTCTAGACCAGCCTCTCTTTTGAACCTCAACCGTTCTTCATATGTTTCTGTCTCCCGGCCTTTAATCGTCTTAGTTGCTCTTCTTTGCACTTTTTCCCACAGTCTCAAAGTTTTTTAAATCATGGTGACCAAAACTGGATGCAATATTCAATTCAGTTTATTATAGTCATAGACCAGAGACCAGAACAAATAAAAACACTCAGTAAATATACAATTAAAAACTCTAGTATAAAATAATAAATAACAACTAAAATCTATGATAAAATCAAGTCTGTCAATTATACATGGTCTAACTGTACTAAAATTACAATCCATAAACTGTTTGGCCCATTGTAGGTTCAATGCTAAAAGGGAAAAGACTAAGCAGTGCAAAGGGTTTGCCACATTTGTTATATAACATCACTATGGTGGAGAAGACACGTGTTTGCGACGAATCCCCAGTGCTGCTGCACAGAATCTGGCCACCTGCGCTGTAGTTATGGACTGTTCATCCTTAAGCAGCCACTGAAGATAGGTAGCTCCCCCCCCTCAGAACACAGCCACGCCCCCACCCTATCAGTTCAAACCCCACTGGCAGTTAAAAGGAAGAAACAGCTGCAATTCTCACATTGCTCCTAGAAGCAGGAGGCTGAAGACACAAGCCTGATAATCAGCCTGAAGATGACGAATGAGACTTCGTCGAAACGTTGCAATGACATCTCCAACTTCACGCGGGAGAAAACCCGAATAACCACAGACCTATATATATATTATATATATATAATTTAATAAAGTTGGTGAACCAGCATGCTCTGACAACCCCAATCTATCTCCTTGATCACATGCTGTTAGTCTTTCCTCATTCCCAGCCCATGAGTTAAACAGTCACATACATTATATACCAGAATAAAATAATGAATCATTTTTATTTTTAATCCACCACTGTCTCATCAAATCTGTCAGGTGTATAGAATCTATGATATTTTCCCACTCATTGTTTTGCCGATAAAGCCAATGACCTGTTGTGGGTGTGGCCCAATTATATTTCAAGTATGTTTGAAGGTAGAGGCATTCTTCCTTCCTGCTGAGCACTGGCCAAACTTCGCTGCAGCACCAGAGCTTTTGTTATTGCAGCATGCAGAAAATAATGAAGGGTGGATGTTGAGCTTAGCTTCTACTGACTCTTTGCCAGTTTCCCAGTATAAATCACTTTCTGTGGTGAGGTAACACAGGTGGTTGCCTAAAGCACAGTCAGATTCTGTCATACTATTCTCCAATTAGCCCGGATGTCCATTTTCAGCATGTAATCAGCCAGTGGGAAGACATTCCACCAAGTGGGGCACTGTAGGATGACTGAGAAGGGTCTGATGTTGTTGAGTTATATTTGTCTGCTGATTTGTTTTCCCTGATTCAGTGCTTCCCTTACCCTGTTGAGGCACTTCATAATATGAAATAAAGGGAGATATGAGAAGCTTACACACGCTCATAAAGAGGTAGCTAAGAAAAATATTAATTGAAGAGCACTAGATTCATTCAGACAATATAGTCAAACACATATACACAGATACACAGGGGAGGGAGGGAGGGAGGGAGAGAGAGAGAGAGAGAGAGAGAGAGAGAGAGAGAATTAAAAACAGAGGAAATAATGTATCACTCTATCACCTTGCATATATGTAGTACCTGGTATACCTATAAATCTGGACAGCAACAACCAGTAGGGAATTGTAGCAAAAAGGAGCAGGGGTTGGCAATTATGTAATTTTAAAATGACAAAATGTACAAAATGAAAATAGCTTATTATTATTGGTGGTTATATACTGTAGTTCTCATTTACTGATCAGATTTGAATTATCAGTCAGAGTCTACTGAGTCTGTGATTGTCTGCTGGAAGACACGGCTGTCTAATTGCTTATCTAATCAGGAGGCCAACTAGGCAAGTTGATTGTACTGTGTGGGGGTTTCTTAGAACTTCTCCACCTAGCCTCCTTGCCCCAGTGTGACTGCTTTCTGATGTGCCCGCTATTAAGGCAGACCATCTGTAATGGTCTAGGGTGGCTGAGATAGAAGAATGTCTGTTATATGGCTGTTCCGTTTTAAAGAGAATAAGAGAAGGCTGTCCTTTGTTGTCCCAATGTTTTAATCTGTTTGGAACTTTTGAACTGTTTGGAACATTTCATTTGTTTGGATTAAACGTGCAGCTGAATTATTCATCATGTTATGAAGGATATGATCATATAGGTTAGGTTTTTTTGTTTGGTGCAATCCCTAAATAACTAACTAACCCATTTATCAGGTATAAGATGCTAAGAAAGCAATAGCTGCGATATTTAACTAGGAATTTTGCTGATATCCTATTTTTGGGGCAGGTAGTTTTCATTTTTACCCTATCTGAAATAATTAAAAAATGAAATCTCCAGTGATTTGGCTTGGGAAAGAAATCTCAAAGGCCAAATAGGAGAAGACTTGGCTCCCTCCCCACTTTTCTGTCCCTGCTTCATCCTCTTGTCCCTTGTTGGGAATGGAAAAGAAGGACATAGATTTCTACAAGTTACTCAGATTTTTCGCCTTTGAGACAGAGACCAGAAAAGTGAAATAGCTTGTCAAAGTTAACTCTCTTTTCCAGATCAAGGAAACACACAGGTTGAAGTGTGACTAAGCTTGGGTACCAAGGGCACATTTAAGGTTTAACAGCCAGCCTTCTAACCTCCAAATGTTCCAGATTCAGGCAATATGGTGTCAATTTTCAGTACTTTTGAAGTTTTTTTTTTTAAATAACCACCGTTTATGATAAAATGTTCTTTGTTTATTGTGGCATTTGTATTTCATGATTTACCTACCTTTGTAATGATTGATGGAGTTATGTACCTTCTGTGAAATATTTTATACTAATTTTCCCTTAGATTATTGCTTGGGATGAATTGTATTGATTTTTCCATAGTTCTTCCCATTTATAAGTTTATATATACATTTATATAGATGGTCTTAATTGTATGTAGGTGATTTAAATTCTGTCATCTTTCTTAAAATCTCTCCTCCTTTCCCATTATAACTTCTTACTTTTCTGGCAAGATGTAAGCACATCAAGCACGGTAAATTCCTGCCCTCGTTGAATAATTCTTGCTGTGTCTATTCCTAGGATCTGAATGCACCCTATTTGCATATGTAGTTACACGTTTCCCTAATTATCCCTAAAATAGAAAGCACTTGAAGGTGAGACGAGGGATGAAGTTGTTGAATTTATTATTTTTAAAGAGTTCCGTGTTTTTATCAAACTTTGTCTTATGATCTGTCCTTTAAAATGTTTGTTTTCTTTCCTCATGCCATAAACACCCATGAAGTCCATTGGCTAGGCCAGCTCCTTCTACTATTGATATGCTGCTAGTTGGGGGTTTCATCCATTCTATTATCCTTGGCAAGCAACCTGCATGGCAATATAGTTTAAAATTTGGAAACGTCTGTTCATTTCTTTCTTTTGAATCTTGTAAAAAACGTTTTTTTCCTGGATGTTTTCTCACTCTCTGTAAATTTATTGTCTATTCTTTTCCAATCGTATCTGGGACTGAAATAGATTCTATTTAAATAAAAAGTTTATTTTAGGTAGCATGTTAGCCAGTATGTTTATTTTGTCAGTTGCCATAGATCCTAACAAGGAGAGTTAATAAAAGGAGAGATGAAAGGTAAAAAGATGGAAAATCTTAATCAGTGGCTCAAAGGGAATTTGACATGAGTGGGATATAGATCAATAATTGAAATGAATATCCTCCCATAAGTTATTTTTTCCTGTGAGTCTGCAATAGGGAGGTTCTTGAATATCTGTGGGAACCATGGTACAGAAGCACTATATTGTGTATAACCCAGGGGTGGGTTCCAGAAATTTCTACTACCACTCTGTGGGCGTGGCTCAGGGGTGGGTTCCACTTACCTTTGCCACCGGTGTGCATCGTGATGTTGTGCGCACGCGCGCGTTCCCCCGGTGCAATTCTGCTTCCGTGCATGCTCAGTCACTATAATTGGCCCGAAACACAGCTGAGGAGCTGATCAACTATGCTTCGGGCGAAGAATAAAGGTCAGCATACACCCAAAAATCCTCAGAAAAAAATGGTGGCGCCCACGGACCAGCACCGACCAAAGCGGGTCAATGATGCCATTGTGACATCACCAGCGGCTCGCTACCGGTTCGGGTGACCCGGTATGAACCGGGAGGAACCCACCCCTGGTATAACCCAATGACACTGAAAAGATGTCATTATTTGTGCATGAATTACATATAATCCATAACCATAGGAGATATGAGGTATACTGCATTTTAAAACAGAATTATTGTATAAACCTGTGCATTGATAGGAGCATCCAGAAAGATGGCTCACTTTGGCAGAATAGAATATTCTGTTCCACAAAGCCCATGCAAAGAGCCTGCAGATGTCACTTCACAAGGAGACAAGAAGCTCCCCCAAGAATTAGAAGGCAGCCAGCCTAATGCAAAATAACGTTGCAAAGGCATTACGCAACCTAAAACCATCTCTATCTATTGGACCTGATGGACTATGTGCATATTTCTTAAAAAAGCTCTCCACAGCCTTAGCTGAACCTCTTAGCATAATCTTCGATAAATCTTTCAGGACTAGCTCCTTACCCAACTTATGGTCACTAGCCACAGTCATCCCTATCTTCAAAAAAGGAGATCCCAGCAACGTCGAAAATTACAGACCAATCTCATTATGTTGCATCACCTGCAAAGTCATGGAATCAATCATAAACCAATCCATTACCCTCCACCTAGAAACTAACAACCTACTTTCTAACAAACAATTTGGTTTCAGGAAAGAATTATCCTGTAATCTGCAACCCCTACCCTGCAAAACCATATGGACTACACCACTCGATCAGGGTAAAGCAATAGATG
>QLTV01003124.1:3428819-3450747 GCA_003457575.1 Thermophis baileyi
CCTTAGACTGTCTACTGTCGACCTCACCCCATTCCTAAGAGGTCTGTAAGGGGCGTGCATAAGCGCACCAGCGTGCCTACCGTCCCTGTCCTACTGTCCTATTGTCTTCATCTATCTGTATTCACTTTGATTATGTTTATGATTATACCTATACCTGCTATCTTGTACATGTTTGACAAATAAATAAATAAATAAATAAAAAGAAGAAAGCCGCATCAGTATGTCGGTGATTCATAGCTCTATTGCTCCTTGCCATCTGATTCCAAGTGGTACTTTTAAACATTACCTAATAGGCTGGATAAAAGAACAAACTGAGAAATCCATGCATGATGGAAATGTGATAGGAAAACAGGAAAGTGGGCTTGGGGATTGAGGTTCAGGTTGTTTTGAACAGATTTGCATTTTCAATAATCTATTAACTGGTGCAAGTTACTGGGTTCATATAAAGAGTTCATATTGAAGTTTATTTCCTAAACCACTATGGCCTGATGTTTTAAGGGCATGCCTCCCTCATTACAAACCTGTCCACTGTTAAGACTGCTTGAAGATACCTTCACTACTGAGTTTTGTCTTTCTGACTCCTAGAATAGAGTTTCTCCTTTATTGTTCCCAAGTTCTGTGGGTAGGAATTTAAATAATTGCCCCTGAACATTATCAGATTTTTTTTTTAAAAAAAACCCATTTTGACTTCTCTTCGTTATTCTGAAAAAAAAAATTGTTTAAGGTTGGTGGGAGTTGTAATTTGAAAGAACTGTGAAAGTGAAAGGACTGTGTGGGAGAAGGCGCTAGACTAAGGGTGGCTGGTACAGAAAAATGTTTATTTTAGATGGTGAAATGCAAATCAGTAAAAATCCTGTTAACCTGTTAATTATCCAAATTAATAAGGCAATAAGGTATTCCAGCCTGGAACATCTTTATCCTATGGATAAAACAGATGCTCTTATTATACATACATTTAAATCGCATACCTGGTTTAATGGCTGTGGGTGTGAAAGCTTGCAGCTTTGTAGGGTAGGACTAGGAAATTGAGATTCCTACTTTTAGCAAATCCAAAATACTGGCAGATATTCTCCCAAATTTGTGAATGCCCAATGGCTACACTTTTTTCTTGTTCTCAGATGCATACAAATTGCTTATAACGGGGTTTTACATAATATCTTTGCAATTTGTCCTTTCTTCGGAATTACATCTTTCCTATGCTAAGTGATGTATAATACAGGTAGTCCTCGATTTACAACAATTCATTTAGTGACCTTTTGAAGTTACAACGGCACTGAAAAAAGTGACTTATGATAGTTTTTCACACGTATGACCATTGCAGAATCCCCATTGTCACGTGATCAAAATTTCAGATGCTTGGCAACTGATTCATATTTACGACCATTGCAGTGTCCCAGGGTCATGTGATCACCTTTTGTGACCTTCTCAAGAGCAAAGTCAATGGGGAAGCCAGATTCACTTAACAACTATGTTACTAACTTAACAACTGTGGTGATTAATTTATCAACTGTGGCAAGAAAGGTCATAAAATGGGCAAAACTCACTTAATAACTGTCTCTGCTTAGCAACAGAAATTTTGGGCTCAATTGTGGTCATAAGTCAAGGTCTACCTGTACATTTAATTCTCTGCTTTTAATTTACATTTATTTGGGCTATGGACTTTAGCTGTAAATTAAAGGGCAAAAGGCAAAGTAATATGAGCAGTTGCATAACCTTCTCTTAAGCTCACTTTTTGAATTGCTGCTGTGTTGTTGCCTATTGTAGCAAAAATGAGATTGCAGAATGACAGGTTAGGATAAGAGTTCCCTGGGAGATTTTGAACTGCAGCAGTTGGAGCCATCTAGAGCAACTCCTGTAAGCAAGAATTTGTCCCAAATAACATAATCTATTCTGGATTTGAGCTTCATACCAAACTGGTGCACAACCATTATAAATACATTAATGTATTCTACTATCATGGGAAGCAAATCCATTGCCTTCAGATATTGCAGCCAAAGTATGCCTCATCTACAAAAGTAATAAAAATATAAGTAAGAAACAAAAACCCATTCTGTGATAACATCTCTAACTGTTAAAACCTTTGAGAGCCACTTCAGTATCACTGCAGCTTCATTCTTGGCCTAAGCAAAGCCAAGAGACTTGAAGGAATTGGCAGATGTCATCTCAGAATGGTAAATGTGATACCTATCTTTCGTGTGGAGTAGAAGGAAGGCCCGAGCAACTCAATAACAGTTAGTTTGCTGCCAATTGTAGGTACAACTATGGAACAGACTGCTACACAGTCAGTTTCTGAGCATTTTTTTTAAGAAAGCATTTTGTCTTATCTTGTTGTTTTCCTCTACTTGTTTCCCTCCCTTGCTCAGAACCTTTGGTGATTCCAAGACTGCTTTGCCTCCAGATGCACTCAAATCCAGAGACCTGAGAATTTATTTTTATTTATTAGGATTTCCTGAAGCAATGGACAATCTGGAAATGAATTAACACACCAGACACTTCCGGTCATCACATGCATTCATCTCTCATCCTTCTGTTTCCTATATGGTAGATAACCTTATGTCTCTGGAAATATTTTATGTACTTTATTTATTTATATTCATTGCATCACTTTCTATCTTGCCCTAAACTCTAGGTGAATATTTGCACTCTTGATCCTATTATGTCAGTGAAGTGGCCTAATATGCCAGCAACCACTGCAATAAACAATCTCCGGGATGTGGCCATTGTGTTTCCACTGGCAAGGACTCACAACAATCAGTCAAAGTAGATTGGATTGAAATCTGCAAGAACCCGAGATCAGGCTTGCTCTGCTCTCTAACTTTGAAAATTCCTTATCCTGTGTTGGTTGCTGCAAATATTTATCCCTACTTTGTAGAAGAAAGGTCTTCAATGCTACATGAGTTGCTCTTGTTTGCACAATCAGCTATACTGCAAGAATTCTCTAGGAGTTCTATCTGCAGCTGTCATGCCTATTTATTAGTTATATACCTAAACATACTTAATAAAAAATTGAATCAGACGATTCAATTCATTTCTTGGAGAAGGGGAAAAAAATAAAGGTGCCTATTCATTTCAGATTGGGGATATAGAGAACTGAAGAAAAAAGAAAAAAGTCTCATTTCATGAGCAGGCTTTTGTTTATGTGATGTTGAAAACTGTTTTACAAATCTGGAATTATAGAAGATGGGCCATCTGTTAATATCCTGGACTCTTATAGTTGTTACACTATGTAAAGGAAGAGCGAAATATTGATCAATGTAAATACAAATCATTTTTAAACCAATAGTTAAAGCAGGAAAGCAGAAGACAACACCCTTTAATATGCTACAGTATCTTAAAGACAAAGCAAATAAAATGCCTATCTTTCTATCTTCAGAATATTACAGTCTTAAAAACCTGCTGAAAAAGATATTTCTGAACATTAGCAAAGTGGATTTGTGATGACAAACTAAATCAATCTTATTAATTATAGCTGCAGGATAATTCTTCACTAAATAGAGGTAATAAATTACTCTGAGTTACCAGGAGAGGTAGCTACTAGTTCATAAATGGTTTATCACTTCTCCTGTTCCAATAATCAAAGACAGCTCCAAACTATAAAGGAAGTTTGAGATAAAATCTAAATGTTTTTAACTTTATTTACAAAGTGTTGCAAGGAGCTCCACTATTGATCAGAATAGTGATGCTGTGATTAGAATATTTTTCCCTCTACACTATTTTCTAGATCTAAACCACTCTTCCTGATTCCATTATTAATTTTCCTATAGCATTGGGGAAAGGTATTGTGCACTCAGTTAGTTAAAGAATAATCTGTTTCTAAATAAACTTCAAAGTCTTTTAAGATTCTGCCTAAATAAACAATATGCTGTTGGGATTACAGGGACCAGGGCTATCATATCTGGCCTGCAACAATCTGCTACATGGTTTTCTTTATTTTTCTTATTTATATGGCTGCCTATCCAATCTATTAAACAAAATCAGAAAAAAATGAAGCCAAAGGCTGAATAAGAATCCCAGTACCCACATATCCACCCTGGAGCTCCAAGAACTGAGTGTAGTGCCTGAGGGAAAGAGGCTCAGAGAGTTTATTGCTATTTAATTATTGCCTAATTTTTGAAGCCCAGATATAGAACACCTCAAAGAGACAATATGAACAAAGAGTTGCTATTATTGGAGAGATGAGTATTCCATGAATATGGATGAGAGAAACATGGGTAATTAATAATATTTCACAGTGTACTTTATAAATTGATATGCTGAGCATACCTGATTTGTTTCTATTGAAACAGATATTCAGGTAGACAAAATCTTTCGGCTCGGAGAAACTACTTGATAGTATTAATGCCAACTGCTGCTTAATTGCTACATAGGAATTAAAAACAATGGACAAGCCAAGACAAACCAAGAGTTGAATGGCTAATAAATGCAAATAAACAATAAATAGCAATAGAAACAGAGATGCAAATTTGGGGTATGTAGGAGGTCTTAGAAGGTTCACAAGACTTTCAATCCCTATAGTATGCTGCCTTCCAACTCATGTTCCTTTTTATCATCTCAAGTGAGTGAATGTAGAGGTCTGGATATAGCCAGGAACATCTAACAACTTTCCATGGATAAAAGCAATTATTTCGCCCCAGTCCATTCTGCAGAGAGAGGGGTGAAACTTTTATTTATACTGTTCCCATCCCATTCCTCATCCCCAAGTAAGCTTTAAATGAGTCCCATTCTTCATACAGAACTTCTCATGCTGATAAAGTTGACCAGATTAATTAGGTCTCCACATGTGTTTGGTCCTGCATGTTGTTAATTGCAGCTATGTTCAGGTCATCCTTTAGATTTAGAACAAAGTTGTTGATTTCCATTGATTCCAGGGTTGCTATTTTTTTTTCTTCCTCGCCTTATTTGCTGTGGGCTTCTTCCCCATTTCCATTACTCTTTTGATTCCAAGCCTGTTTTTTCATTTCTCAAGAACAGCCTTCAAAAATAGTGCCTTAGCAAAGCAATAGATGTTCTTGATGCTGAGCAGCCTCTTTTTAACTGGACAAAGTCCAGTGTTTTGTTTTGTTGTTGTTGTTTAAAAAAACCCATAGCTCTTATGCAGTCAGTCAACTCTACATGGGATTGCACATAGCTGAAGAAGAACCAAGAAAGTTTCCTGAAAGATGAATGACAATAACTACTCTTTGTGGGCATCCACCACAGGAACTTTCCTCAGGAGGGGAAAGGCTGCAGTGTAATAGGCCATACAAATTTCATAGGAAGTATCTGCTGCTCCCCAAAGATCTACACTATCTATTTTTCTTTGGTGTCTTACTTAGTGACATATTCCACAAGACACACTAGCACAACCTTAAGAAAGTGCAAGATAATTTTTCATAAATGTGACAATTTCACACAAGCCGTCTGGAAAATATTATTTACTTTGGTTTTGTTTTGGCCTTTTGTTTTTCCAATGAAAGAGAGGGAGGAACTTTCAGAATTCAGTTTATCTTCCATAGTGCTTAATTTCTACATGAAACTGCTGTGGGAAGTTGTCCAACAGTGAGCATGATGATGATGATGATGATGATTGTGATTGTGATGATGATGATGAGTGTGATGATGATGATGATGATGATGATGATGATGATGATATCACTCAGAGAATTGCATAGGGATCTCACAGCATATGAATGGTACCTATAATACCTGCCTGAACAGTGTAATAGACTCGGCGAGAACCAATAAGCTGAAGCTCAGATCCGGCAAGGCAGAGTTTCCATTGGTGAGTGGATTATTTACCTGGTGAGAGCTGTTCATTTGTTCTGGAAGGAGCTGCATCTCTTTGAAGGCTTAGGCCAGGGGCACAGTTTGGGGATATTTCTGAATCCTTAATTTTACAAGAGACTTATAAACTCTTATGAACTCTCCATTGGAATAGTACAATATTGGATGTTATCTTTGAAGATGGTTCGAAACTTCAGCTAGCCTAAATTAAATCTGCTACATTTCCAGCTAGGGCTGGATGGAGGGATAATGTATAAAGGCCTTGAGATACAGGGCGGAGAGATGCTGCCTGGGGTATCGTCAGGTGAGAGACAGCAGTGGCGTGATGGGTGGAGAAAGAAGCTCAGAAGGTACCCTCCCTACGTTCTTGAGCTGTAAAAGTGATGGGGGAGAATTTTACTTTCAGACTTGCAAGATTCTGTTAATGTAGCTTTACAATAAAGTAGAATTTGTTTAGCTGGTCATGTTTCTCGCCTGATCTACCTGGAAAGTTTGACATAATATAATATTAGCTGGACTGACCACTAGTCCATTTTGGGACCTAATTCAGAGAGTGGGGATTGACTCTGAAGTCTTGAACTATTAAAAACCAGAGAAACTTAAAGATGGGCTGTCCAAAATTGTATGTTCCTGTCCAAGCATCTTGCTCATCTTGAAACATTTCCACTACATGAAATGGCCAGATGATTCCAAAGGATATTTGCAGAATACTTCCTGAATGAGAAATTCCTTTTCTTTCAAAGAATTTCACTGTCTTTACTCCTTTTTATTGTTTTGTCTTTAAGGATCCAGTCTCTCTCCCTTTCCCTCTCCCTCTCCCTCTCCCTCTCCCTCTCCCTCTCCCTCTCCCTCTCCCCCCTCTCTCCCTCTCCCCCCCTCTCTCCCTCTCCCTTTCCCTCTCCCTCTCTCTCTCTCTCTCTCTCTCTCTCTCTCTCTCTCTCTCTCTCTCTCTCTCATAGAAGAGCAAATGTCTCTCTCTCTCTCTCTCTCTCTCCCCCTCTCTCTCTCCTCTCCACTTTCTTTCTCTCTCTCTCTCTCTCTCTCTCTCTCTCTCTCCACATTTTTCCCTGTAGTATTTACCTCATTTACTCTTTTTATTCATTTATTGCTTTTACTGTTTTGCATTTTCAATTATTTTGTAATCTTCCCTGATAATTCCAGTTGGAAGGCGGTTTTTTTAAAACTATGCAATATATGAATAAGTCTCTGTGTAAGCAATGTCTCAAAAATGTTTGAAAATGTTATTTTGAAAGGAGAAATATTGGAAAGGAATAGTTATCAAAGTCCATGATGGACTGATTATGCACCAACAAGTTTTTGACAACTCTTGGCAACTGGCATAGATTTCTCTACAATAACCTGTTGTCCTACCCCAATCTGATTTCAGGTCTCTCAAAAGTACATTCATTGCGATTGTGAATCCATCCACCTTGTTCCTGGTTGTCCTGTTTTTCTCTTTCCTTCTACCTTTCCCAGCAATATGACCTTTTCCAGAGAACCAAAGTCTTTACTTTCAGTTTATTCTTTTATCAGGTTTCCTTCCATTATATATTTTATTGCATCCATATTACATACTTTAGCCACAAGGTGTCACTATTGGCCTGCTGATGCTGCAAGGGAATACAGTGAAACTTAATTTAGATCTCTAGATTGTTGGTCAGGGTAACATAAATGACCAGGATAGAATCACAGGGCTGGAAGGGACCTTGGAAGTATTCTAGTCCAACCCTCTCTGCTGAAGCAGAACTCCCTATATCATTCCAATCTCTTCTTAAAAACCTCCAGTGATGGAGCATCCAAAACTTCTGGAGGCAAGCGGTTCCCCTGAGTAATTATCACTGACCAAAAATTTCTCCTTAATTCTAGGCTGGATCTCCCTTTGTTAACCTTCCATCTGTTACTTTCTGTCCTGCCCTCAGGTGCTTTGGAGAATAGGGTGACCCCTTCACTTGTGTGACAGCCCTTCAAGTACTGAAAGGCAACTATTATGTCATCCCTAATCCTTCTCTTTGATACGCATAGACATACTTAGTTCCTGTAACTATTCATCATATGCTTTACCTCCAGACCCCTTGTCATCTTTGCTGTTCTTCTCTGCACACTTTCTAGGGGGTCTTGGCATCTTTTTTTTGTATCACCATTGGATGGTTTTCCAGTTTTTCATAAAGTATAAATTCAAAGATTGGGGATGAATTTACTCCCAATATATGAGACATGATGTAACTGATCTTAAATGGGGCATCCAGAGTTTTGTTTTCACTGCTTATATGGTAGAAGTCAATCTGGATTTTTATTATCTTAAATTCAAGTAACTAATTTTTATTTCAATTCCTTAAATATTTGAAGACTATTAACCTCCATTTAAATTTTCCATTTCACAACTGATACATACTTCCCCAACAGGCCTTAAAATTTGTAAGTATATATAATGGACAGAACCTGTAATAATATTGAGGAATTCCATCATCTTTTCTTATTTTTATTATTGTAACAAAATGGCCCTTCTGGAGATCTTTGAAGAAGGCTAACTCTTGATGTCGTCTTCTTTCTTTTCCTTCCTTCCTTCCTTCCTTCCTTCCTTCCTTCCTCCCTTCCTTCCTTCCTTCCTTCCTTCCTTCCTTCCTTCCTTCCTTCCTTCCTTCCTCCCTCCCTCCCTCCCTCCCTCCCTCCCTCCTTCTTTTTCTATATAAATAGGAATGATTCTATATTATTTTGCTGACCCAAATCTTAATTCTAAACCCAGCCCTATTTTTAAATGAGTGTTTACTTAGCTTGCACTACAGAATTCATTACAAGCAATCTTTTTAGTTAATTAGTTAGTTGTTTGGTTAGTTACTTACAGGTAGTCCTCCACTTACAACTACAATTGAGCCCAAAATGTATGTTGCTAAGTGAGAAATTTATTGAGTTTTGCCCCATTTTACAACTTTCCTTGCCACATTTATTAAGTGAGTCACTGCAGTTGTTAAATTAGTAAAACAGTTAAGTGAATCTAGTTTCCACATTGACTATGCTTGTCAGAAGGTGCCCCTGGGATACTGCAACCATCATAAATGTAAGTCAGTTGTCCAGCATCCAAATGTAAATCATGTGACCATGGGCAACAGTTGTAAGTGTGAAAAATGGTCATAAGTCACTTTTTTCAGTGCCATTGTAATTTTAAACGGTCACTAAATGAACTGTTGTAAGTCAAGGACTACCTGTAGTTAGTTAGAAAGGAGAAGGAAAAAGAAAGAAAGAAAGAAAGAAAGAAAGAAAGAAAGAAAGAAAGAAAGAAAGAAAGAAAGAAAGAAAGAAAGAAAAGGAAAATGTCAATAACATAGCTTGATGCAGTTTGAATTTGGATCAGGCTGAATGTTCTTTCACATATTGACTAATACTGAAGATTTTAGTAATGAATTTTAAAAATTAGTGTATGTTTCTAGCATCAGTCCATTTCTTTTATTTAAATGTCTGAAAGGAAGTAAATGCATCTTCTATGTTGTACACTTGCATTGAATGCACATGTGAACACTCAAGCAAGATACAGTATATAACTTTTCATATCATTTGCCAGAGGTGGTCAGGTCATATTTATTTAACAAGCCTATATCAAAGGCGAGGATCTGCTGGGTAATACAAGTATTCAGAGTTATATGTCAAGAAGAAGACTCTGAAACTTGTTTGGTGTCATGAAGATTATGAAATATTGATTTGACTTAATCAGATCTGACCTCATGACAGAGATCTGACCTCATCTCAGTCAGCATTGTGTAATATACATTACAATACCCCTATTATGTCTCATTTTCCCTATATAAGGCAAAAGTCTCCAATTTGGAAGTTTTCTGGTGAGTGGAATCTCTAGCCTTGGCTCGTGTTGCTTTGAGAATTCAGTTGGGTGAAGCTAGGCCAGATCATTTCCAACCAGCCTTATCACCTATTTTCCAATAATACTTATCATGTCAGTTCTCTTATTCAGAATCAACTAACAGATGCATGAAGTGATGAATTAAATAGCAATAGCACTTAGTATTTAGAATTATACTGTATACCACTTCATAGTGCTTTTTACAGCCCTCTCTAAGCGGTTCACAGAGTCAGCATATTGCCCCCAACAATCTGGGTCCTCATTTTACCCACCTCAGAAGGATGGAAGGCTGAGTCAACCTTGAGCCGGTCAGGATCGGACTCCTGGCAGTGGAATGCAGAGTCAGCCTGCAATACTGCATTCTAACCACTGCACCAGCAGGGCTCCTGTTCCTAAATCCAGCATATAACAGTAATGCCACCAATGGAAAAGTGGAAGGGAGGAAGTTATATGTGTAAGTCAATACCTTTTACTCACTACCTCATAACATTTATGATGTTAGATTACTGTTGCAGAGTTGCATTTATTCTCCACTCTGTTTTATCTTTATTCCAAACCTATCAACTTTTTCTTATATACATTCCATATAATACCTGCTTTGCCCCCAAAGAACCAAGCTTGTAGGCAAATACTCTTTTAGGCCCATCAACACCACCTATGAGACGCATTTTAGAGAAAATGTCCAAGTCCTCACTCAAGCTACTTTATGCCTTTCCCATAAGCTCAGGCCTCACCCCAGCAGTAAGATAGTTGTTAACCTCTGGAATACCTCAAAGGCACTAGGTTGCCTTCCCTTGATTTAAAATATGTTTACAAAGCAAATTAATGCATGGCAGGTGACTGCAGAATATAATTTATCAGAAAGCTCAGCAAGTTTATAGACTTAAATCTACAAATTATGGAGCAAACATGGCATTTTGTATGTTTTATCCAGCAGGGGGAGAAAGTGCTACACCATTGAGCTCAAGATATTTGCTATGTAGTTGTTAAGGGAGTGGTTTCGATTTTGTTGTTGTTGCTGCCCTCTGGCATTACAGTATTCACGCAGAGGGAAAAATTCCCCCCAGGGCAAGCCCAAGTTGATCTCTGCTCAGGCTGATTTTTAGCATTTTGTCTTAGTGTTTCCTCCATCTCTTTTCAGTGCTTCACCACTGGTTGATGAATAGCTAAATAGTGGTTTGTGTTCTTAGGACAGATTTGAAATTTGTAAAAATAGTCATTGAGCTTCTTAAATTACTGAGGTCATCAGGTGCTTATGCCTACATGCATGCGCACATACAGACACACCCACAAAATTGGGAAATTTGTTAATCAGGATTTTATAGAATCCAGCTTTAACAATATATATGTAACTCAGAAATAGAATTAATAGTAGCAAGATGGAATAGTTAAAAAGGAAAAATACGAATCATGGAGGAGATAGGAAAGAAGAATAGGCTAATAACTCTTTCTTGACACCCAGTGTAGTGTGCTGATTAGTATGTTTGACCAGGACTGACATTGGGCTGGTTACTACTTATCAGCCTAGCTTAAAACAGAGTTATTGTGAAGGAAAGAAAATAGAAAGCTGTTTTGATATCCTGGAGAAAAAGTTTAAACTGATTTCGACTTACAGCCAAGGACTCTAATGAAAACAAGGTAAGGAATTCGCACATCAGAAGAACAGAAGTTAAAGACAAAGATTAAATAACACAAGGCATAATTATTCAGGCAATGTAACCTTAAATATAATCCAGCACTAACAACAATTGAAATTAAGCAGAATTTAGCAACCTTCATAGAAATTTTGATAGATTTATCTGCTAGCAAAAGTAAGGTACAGCTCTATTTCAAGCCAACCTGTGCATTTCTGGGTAGTATTAAATCAGCAATTATGACATAAGGAGCAGCATGGTAAGACATCGTGAGACTATTCTGATGACTTCATCCAAATATGGGCAAAGGCACCTCAAGTATGGGATGTTACTGAACCTCCTCTTCAACATACGCGAAGATATTCAGCCTTGCTAATAAAAATGCCCTTCTACGTGGAATAGAAGAATAGTCGAGAGATAGTTGGCACAAAGAAAAGTCTGTTATGGATGCCCTCACAATAATGGTTTGAAACTTTGGATCCTGCAATCCAAATCTCTGTTTGACTTCTCCATGGCTTTCTCTGGCCTAATTAATGCAGACTGAGTTGAGAGGATTCAGTAGGAAAAATCTGAGGTGACACTTTATTTCCCAGGAGGAGGTAAACTTACTTGTAAGTATTAATCTGCACCTTACAAAATTAGTTTTAGCCAATATTTCAAGCAACAAATTCTAATTTGTGGCACTACAGAAGCCCAACCCAGAAAAAGATAGACAGACAGATAGATAGATCTAACAAATAAATACATAAAATGAAGGTTTATAAAGTACTTTGAACCTTATGTTAGAAGTTCTGTTTCATGTATATGTATGAATGTGTGTGTGATATACCACACACACACACACACACACACACACACACACACACACACACACACACCAGTAGTGGGTTCTCAAACCCTTTACTACCGGTTTGCGTGCGAGCGACGCTTCTGTGCAGAAGCGTCCCGGGCGGGTGGGCGGAGCCTCCCGCCGCCGCTACCGGTTCTAAGAACCGGGCCGAAACGGGAGCAACCCACCACTGACACACACACGATCTATATATAGATCAACTTCTTCTCCCGCCCTTTCCTCTTTTGCAAATATTCCCATTCCCTTTTGAAATAAGTCACTGCATCGTAAGATGTCGTTCTATGTTGATTCTCAACACATATGTTCCTCTATGGATATTATGGCTCTTCTTATTACTAAAGAAAAGATTAGGGAATTCAGCCAGGTTACTTTGTTGAAGAGAAACTAGTTGTAATCAGTTTGCGGGATTGTCAGACTTAATTTATAAGGGTCTTTTTCAATTGGGTTTCCTCAGATATGTTGAGATTACAATCTCTAAGCAGCATGTCCAAAGAAAGATATCAGGTCAAGGAAGGCAATTGAAAAAGGAGGATACTCACTTGGAATTTAGAAATCTGGTCTTTGCTATCTTAAAAATGGTTGTCCTCCTTATTGTCAAAAACAATAATGGGTACCATTATTCATTTTTAATCTATTGAGGTAGTATCTGCTATAAACTTAAATGGATATTTTGCCTGGTTGCAGAAATTAGTGAACCTTATTTAAAGAAATTAGACCTCCTTTCGTTTTGAATCTTATCCTCAGGGTTCAGTTCAGATCTCTATTAGGACAAACCTTGGAGGGAGAAGCAGGAGTGAAATCCAGCAGGTTCTGACAGGTTCTGGAGAACTGGTAGCGGAAATTTTGAGTAGTTCGGAGAACTGGCAAATACCACCTCTGGCTGGCCCCAGAGTGGGGTGGGAATGGGGATTTTGCAGTATCCTTCCCCTGGAGTGGGGTGGGAATGGAGATTTTGCAGCATCCTTCCCCTGCCACGGCCAAGCCATGCCCACCAAGCCACACCACGCCCACCAAGCCACGCCCACAGAACCGGTAGTAAAAAAATTTGGATTTCACCACTGGGGAGAAGGTATCTTCTATTTCTACTTAGAAACAAATCTATACATTGGCCATCCAAATTTCAATACATCGCTTCATTTGTATATTACTCAAAGAGGATATTCCTTGGAATCATATTCCTTCTATATCCAGCCATACATTCAAATCCCTGAATATAGAGTTATAACCCCCATCCATCTTTCTGGCAGAAACAACTCCTTATATTGAACCTTACTTTCCCAAAAGGGATATAATGGTGGACAACATGCACATCCTTCCATGTGAACTTGTGGGGGGAGGGGGGTTAGTTGATGTGGTAACAAAATTCTAGACTCAGTATTCTTTTGGTATAAATCAATATAACTCCTTTATGTTCTCATGTTCTGATAAAGAGCAACACATTCAGTGCAATAACTCTATAGTAAGTTGCATCATAATTATTCATTTGTTGATCAGGCTGCAATATTTTGCTGCTGTAATAGAATATTATGTATTCTTTAGCAAATGACTACAGCCTATGCAATTAAGTAAAGTTAATTAGAAATTATGTACAGAAAAGGACTATCCACCCATTAACTGTTCGTATCCAAGTTCATTAATAAGAAAATCAATATTAAACTGGACAGTGTTCTTAATCTTTTAAGAATATAGTAATACTTGCCTGTAATTAATTCTGACAATGTCCTGCTTGATCTCCGAAATAAAAATACAGTACAGCTTAGGATATTGATGAAAACATTGCAAAGCACCTTCTCTTTTTTTTTTATAAGAGGTCAAACTGGCTTATTGGTCTGCTGGGAACTTGATGATTATGGGATAGCAATACAATACAAATAGGTGTTATCTGGACAAGATCACTGTTTCAAAATCCAGAAGAGCTTAAAGCTTTATCCCTGGCTCCTTGCAATGCTCTCCCCACAGCACTGCTACAAGGGAAAATAGAGGAAAATCCCCTTTGCTACATGATGGTGCCCCTGTGATGAGGGGCAATGCAAACCACTGCCAGTTCCATAAGGCACTGCCTGCAGTTGATCTCCCCTTCCCTCTCTACATTCCCCAGGCATTCTGATTTATTTTATTTGCATCAATCATAACAAAGACAATTCTCTATCCCTAAATGTTGCCAGGCTTTGTTGTACTGTTTGTAAATTCCTACTATGAATTGGAACTCCTAATAATTATGTAATGTTTTATTATGATGGTTTTAGTTTATGTACATAATATAGTCTTACTTATCATTTATAGAATAGGAAGAATAGTAGCTCAGCAATGGAAGTGGGGAAAAAGTTCATAAATCCACATTTTAAGGTGTGCTCTGAAGAAATAAAACTTTACATAATCTATTATGGCATCAATACACTGTTTCATTTGTATATTACCAAAAACTGCTGAGAAATCTCATCTTCCGTCACTCTAGCTTTAATAAAATCACCTTTTATTATTATGGTCAAAATCAGTAATATCAAAGGGAATAAAACAAAGCAAATAAATTAGCTAATAAAATAGATTCAGGTTGGAAAATGTATCATTTTTGTACGAATTGTTGCTGTGTTTTAATTGCAGCCAGACAAATTTCAGCTACTGCATGGTTGGAGTCTGAGAGAAGAAAATGTGGTTTTGGAAGGTGTTTCAGCAAGGGCAATACAACATATAATCCTTGCAATGAAGCATCACAAACTGGACACTTTCTATTTCCCCTGAGTCAGGTGCATTCACAGTGGAGTTTTGGTTAACATGCTGTTATAACACTGATAGTAGCATTAGTGCCTCACCCTGAAAAAGTCCTTCTTCAACCTGAGAAAAGTTAGTGTGAGCAAGTAACTTGAAGATTATCAAGTGCCTTTACCTAACAAAGTTCTGCTATTCTAGGGCGCTGACTTAGATTTATATCCGGTGATATATTGTATTCAGCGTAATTCAGTCTTTGGAGGACCATCTTCCTGGTAAGGTCAAAACTGGAGAACAATAATAAATCTATGACTAACACAGAGATCCTTAGTTCTGATTAACTCCATGGGGAGAGGGAACCATACATCAGAAATAACAGGACCAGGTGATTGGAGAAGAATATTTATCCAGGATGACTTTGCCCTTGCCCCTATTTGGGGCATTCCTGTCTTGATCCTGGTATTCGGAATGGAGACATTCCTTGGGGATATAAATATGGACTTCAACATTTTTGTTTGTATGGGATCAGTGTATAAAGTCGAAAGCCTCTATATACACTTTGAATATGGGTTTTAGCTTTAAACAGGTTTAGTGTTACCAATATTAGTTCCTCTTGTTTGGTGTAATCCGCCCCACCTAATAACCATTGAGGATTTTGAAGCCATTTGGATAATGTATTCCTGATGGGCTTTCCAAGTCCATGAAAGATCCCTTCTCGTGTATTGGCAAGTTTACCTTGCTGAATTCTCTTTCTGGAAGATCTTCTCTGGAAGTAGCTCCAAGTGTCTTCTGTTCCTTCCAACTGTGTTTCTTTTGGTCTTGAGATTAAAGTACTTGAAACTAGTGATGTATAATTGCTGGTTGTGAACATAATGCACGATTATCTAATTCAATCTTAGAATTTTCTCAGGTAGCAATATAGTCCCAGTGGTCTGTAGCACTGTTTGTTAAATTTATTTGCGGCCTATTTACTATAGATCCTCCTTTGCCCCTTCTTGATGATAGGGATGTTGCACAAATATTCCCTGACCTGTTCTTCACAGCTGCCTTGTGGAAACACATACTCTTTTCTTGGACGAGGCAGAGATGAAGCAGAATTAATTAGCTATGGCTTTTCTTTCTCATCAGTGTTACAACATCTTTATAAAGCATCTGATATATGTATCCTTTCTTTTTATTTTGAAGATATCTGAAGTTTCCCCCCTGCTTCTTAGCATCCTTCACCAAGCTCGGCTCATTCCAAAGTTTAGCATCCGATACAATTTCTCTAATTTGGGGCTATTTCATGCGTATTTCACCTTGGTGACCACTCTCTTCTTTTTACTATCTATATGTGCTTCTTACTGGTTTTGAATCTTTATTAAATTTAAAGTGCATAAATAATAATTCCATTCTCTGCCTGCATTGATTAGGCCCTACCTCGGATACTGTGTCCAGTTTTAGGCAATATTAGGGGATTCAGAGAAGGGCAAGAAAGATAAGGAGGGCACTATAGACTATGCCTTATATAAAGATGTTGACATTTCTGCTCTTCTTGTAGAGGCATGAGTACAGAGTTTTTCCTTTCTGTTCTAGGCCAGATATAATAGTGCTTTTATAAGTTCTTCCACACATCTGGAGAGGGTGTCAATAATGTTAAAATGATAAATGTGGCCTGTCAATTGAAGCCCTCTTTTAATATGTGTTATACATGTCACAGAGATTTAAAAGGGCCAGGATTTTCATAGCCCAGTGAAGCCTGGCTTTTTTAGTATCATTGACACCCATTTCAGATACCATTTTATACTTATTTTAGCCCAGATGAGCCAACAGAATCATTTTTTGGATTTTTTTAGCTGTAGTAAATATTATACTCAAAAATAGCTCTATATAGTTGCTAAATATACAGTACAATATAATTCCTCCTTTCTCTGTCTTTGGGGCTTTTGCTCATTTTAAATGAATTGTATGGTCCTCCCACCAGCTATTACAAAAATCATATTTGCATTCCTCAACTAGAAGTTCAAACTCATTTTATTTATTTCCTGCCTTAGTGTATATAGATAATGAAGCCTAAAACTTTGGTTTTTCATCTAGTTGTTTAAAAAATGTATAACTACCAGCAAATCTACCTGAACCTACAAGGACAAAGTTATGTCCTTGCAGATTCGAGCGCTCACATTTTCAGTTCTGCACTAGGCGGACTGGTTGTTAAATTATGTGTAGCCCACCTCTGGTTACATCCCAGAATCCTGAAGGAGCTGACAGATGTGATCTGAGAACCACTGAACCAACTGTTTCCACACTACTGGAGCACCATGGACTACCAGAGGACTGGAAAAGAGCTGATGTGGTTTTAATTTTAAAAAAGAGGAAAAATGGATCCAGGAAACTACAGACCAATCAGCCTATCATCAATACTGGGGAAAATTTGGAAAAGATAATCAGCAGATTTGCAAGCACCTAGAAATAAGCAAAGCTATTACTAGAAGCCAGCATGGGTTTGTTAAAAACAGATCATGCCAGACAAACCTTATTGCCTTCTTTGACAAAGTGACTAAATTAGTGGATCAAGGAAATACTGTGTACATAAATGTTACTTAGACTTCAGTAAGGCATTTGACAAAGTAGACCGCAACTTACTCCTTGGTAAGATAGAAAAATGTGGGATAGACAGTATCACACTAGATGAATTCACAACTGGCTAACCAACTGCACTCAATGTGTAGTCTTCAATGGAACTACATCTAAATGACGGGAAACATACAGAGGGGATAGACTCAGGATGCAGAAGGATCTTGACAAATTTGAATATTGGGCTCAATCAAATGCACAGGCATAAAATAGGTGGCACCTGGCTCAACAGTAGTGATTGTGAGAGGGATATAGGCAGTGATGGCGAACCTTTTTTGGTTAGTGTGCCAAAATGGGGGAGCGCGGGAGGGTCACGCGCGTGCGTGCCCACACCCATAATTCCATGCACCCCCCCCGCGCGCATGCCCGCATGACCTCCCCACTCCTGGCACATGATGGCACGCCCGTTTTTCACTCTCACCAGGCTTCAGAGCCTTTCTAGGAGCCTGGGGAGGGCGAAAACGGCTTCCCCCCCCCCGGAGGCCCTTCAGAGGCAGAAAATGGCCCGTTTGCCAACTTCTGGATGGACTGGAAGTCCCGTTTTTTTGCTCTCCCCAGGCTTCAGAGCCTTTCTAGGAGCCTAGGGAGGGCAAAAACGGCCTTCCCCGCCCCCGGAAGTCCTCCGGAAGCCGGAAACGTTCCATTTGCTGACTTCCGGTTGGACCAGAAGTCCCATTTTTTTGCTCTCCCCAGGCTTCAGAGCCTTTCTAGGAGCCTGGGGAGGGCGAAAACGGCCTTACCCCCCCCCAGAGGCCCTCCGGAGGCCAGAAATGGCCCATTTCAAGTTGTCAAACGGAACATTTCCAGCCTCTGGAGGACCTCCGGGGGGGGGGGGAAAGCCATTTTCGCCCTCCCCAGGCTCCTAGAAAGGCTCTGGAGCTTGTGGAGAGCAAAAAACAGGCCTTCCCCACCCCCTCCGGAGGCTGGAAACAGCCTGTTTCCCGACTCCCAGTGGGCCCAGAAGGCCCGAAAATCAGCTGGCCGGCGTGCACATGCGTGCCGGACATGAGCTCGCGTGCCCACCAATATGGCTCCACGTGCCACTTGTGGCATGCGTGCCATAGGTTTGCCATCACGGGATATAGGTGTCCTAGTGGACAACCACTTATGTATGAGCCCGTACTGTGCTGCAGCTGCCAAAAAGTCCTAGGCTGCATCAACAGAGGGATAGTATCAAGATAATATGGAGTGATAGTACCACTTTATACTGCATTGGTAAGACCGGGCTTGGAATACTACAGTATATCCATTTCTGCTCACCACAATGCAAAAGAGATGCTGAGATTCTGGAAAGAGTGCAGAGAAAAGAACAAAGAGGATAAGGGATCTGGAAGCTAAACCATACAATGAACAGTTAAGGGAACTAGATATGTTTAGTCTAGCAAAGAGAAGGACTGATAGCAATACTTGAGCTGCTGTCACAGAGAAGAAGGGGTCAACCAATTCTCCAAGCACCTGAAGGGAGCACGAGAAGTAACGGGTGGAAGATTATTAAAGAGAGATCCAACCTCTCAATATAACCTAATTAAGGAGAAATTTCCTTATGGTGAGAACAATTAGTCAGTAGAATGGCTTGCCTCCAGAGGTTGTGGATGCTCCATCATTGGAGGTTTTCAAGAAGAGGTTGGATAGCCATTTCTTCAGAATGGTATAGGTTCTCCTGTTTGAGCAGGAGGTTGGATTAGAACACCTTCAAGATCCCTTCCAACCCTGTTATTCTATTTGTAGGAGCCATTTGTAGCAAAATATGTTGCACCAGCCCTGCAGAAAATTCATCTCTTCTTCAGCTGTGTGAGAATTCCTAATGATTATCTTATTTTTCTGTCATGGGTTGATAAAATGGATTATGTTTATAAGGGAGGCAATCAACGTATTTCCTAGTCAGTGCTGGTGACCAGGAATTCTATTCTCTTATGGTATTTGGTGTGTATGTTTAATTGAACATCTTAGTTGCTGATTGCTGTAGAAACCCGTGAGGTTTTCGAAAGGCAGTTTAGAAGTAAATGAGGGATACTGAGCCATCCCTTTGTCCTTTAGTCGATGCATTCAGAAGGGGGGGGGAGTGCAGTAGGGGTGCTGTTTTTAATGGTTCTAGTCATGTCTTCAAAGCTGATGAACAATTTCAAAGGAATGAATAAAAATAACATTTAAATTAAATGTCCAACATTTTGCTAGCTAGTGAAGCATGTTTACCCAATAATTCCAGGTTGTTTTGAATGAATATAAATGATATCTTGTGCAAATTGATGCTTTGGATGGATCTGAGATAGCCTTACTGTGCTTACTTCTAAGCAAGGGACATATTCAGACTCCATGCCAAAGGAATCCTTCAAAGAAGTAAAAGGGCTTCTTCTCTCACCAGCCCTGCTGCTCTTTTTCCAGAGCACAGGAATTCACGCTGTGAATGTAATATGACATTGTGGCTTCTCCATCTGCTAAAGGCTCCAAATCCCCCCTTGAACTGATATGAAAGATGAAGCTTCAATTTGTTTCAAATCAGCTTTGAAATCTGCCATATTTTTTTTAAAAAAATGACAAACACCCCCCTACTCCCCCACCCCCATTTAGAAATGCATTTACTTTTGTGGTTGTTTTCATGTAACATATAGCAGACAAGCCTTCCCCAATTTAGACATGTTGGAACTACAATGTCTGTTGATCTGATTGCCCAGACACCATAATAGAAATAACAGAGTTGGAAGGGACCTTGGAGGTCTTCTAGTCCAACCTCCTGCTTAGGCAGGAAACACCATCAGAAGCTCATAACCCTTTTCTAGGTACAGCCAGACAGCTGCATTAAAGAGTTGTCCCACCATTCATTGAAAGAGCAGAAAACTGGCATAAAATTTACTGACCTAATTGCGGAATCCTACCTACAGGAAAACAGTTACCAATCATTTCCCCATTTACAGTGGGGCAGCTTTTGCAATTGTAGGTGGGTGATAGAAGTGGCATTAGCCACTTGTCAAGTGGCACAACTAATTGGCCACAGTTGCAGAGTTGGTTGAGCTTGCAAAAAAAAAAAACCCTCAATACATATATACAGTACATATAAACTACTGTCTCATTGACAATCCAAATCCTAGCATAGGTGTGGTAGTGGTGACATTAGGTATTGTGAACAAGGCATGTGAAGGACAAGAATTCGTGGATTTCCTTTCCTAACAAAGTCATCAGCCAATAGGAAAACATAAACTGGCCATTTTCTTGAATGGCCATGAAATAAGAAGTGAGATGTAGATGTTCTAACATCTTTGAATTTTTTTTTCAGTCTAATGAAAAGTGTTGAGTAACTCAAAAGCATACAGAGTCCTCCATCATCTTTACTTTTTGCTGATTTGAGGGGCAAATCAAGAAAAGAGTTTTTTCCTATAATAAAAAGCCTCTTTAGTTTTAAAACATCTCTTGGTGCTTTAGCAAAATAACATGTTTGTAGCCTAGAAGTGCTCTCCCTCCAGTGTATGGGTTTCTGTTTGATTGATTAATTACATGTAGCTAACAAGTGTACCTGATTCATGTACCTGTCTATCTACAATCCCATAGGGAGGTGACATCTGCTACTGTAACATCAGCTGGAAGATAAAAGAGCTGGTGAGACAGACTGATTATGCAGATGTAATTAACATGTGAAACAATTTACCAGTACCTTATCAATTAACAATTGTAATGTAATGTAATACAAAAAAACTACTACTGTATGTTTATGGAGACTTTCTGAAATTATCTGAAGTCTGGTTATGTGTATTCTAAGGAGTAAGGATCATGACTGAGAAGGCCTGTTATCCATACATACTATAAATGTCCCATAGGCACATGGACACACCCTGAATGGATCCTCATTATATGTTCCTATCAGCTGGGCAGACTCTATGATACATATTATATCTTGGGACAGTTCCATTAAGAGCTTTAAAAGTGCCGTCCAGTATTTTGAATTGAGTTCTGAAGGCAGCCAGCAGCCAGTGCAGGGACTTCAGGATAGGAGTAATTCTACACTGGTGGGGTTGCCCCATTAAGATCCTTTTAAAGCAGCTGCAGCTTTGAAGTATCTCCAAAGGCAGTCCATGTATAGTATATTAAAATAATTTCCACGGTGGTCAAGGCACCAAGACATCCTAGTCGAGGATAATGGATGAGTCAGAAGACCAAACTGACTCAACCTGGAACCGCAGCAGCAGCAGCCCTGGGAGGCTTCCTCCTCTCTTCATTACAAACACTGCAAACATTCCTGGCAACTATCTGAAGGAAAGGGCAGGCAGGAAAACACCTCCTATTATCCTGAAGAGGCTTTGGCATAAAGAAAATCAAGCTGGGATGAGGACAGCATAAAAAAGACATCATATACAGATCTATGAAGATCTATGAAGAGACCAACTGTTGGACTGGCTAACTGACCTGTTTTGGTGCTCCAAACCTCAGATTGAATTTTGCCTTCTTTCTGGGGAACAAACCAGGCAAGCTTTTGTTCCAGAGACTGTTTTAATTCTGATGTGTGTTCCTTTCCTTGTTATC
>QLTV01003124.1:3453845-3485511 GCA_003457575.1 Thermophis baileyi
CCAACTTCCCCCCGAGATCCGTACTACCCCCACCTTACTGGCCTTCCGTAAAGCCCTTAAGACCTGGCTTTTCCGGCAGGCCTGGGGCCAATAGTTGTTCTGATTGGCCCATGCATGGTTGTGTGAATGTTTTATTTTAAATATAGTTGGTTTTTTTTTTCCCCTTTCTTTTTTAAATTGTTTTTATATGTTTTATTTTTTTATGATGTAAGCCGCCCAGAGTCCTTCGGGAGTTGGGCGGCATATAAATTTTATAAAATAAATAAATAAATAAATGATTTAACCCAACAAACTGTACGCATCTTGGGACTCATTTAAGGACAGTTTTAGCCTGTCTGGAGATGAGACAAAAGTATTGATATGGGGATCTACCAGAAAAAAAAAGGTATTGCTAAAGCAGGCTTAAGTCATAATTAGATGCAAGTGGGGAAGGCCATTAGTTCTAATTTAATGCAATGAATGCAAGAGAACTTAGAAGAAGACCAGTTACTGAAAATTAATCATGTAATTGCTGTGACTTTATAATTCTGGCATCTAACATATACATGCTTTGAGAGGATAGAAATATTGTAGTTATAATGAGCCCTTTGCTTGAAAAATCTTTAAAGATCAATAAGCAATAATACAAACAGTTCTTTGTATTAAAAGATCAAAGTATTCCAATCTTATAAATTAGTGTTACTCAACCAGAGTGATATGCCTTGCTGGGAGGGGGCATGTAACATTTTCTCCCAACCAGTCAAAGCATGTCTAGGGGTTGGGGGGGGGGAAGAAACAGGAGGGGGTAAAAATGAAAAAAGCTAAAGCCTTTAGCCAGGGTTGAAAACATAGTCACAAATTGCTTGCCTCCAGAAATACTTTTGAAGAGCAGCTGCTTCTAATCAAATGCAACATTGGCTAGTTCCAAATGGCCATCAGAAGCAAGGATGATTCCAACCCACAGCCTGGCTCAAACCATCAGGATCCAACTGTTGGCCTGACTCTGAGTTTGTTTGTTTGTTTCATCAAAAGTGGTAGGCAGCAGAGAAGGACGTCTCTCATCTATTTTTGTTTGTTTATATTCTGCCTTTGTTATTTTTACAAATAATTCAAGGTAGTGAACATATCCAGCATAACTTACTCCTCCTATTTTCCCCACAATAACAAAGGTGAGATGAGTTGGGCTGAGAGTGACTGGCCCAAAGTCATCTACATGGCTTTCATGCCTAAGATGGGACTAGAACTCACAGGCTCCCAGTTTCTAGCCTGGTGCCTTAACCACTAGACCAGTGATGGCGAACCTTTTTCTTCTTGCATGCCAAAAATGGGAGCACGTGTGCATGCCAGCACACAAACCCTCCACGCGCACCGCACTGCACATGCGTGCATCCCCGCGCATGTGCCCCCCCCGTTGGGCCGTTTTTAACCCTCCGGAGGCTTCCCTGAAGCCTCCCGAGTGTGAAAAACGGCCCAACGGGCAAATCGGAAGTCCGTTTCTGAACTTCCGGTCGGCCCGTTGGGCTGTTTTTCACACTCCGGAGGCTTCAGGGAAGCCTCCTGAAGCCTGGGGAGGGCGAAAACGGCCTTCCCCAAGGCTGAAAATCAGCTGGCCAGCGCGTGAATATGCACTGGAGCTGACCTAGGGCAACGCCTTGCCTGCCCTCAGATATGGCTCCGTGTGCCACCTGTGGCAGGCATGCCATAGGTTCGCCATCATGGCACTAGACCAAACTAGCTCTTCTTTTCATCCACTTCTCTGTTTGAAGCTGGTTTTTCTGCACCCGTGGCTCTTAAATCAAAGCAGCATAACAGGATTGATGACCTATGTTGTGTCTGCTTTGTGCACTGTTCAGAATTCAAATGCTTATAGTAAACACACACAGCCTTGGTGCTCACAGTGATAATAGTTGCAGCAGTAATGTATGTTTGATGTAAAAATAGATATGTGTAAATAGATATTTCTATTAATTGCATAGGTTTTTATTTTTATTGAGCTGGGATATAGACTTTAAAAAATTGGGAAAACATTGGTGAAATGGAGGGGCTCGGAAGCATTGGCTGTCTTGTGAGTAAAACTCTTCTGTCTGCAGCTTAGCTTTTGCTAGGCCACCCCTCTAACTAGTTCATCACAAGGACATGGTTTTATATCCCTAGAGTTCATAGTCAATGAAGTGGCGGTTGCTTGATAGCATTTTGCCCCCCCCCCCAAGCTCATAGAATACCCTTTGGTGAATGGCAGGCTTCAGATTGTTTGTGTCCATCCTATGTTGGTCCTCCTTAGGAGCATTTGCCCTTTTGTCCATTTCTCCCCCTCCAGCTCTGAATAGTGGGAATTGCCTGCCATGCTGCTTTGGGGCATTTTCATAAAAGATTCTATCTCATGCGGTGACATTAAGGATAGCAACCAAGATTTTTCTTCAGTGTACTGACATTGTGAGAGCAGGTGTGTAAACACAGCTGTAGCAGCTGCTCTGTATAACTTACATGAACTGCTACTTGTAAATTGCTATGGTGACCTGATCTATAGGAAGATCAAGACGTCCAAGATAAAAGCAGTGTGGTGCGCAAACAAGCCTGATCTGCATTATGTAATGTAAAGGATGCCAAAGACAAAAGTGTCCTTTTCATTTTAAACAAAACATCATCAGATGCTAGATTGGCAAAAGGAACAGATGAAACAGAGCAACAATTGGAAAGGCAGCTATTAGCAGAAATAATTACTTTAGAGATATTTTTAAAAATGGGTTTTTCAAATTATAATTTATAGTGCCTTAACATAACAGTCCTAAACATTTGTACTCTGAAATGCAACTGAGCAATTACCCGGGTGGCTTTTTAGTAATGTTCTTTTGGATTACAAGGGCTCTTGGCCTTTGAGTGACATACCAGGGGGTACATTCCCAAAAAAGTGGGGTAGCTGGTTGGGAGCAGAGCCAGGACAAAACTGAGTTTGGTTTGAATTAATTTGCTTTTACTTAAAATTAAATATACAGTAATTAATATGCTTATGCTCTTTAATGAAAGAATGCTTAGTTTAATTTAATACATAGGAATAATTATCCCCTTTTTTATCTATTAATCAATCTGCAATATCTTTTAATGGATTTTGGAAGCTGCATCAGAGAGCTTCAGTTTCTGCTTTAGATTTAGGAGAGGTTGGTTTGCACCGTTGATCTGATTAAGACTATGCTGAAGAGGGCAAATGGGAGGTGATTGTCTGGTTCTCATCTCATTATCACCATACTTAGGAAGACAAGAATAGGCAGGAACATTGAATTAATGATTATATCTGACCATGTCTGAATGTATATTTATTTCAGTATGCATTGAGGAAAAGAAGGGACAAAATGAAGGGTCTTTGTGGAGGAGCATACATACATGTGCAAAAGTTATATGCATATATAAATATGAAATATTTATGAAAGGCTGATAAACATACTTTGTTTGCATGGGGGTCAATTAATGTCTTGGTATCTGTTGCACTGGGGAGTTACTTCAGCCTTATCAAGAAACACATTAAGCCTATGAAGATAAATATACTTAAGAGCATATTCTTTTCTGAAAGTCTTCACCGCTGCTAATGTTATGATTTTATATTTAAGTAAGAATGCATGGCTCTTGTTGGTATAACCAATCTCCATAGGTTTGGTATCTGTGATTTAATTTATAATACCAATAATAATAATAGCATTTATGATGGGAACTATCTGGGAATATCAGGGCTGTTCACTAAGCTAGGAAGTTGAAAAAAATATTGTACAAAGAGACAGTGTCATACAATGTATACAATGCTGCCAAGCAAAATTATATGGCTGCAATCACTACCAGTTGACTTTGCTTGAAGGGCATCTTTACATTTTACCTCTGAATATTTATAGCATTTGAAATATATTATTTTCAACGTTCTTAACTAATTACAGTGCATATTGTTTTAAGTAATTCAGGTTTCATTGTCAATGGGACAGTTCTATCTTAAATTGAGAGTTGTGTTTTATTAATGCAACTTCTTAGCCAATCAATTATCAGGGCCAACTAGAGGAGGAGGGATGCCACAGAACTTTTCAAATACTTGAAGGATTTGTCATTGGGAAAAAAGTTGATCCTGTTTTGTGTCATCAGAATGTATTTATTAGTCGATTACTATATATAACAAATCACAAAAATAGAAAAATACCCTGTTTCCCCCAAAATAAGACATCCCCTGCAAGGGTAGGTTCTATCTTACCTCGCTGCCAGTTCGCTTCCTCCCGTGCTGCATGGCCGTGCCTTGTGGGCACGTGCGCGCTTTGCGCGCGCATGCACAGTGCCGAAAAATCAGAAAAAATTTTTCCCCAAAAAATAGCCAAAAAGAAGATGGCGACGCATGCGCAGTGCCAGAAACTCAGCTTCTGTGCATGCGCAGAAGAAAAAAAAAACCGGAAAAAAATTCAAAAAAAATATATCAAAAAATATATATCAAAGAAATTAAAAAAAAAAGATGGCGGCGCCCACGGACCGGCACTGACCGAACCAGATCCGTGACATCACTGTGATGTCACCAGCGGGTCACTACCAGTTCGGGTGATCCGGTCCGAACCAGGAGGAACCCACCTCTGATCCCCTGATAATAAGCCCAATCGGGCTTTTCAGTGCATGGCAATAAGGCCAAGCGCTTATTTCAGGGTTCAAAAAAAATATAAGACAGGGTCTTATTTTCAGGGAAACCCGGTAAATAGGTGGGATTGGAGTCAGTGCAAACTGGTTCAAATGCAGAATTGAAGATACCGTATGTAGGAAGAGCTTCTTGTAAAACAGACTTTGATAGAACTGGTTAATTCACTTCCCAAAGTGTCTATTTGTAGTGGCATGCTTTCAGGTGGGAGGAACAATTATGCCAAGATGGTTATGTGAAATTGTAACAATGAGGGCAAAGTCTAAAATACTCCTCTGCAAGACAGTAAAAAGTAAGGGAGATGACCTTGGCAGAAGTGTGCAACAACTAAACAAAGTGTGTTACCTAGACAAAGAAAGATGAAACTTTAAATCCTCAGGTTCAAGGTTATATTTGGAAGTGCAGACAAACACTTCCCTGATTCACTGAGGTATAAGAAAGAAGGGAAGTAAAGTACAATCAGACTTGCAAGATTGTGTTATTATAGTTTGTCTCAATATAGTAAGGTATAATTCTAGTCTTCCTGTGGAGTAGTTTTTTTGACCTGGTCTACCTAATGGTGCTGATAAAGACTGCCTTGAAAGATAATTTCTTGAACTGAAGAAACTTCTGGGATGAAAAGCAAAATGTTTTCAAGGAAAAAACCAAGGAAGTCTAGTTGCCTTTTGGAAAAGCACCTTTGAGATGATTCAGGTTTAGCATATAAGGAAAATTTACCAAGAGGAATAGTCAGTTTAGTGTAGAATTAAGGTGCTGTGAGTTCTAGTTCTACATTAGGCATGAAAACCATTTGGGTGACTTTGGGCCAGTCATTCTCTCTCAGCCCAACCCACCTCACAGGATTGGTGTTGTGGGAAAATAAGAGAAGGAAGAAGTATTAGTTATGTTTGTTGCCTTGAGTTACTTGTGATGTAAAAAGATGGGATAAAAATTAAAAAATAAATGAAAAAGGACAAATAAGAAAAAGTAACTAGAAATTCAGGCAAAATAATTTTACTGAACAGTATTATTACCTCAGTAATGGATGACAAATAAATTGAGGCTGAATTCCCCATAATATGGAGGTACTATGGATTTGACAATCCTGAGTGAGATTGCATCTTTATATGGAGCAAGTACACAATCTAGACATACAGTACTTATCATTCCATCTTCTTAGGAAATACTCAAGTAAACCTGTAGCTGAGAATACCTTTTCCCAGTTCTGGTTATTCCTGGACAAGAGTAGTGCTGGCCTTGCAGACCATCTTGCTTCTACCAAATTCATGCATACCCTCTCCTTTTCTAATGAGTTCTATTCAACCACAACTACCTTGGTTTCCCCCTTCCTCTCAATCTATTCAGTCTTGCTTCATATATTTGTTTTGTAATTCAATCATCATTCAACCTTTCTGCATTTTTCCACACATGTCCAGCAAATAATAAAAACTGATTGGGGGAGTATGAAATTATGATTTAGAAATCAGAGAGGATTTCCCTGTTTCATTAATCCCACCAAAGCTTTTTCAAATATTTCTATAAAATTAAGACAGCTCTAGAAGAGTACAAGAGACAGTTCAAGGAAACATTATATAAAACTTAGCATTACTTACTTGCCTCTTACCTGACAGTGCCTATGTGCCCAACCTTGTCCAGCAAATAGACATGGTCATGGCAGTATCCTTGAAATGCTTCTCAGTCACATCAGAATCATTGATTTAAGATAGTTGGGACGGGCATACTCTCATTACCCACCCATCTTCTTCTTCAGAAATTTTTTACTTATCATTCATAGGAATTTAAGAAACATTTTTATTTGAGGACAGTATAAGCCATCTTAAGCTAGTGTCAGCATTGATTGTATTGGAGTTCTTGATTGGTTTTATACACTGGGTGGCTTCTTCTTTGCTTTAACAACTTCTCAGTTTTATTAGAACAGGAGATAGTGTGATCATGTCATCGTAGGTGTGTGCTTGTGGTATGTGAAGCTATGTAACCGGGCACACCATCCTGACAACTTGCAGAGATGAAACAAACTCAGCTGGAAGGGACAATAAAGACTAAGTCAGTGGAGGTTTCCTCTTAGGGCGGCAATCTTTCTATTTTATGTTTCAGATTATACTGTATCATTCATTTCTTTGGGCCCTCATCAGGGGTGGGTTCTGGCTTACCTCGCTGCCAGTTCGCTTCCTCACGTGCCGCGTGGGTGGGTGCACATGCGCAGTGCTAAAAACCCAGCTTATGCGCAGAAGCAAAAAACAGTTTTTGCGCGTGCGCAGAAGCAAAAAACAAGATGGCAGCACCTATGGCACCGCCGAGAGAGCCGGTTCGGGGGCATGTCCAGACAGCCATCACTGCCGGTTCGGCGAGCCGGGGGAAAATTCCCGCTACCGGTTCTATAGAGCCGGTCCGAACCAACAGGAACCCACCTCTGGCCCTCATCCACACATGCCATGATAGCTTGTTTTAAAATCCTCTAATCTGTATGCTCCCTCTTACGTTTTTCTGTCACTTTTGGATTTCTTGTTATTTATGCTAGCATACACTTATTTACCCCATTTCCTTCACGTTATGGTCCAATGAATTTTAAGGCAACAATAAAGAGAGGAAGCATTGTGTTTTCCAGAGTCTCCCCTTACTGGCTTAATTGAGTAACATTTATATTACAAGATATAGCTTATGAAGGTTATAATTTTCCTATCATCTAAATTGCAGGCTAAAAATTGTGTTAAGAAAGGATTGTAGAGAATGAACTGCTGCTTTCAAAATGAGTCTTGTTCACTGACAGCATAACTGGCAAATGATTAGCAAAAATGGGATGGTTTTTATATCTAACATTTGCCAATTGTAGTATGGATTTCTAATTGCAATCCATTTGATAATGTGTACATTATAATTTTGAAGAGCAAATGACCACAGTTCATGAATATGAGGAAATTATATATAGTAGTAGCTAAAGACAAGATCCAATCCATTCTGCCAGAAGCATTAAATATTATGAGAATATAGCAGAGGCAGCTTAAATATATATTTATTCTTTTTTAGAATTTCCAAGTTGGCCCCAGAATTAACAAGGAAGGCTATTTAATGTTTAACTTACAAATTCCTTACCCCATTCCCAAGAAACCATTTACTCTTCATCACTAAGACATACAACAGTCATATTCACTTGGACTCTGCACCTGAACTGTAGGATCTTATTCCCAGGATTTATGGCAATCCTTTTGGCTGTGTCCTCACCACAACATTAACCCAGTTATTTAAACACCTAGTGGCTGGAGCACCAGCTTATTGTTGCGATTTGTGTTTTACCATATTCTGAAAACCCTGTCTGTTTGGTAGTGGGTGGTATTATGTATTTGGGGTGTGCTGGAAGGATCGGGGTCACATGTAAAATCTTTGTTGAGTTTGGGGCAGGGGTGGGTTCCTCCTGGTTTGGACCAGTTCTCCCGAACCGGTAGTGGCCTGCTGGTGACATTACGATGACATCACTGAACCGGATCGGTCGATGCTGGTCCGTGGGGACCGCCATCTTTTTTTTTAAAAAAAAATTTTTTTTAATTTTTTTTTTAATTTTTTTAATTTTCCCCCCTTCTGAGCATGCGCAGAAGCCGACTTCCGGCACTGTGCATGTGGTCGCCATCTTTTTTTTTTTTGCTTTTTTTTATTTGGGGGGGATTTTGGGGGGATTTTTTCCTACTGTACATGCGCACGCGCATGAGGCGTGGGAGGGAGCAAACCGGCAGTGAGGTAAGTAGGAACCCACCCCTGGTTTGGGGGGATTATCCTTGTTAAGAAAAGTTGACCAGTAATAATGGAACGGCATTGGACAGGTTGGCAAAAATTACAAAGGAAGGAAACTCTCAGAGGAGGAGTATTGGAAGAGGGGAAAAAGGGGAGAAGGGGATGGATTTTGGAGATGAGAGGAACTCAGGGGAAGGGAAAGTTTTATCGATATGGTTAGACTTGAATTATGGAATATATTTTTATAAAGCAAGTTATTGTCATTTCTTAAAGCCAAAAAAAAATCCAAATCAACCGATCTGGAAGGCTGCAGAGTTCTAGTCTACTATGAATTATGAATACAGTGGGCTCATCTGCTATAGCAAACAACTCAACTGTAGTCTCAGACTGTTGGTGTCAAAACCAGGCCCAATATAGCAAAAACTATTCACTGTTGAAAACAAATACTGAGGTTATACATTCATCTTTCAGGTCCAAAAAAGAGAACAAGCTCATATTCATATTTTTAGAGAATAGATAGAACGGTCAATACACACACACACACACACACACACACACACACACAAATCAAAAGCAACTCAGTAGGCATTTTTAAGGACAAAAATTGATTTACTACCATAGAAGCATTTTAGTTGATTAAAAAAAAAACATTCAGAAAAAGGCCACTCAGAATCGCCTTATCAGTGAGATGGGTACCTTATAAATTTAATAAATAATAAAAAATAGTTCTCCATTAACTATTTGTGCTTTCTGAGAAATATAAATTGATAGTACCTATTTAATAAGATCTTCAAGGTTCATATGTTTCAGAACTCTAAACAACAGAATCCAATTCAAATTATCAGAGGCCTTCTCTGCATTTAAAAATACCACTGAAACTTATTTTTCATTACTTTGTTCAAAATACTCCAAAACATTCAGAAGTTTTCTATGGTTTTTCATCATTTGTGATGGATCTTATCATTAAAACTTGGGGGGGGGGTTGTCACTGCTTTAAGCTAAAATTTATCTTAATGAGTAAACTTCCTCATACTTGGTTTTTTAATTGGAATCTTAAGTTACACATCCTATGAATGGAGAGCCATTTGGAATTTACAAAACCTGGAATTTAACAGTATGAGGTAGAATCAGGCTTATATGTTCATCTATCAGTTTTCTGTTGTGTGAACACATATCATTAAATTCATGAGTGTAATGTGTAACTGTGTGTGTTAACTGTACTTTTTGATGCTTAAAGCTGCTCTAACAAATGTTTTAAAAAACATTATCTCTGATAGGTTTGGCACTTCTGTCAAAATTTAAAATTTAGATTTTGATATCAGAACTTGCATATAAAAATCATCCCACACTGAATAGTATCTTTAATTATTCACTTCTTTAAATTGTCACCTGACAATTATAATTCATTTTTTTAAAGTAACATACAAATGTTTAAATTTGCCTACGAAAAATAGCAAATAACTGTTTATCTGCACCTGTTTCAAACTCTTGTAGGATTTTCTACACAATCTGGCAGCAGTGCTGTCAAAGAAATAAACCTCTAGTGAAGAAAGCAATTTCCTGGCCTAGGGTGTCATTTGTCTCTTATTTAAACAAAAGCAAAAACAAAAAAAAAAGTTTCAAGGATCAAATATTTTCATTTAAGGTGTGACTAATGAAGGGTTTAAGTTTGGGGTTAAGACAAATTATCAATCAGTGACCAAAGTCCTGCTCATATTCTCTTTCGCTTTGGTAGATTACCTGAAAAGATAATAAATTAGTGAGCATTACAGGTGCTTTTCTATTTTTAAGAGAAGGTAGTGAACTTTCATTTATTACCATCCAATCCATGTTGCTGAAAGTCAAATCTCTCTGTTTTTTGCTTGCTGTTAGTCCAGACCATGAGGCAATCAAGCCATAAGGGTCATTTTCTGCATGAGCTAACCTTTTCCTCCGCTATAGTTTGAAGCTTTGTTGACAATAAGATGCTCAGTGGGAACATTAAATTAACACTCCATATTCGTGCCTGTAAATTTACTGACAGGCTGAGGAAAAGTCAGGGAAAACAAACACTTCATCATTTCTGCTTCATTTAGCCTGTGAAGGGGAGCACTCTCACCTGCAGTGAAGAGAGGTCAGGGCAGATGGGGATAATTTTAATCTGACTCTCAGCTGAGTCTTTAGTTGTAGTGGATTGTGTTACACTCTCTGCTTAAAGTACAGATGAGAGGGAGATGAATGCAAGAAAAATCATCCTAAGTATTAGGTGAAATGCATCAGGGAGAGTTTGTTCTAGATAGTAATGTGAAACAAAAGAAGGGCTGTGCAAAGTGACTAAAGATAGGAACAGCTTAAATATTAATTTGTATCGGTGTACTTTCCAACAGCAAAACATTAAGTAAAAACCCTTAAAATAAAATGTACCCCCTCTGTAAATAGAACAGTACATAATTATTTTCTATGTTCCATTTTTATTTTAATTAAGTACAGTAGTGTGTATGTGTTTTAGAAAGAGGGTAGGATAGTTATCTGTAAAAGCTGCTTTGTAAAGTAAATTATTTTTAAAGCATTGCAAACTCATACAATTAAAATTGAAATTGTTGAAACCAATTTCCTATGCATATATACACAGTTCATATGTCCAAACAGAACAAAACAGCTATATGCATATAGAAGAATTGATCGGCACATGGAGGTCAGGAACTAGTATTTTCCTTAGGGCTACCATATCTGTATGACCACTAGAGGATCACAGAGTCTACTTTTTTCCCTGCCATCTACTGGTCACCTAGATTTTTGCAGCTCTAGTACATGTTCTGCATGAGTCCTAATGGATGGGTTCTCATATGTGAAAATTGTATAGGATTAGTAACAAGATGTAAGTGTTCCAAGGTTTGTTCTTCAGTGCATCTCGGTAGTTACATTCAATGGTCTGTGTACAAACCATTGAAGAGCTCCCTGCCAGAGACATCCACAGCATTGGAGTACTTCATCAAAATGATGACAGCAGCATTGTCCCATCTCAAGGCAAGCCCTGCCTCTTTTGTAGATGCATGCAACTTCATACCATACAAACAAGAGAAACAGAACAGCAATGACCTAGCTCTGCTTTCTTCACAAGGATAGTTAAGTTTTCTTAGATTATTCAAATATATTATGTAAATGAGGGACAAATAGACACAAGAAAGGGGTTCTCCCAAAGCAGATGAAACTATTTAGCAGTGCCAAATAATGCCCTTGAAAACTCTTGGGCAAATAAAAACAGAGATAGACCACTCGGTCAGCTTTGCTGAAAAAAAATCTCCCCATCAGGTTTTCTTTTTCCTAAACTGAAATTATTCCAGCTGTTTTTTCCCTTGATGTTCTTTGTTCCTTTTCCATAAAGTCTTTAAATGATAGACTTGGATTAACTTCCTATACTACAGGTAAGTAGCTCTGTTTTGTACCTAAAGGATAGGGTTAAAATGCCTTAAATGAACAAATTAAATAATTATCATTATAATTTTTTATCTCACTCCCAGCACCGCAATTTCTCACTGCAATTTTTCAGGGGGCAGCCAATGAAAATTGGGGGGGGGGAGTGGAAGGGAGGAGATTTGCACTAAGCCTCAGTCATTACAAAACAAAACAAACAAACAAAAACAAATCAAAGAACCAAATCAAAACCTAAAACCCTACAAACTTTCTAAAACCAAAACACTGAGCATAGTTTTGATAAAGGAAGTAAACTATGTTTTCCAAAGGAGAGCAGAATGTTTTTGATGTAAAAAGCATCATAATGGATCAAAGCAAAAAAAAAAAAAGTTTTGTTAATTATTTTACTCTCATTATGCCCAGCCATTCCCATAACAAATACTGAGACACATATAGCGACACTGACAATATTGTAAGTAGTGGAAGCCATTGACATTCATACCCTCCATGAAGCAGTCTAATCAATTTTTAATATCCTACTGAAGGCAAGGACCATATCTTGTATAGTGAGCTCCACAGTTTACCCATGTATGTGTGAACAAGTACTTTGTTTAAAATATGTTTGTGCCTCCAAATTAAGCCCCCCTCCCCCAGTTATAACGTTTTCTTGAAAAGAATTGCACAAAATAAAAAAGTAGAATGAATGAATACAATAAAATACAACAGTTGTAATTCAATTGCAACTACAAACTAGTAAGTCTTTAATAAAACATAGTCATGAAAAGGCGACAGGTAACAGGGATGACTGATGCCCGTTAGGATGAATAGGTCAAAAGAAAAAATAGCCAACAGCAAGAAGAAGCAACTAATTCTGTTTGGACCCATCCTTTTCCTTGCAGTGGCACTGAGAACAATTCATTAACAATTCACACGACATAGCTGATTTTTAAAATAATCGCTTGTCCTCTTGCAGTACGCTTGACATGTTTCTCTACTTGATGGACTACTAGAAATAAGGCATGGTTTAACAGCTCACTACTGTTTTTGACCATCTCAAATGTCCAAATAAGTCACCATTTTGGAGTGAGAAAGAGCAGCCTTGGGAATAAAATGGCACCAGAGGCATTTGTTCAAATTGTACATGCTCCATCCCATCTAGCGCACAGGTCATACATGTTATATAGCACAAGTCATGCTTTTGGAGCCTCCTGGAGCATCAACTCATGGCTTCCTCAATGCCTGTTATACAATAGCAATAATGTGGGTGGGTGATGCTGGCAAATTGCTGTGCTGATCTTTCTTGAATTTCTGTTGGGAAAGGGTGATTCTAGCTCAGTAGAACTAATTTAAAACTAAACTAAATTTTAAAGTTTTTAAATTTAAAACATTTTCAAAATGTTTATGAAATTTCTCTGATTACATAAATATCCAAATTAGCATGTTTTGAAGTAGCATTTCATTTTTTACAAATGATACTGGAAAGTTTTCCTTGTTGCTCACTACTGCAAATCAATCATACTGTTGAAGACTGCTGCCTGACAGCCTGCTCATATGCCTGAAATATAAGTGAGCAAAGAAACCCCTGATTATCTTGCTGTTTCAAATACTGTAAATATGTGCTGCTTTCCTTGTAGGGATGGTTTAGGAGAATGCTATGGCTGAAAATGCACACACAAAAAAGGAGCAACTTTTTTTTTATAGCAACCCTATTGTCCAGCCCTTTTTTTTTAAAACAAGGAACCTTAGGCCATGTCACGAAGAATAGCATCATCTAATCTTGCACTATATCCGTTGTGTTTCTGTTTGTTTACTTTGAACTCTTCCAGAAGGCTAGTGAATTAAGCAGGAGTTTTGCTGGCTTTCGACTGTGTGGGAGAGCAGTGGACGAAGTGGGAGTGCGGAGCTAAAAGAGCCTACCAGGTGGTCCCGGAAAGTAGACACAGTGTGTCAGCTCAGCTGAAAAGCTTTTGCAATTTGTTGGCTGGAGCCGAAGCCTGGAGGAGGGGATAAGACAGTGGGGTGGCACTGCAATAGCTATTGAGGATCCAGACATCTCTGTGTCCGGCTTGGTTTACTACAATCAGAGCAGTGATTAGACTTCTTTTGATCGCAGGTTTAGCTTTCAGCCTATCAAGGGAATTGGAGGAGGGGGGTTGGGATACATATTAATGTCTTGCACTGGGCCCACATAATTTCCCAGGGGGTCATGGGGTCAGGTTTGTATTTAGTTAGCATTAATGATCTCGTTAGGGATCTGAATGGACCACCGTCCAAGCTCTTTCAGGGATCTGAGCGTATCTGGCCTTCACCTTTCTTTCCCTTCGTTGTGTGGGCTTGCACGGGGCATGAACTGTGATTAATAGACTTCCAGTGCTTAATAATTTGTAAAACAGAATTAAACAAGGAACACAGAGTACAATTGAGATTGGACACAGCAGGGACAAGAGGTTGTTGTAAACAGAACCAGTGCAATCCAAGTGCATGGAATGAAGTAAGATGCTTGCATACAATGTCACAGCTGGCAACTGGCTGGAGGCCAGTCCTGAGTGTAAGCTCCATAGCTATGCCCAGGTGGTCAGGCCGAGGCTGGTCCTTTTAACTTGGGAAGCTTTATAAAGAGAGGAAGGAGAGAGGGAGGGAGGAAAAGAAGCAGGGAAGGGGGAACGGACTACTGCAGTGGGAAAGCAAGCAAGAGGCAACCATTGAATAAGAGAAAAAAAGAAAGATTAAGAAGCTCAGAAAGTGACAAGCAGATAATGGAAACCACTTTCAATAGTAGTAATCCTTGACATACAAGGACAAATATGAATACTTTTGTTCTTGAATTTAGATTAACTTTCAGCTCAGGGTAAAACTGGAAGTTACTTCATGTGTTTGTATCTTTTGGTCTACCACACAAAATGAGAGCCTTGTTGCTCACTACTAGTGACCTTGGAGAAGTGGTACTTCAAAGATAATTTGAGGGGAGACAATATGGGTTCAAAGGCAAATAAGCTACAGATACCGGGTGATCGCTTTTAAAGGGATCTGTGCTGGTTTTTCTCTGAATCATATTGGTACAGATATCCAGTATTCTTCTGATGTAGACATGCCATCCTGATTAAATAATGTAGAACTGATATTGTCATACCCAATTGGGCTTCATAGAAATATGTTTGATGAAATAACTTTATTCAATATTCATTTTCATTTCAGCTGGAATCAAGTATTATATATGCAGAAGAAGAGGAAGAATCCAAAGGACAATGAAATTCATCTAGCAGGGATTTCTCATCCATAATGAACGGGAGCTGCACAACACCCCTACTATCCAAATCAGAGGTGGAAGACTTGGGGTCTCTGGAAGTGTCAGTAAGCAAGGCCTCTAGTCAAGGAAAATGGAAGTCATAAACCAACAACATCTGAAGCAGGGGTGGGTCCTAACTTACCTCGCTGCCGGTTCGCTTCCTCCCGCGCTGCATGGCTGTGCGCACGCAAAGCGCGCGCGCATACGCAGTGCTGAAAAATAAAAAAAATCCAAAACAAGACAAGAGCCCAAAACAAGATGGTGATACATGCGCAATGCTTGGAACTCGGCTTTTGCACATGCGCAGAAGAAAAAAAAATTAAAAAAAATTCCGAAAAAAACATTTTTTTTCCAAAAAATAATTTTTCAAAAAAAAAAGATGGCAGCGTCCACGGACCGGCACTGACCGAACCGGCTCCGTGACGTCACCAGCGGGTTGCTACCGGTTTGGGCGAACTGGTCCGAACCGGGAGGAACCCACCTCTGATCTGAAGGGCCATTAGTTTCACATCCCTAGTCGATATGAATTAGAATTGTACTTGAATATTCTGCACAACTGCCATTCATTTAACTGAGGCTTGCACAGACCTTCCCGGTGGATGGTGCCTAAATGAGCCGAGGTGGCGCAGTGGTTAGAGTGCAGCACTGCAGGCTACTTCAGCTGACTGCTAGCTGCAGTTCGGCGGTTCAAATCTCACCGGCTCAAGGTTGACTCAGCCTTCCATCCTTCCGAGGTGGGTAAAATGAGGACCCAGATTGTTGGGGGCAATATGCTAACTCTGTAAACCGCTTAGAGAGGGCTGTAAAGCACTATGAAGCGGTATATAAGTCTAAGTGCTATTGCTAATGCATGTCAAACAATTATGCATATTTGATCCCCTTTGAAATCAGCTGGATTTGGGTATGCACATGCAATTGCCAGAATGTATTATGAATAAACTATGGCAATTAAATCACATTATATAATGGAAAGGAAACATAATTTATTTACAAAAGAAAATATGATAAACAAGCATATTTTACTCCAGCAGGGAATCAGGATTTCTGCACAAAATGTACGTAGTATACTTCCGTGAGAAAATGTTAGAATAAAATGTTTAAAGTAATTGTATAGGGATGTTTGAATAAATGTACATTTATTTTCATGCCCATTGTTTTAAAACTGATTTATGTAGAAGTCTTGATACTGCAGAAAACAAACAACCCTGAAGAGATTTGTTGCTATTTAATCTGCCTCACTGGAAATCTTTCATCAAAAATAAATCAGTGACTTTTTCCTGGTTCTGTAACATTTTCTTTCAGTATAGAAATTAAAGCTGAATTAAACAGAAGACTTATCTTTTTCCCCATGACATTATTTGCAAAAGCATACCAATAGGCCAAAACCAGGGAATTCTTCAGAATTACAATATACAGGTAGTCCTCGAATTACAACTGGTCACTTAGCAACCTTTTGAAGTTATGACAGACGTACTTACGAGCCAGATTCAAAGTTTTGACAGCTGCCCCTCCCCTGAGGTAATGTGACTGCATTTTGGGCTCTCAGCAGCCAGCCTGCATTTATGGCTATTTGCAGCATCCCACAGTCACGTGACCCATAATTTACAATGTTTTCATCAAAAACCAGGGTTTACTTCCATAATGTACCTCTGTGTTTGCTTAATGGTATATAAAAAATCATAAAATCGGGTATGGTCATGTGATGATCTGCTTAACAAGCATCACAACTTACGCCTATAATTGGAGCCTCAATTATGGTCAGAAGTTGAGGACTAACTGTATGTGCCATCCTGAGTAAGAATCATAAGGAGACTAGAAATGTATGTGCGCATCTGCCCATTGCTGCCTTCCTTTTTCCAAATAATACTCCCAACCATGAGTAAGATAAAGAGAGAAATGTTACATTTTTGAATAGTAGCAAGAACAGATAGATATCCTGCTATGTTCAGCTTGGAATCCTAATCTTTGGACAAAGCCGGTGAGAAAAAGATTCCCTTACATGGCTGAGGAGGAGTGAAAAAAAGGAACCAGAGGGAGACAAGCAGCTACCTATAGCATTTGTTGATGTCATTTAGCCTTCTTGCAGTCATTTATTAGAGTTTTATTGATGTAATCCTTTATGTCCTCTGTTTTGTCCAAGAAGTATGACTGACAGCTTTATTTAGTGGGGATTTTTCTTTGACAGACATCCACGGAAGGCTTCTGTGCCTCTATTAAGGAATGTCAGGTTGTGTGTGGGAAAAGCTTCATTGATTCCCTTTGCTCCCATTAAGCCACCTTGATTTGAGTGAGGGTCTATGTGCGATAACAGGTATATGTTTTTGGCAGGTGCACCTTAGCTTGTCTGCTTATCCACCAGCTGGTGGCTCCTACAGACCTTTTTTGTCACAGCAGCCAACATTACGACAGGCCTGGTAGGATATCTTTACCACGTGGCAAATTTCTCTCTAATCCAGCTTTCAGGGGCAACATAGCAGCATGTCATTTGGATAATTCTTCTTTTTTTCAATGACCACACATCTGCATGCATACTTTTATTTTTGATATTACTTTTGGGGGCCTAGTAGTTGATTTTTTAAAATTCAATATATATAATAGCAAAATGTCTTGGGGCAGCCAACAGTCTGCTTACCCCCCAAAATAGTAGTTCAAAGCCAACAATAGAAAAATAAAACATACCTGTGTCAAGAACAAGATATGTAATTCATATATTTTATGTTTACAATGGATTCATATGTCAGCCTGGTCCAATGCTTGCATTACAGAGTTGTTGTCAAATGAAGTTTGAAGTAGTTGACAAATGAGCATTTAAATTTAACACAGAAGACTAGTATTTGTGAGGCAATGTGATTTATTCCACAAACATTTATTCTAAAGATCAGGGTTGTTGAAGTTATAATATTATGGTTAATGGATATTTCACTATTATGAATCTTCCTTTTTTTAAAAAAGAAAGGAAAAGAAAACATGGCTTTGTATTTTTCCCCAGTTGGAGTCCATTGGAGTTGGGTGGCTAATAAATTCAAACAAATACATTAAAAAAAAAACCCTCTGAACATTGTGTAAAATTAAAAGTTAAGTAAGAAATAAACACAGGCCTGTAACAGGTTTATATATAGCCAGTATAATTTCCATATTTTGTCAGAATCAAACATAACCACAAAAAATTCTACGCCAATTTTCTTTTAATTAATCTATAATAATCTCTGGAACCCTCTTGAATATACTTCCTTTCTAACTGTGTTATTATTTAAATATATATATTTAAATATATATATTTTAATTAACATCTCTTGGAATGTGTGAGGGATGATCTGATGAGAACAAATTTCCACAGAAGGAAAAGACCAGATGTCTTTTGTCCTATAGTATCCAGTGAATTTCAGTTGTTCAGAGAAACTGGGTTTTGTACTTTAGAGATTTAACATTGTCATAGTGCTTCCACAAGGATTATACAACATTCAGTGCTAAACTATACTTTGTGAAATTCAACAACGTGATGCCACAGCATACTAAGACAGGTTCTAGCATTGTCAGTTATTTTATATTTCTGTATTTTTTATTTTATTTTACAAAACTGTTAAATAGCATGGTTGATAAATAGAGAGCAAATAGACATCCATGTTTATAAGTGATAATTTTGCATAGCTATATTTTATCATTCTGCAAGAATTAAAAGATGCCCTATGAGCCATAAATCATTATGTCAAGTCCAAACAGTCTTGCCACTTTGCACAAGATGTACAGTCTAAAATCCAGCAAGCATATTCATCTTTATGAGTTCTCTTTTATTCAAGTCATGTCTTTCTACTAAAGCAGAATTCTGTTTTCATTCAGACAAAGGAGAATGACATCGGTCTGCACTTGCAAAAGTAGTTTTATGTAGCTAATGTAGCATATGAACTTTTGGCTAAAAATTCTTTTTTAAAATATACCTCTCTGTCATAGGCCTTGTGTATGCAGGAATTATGGTATACGGCAGTGATGGCGAACCTTTTCGGCACCCAGAGTGCATCTGGGACGCAAAGAGGAGCTGCCCAGCGGGCATGCGCGCGCTGGAAAATGAACTTCCTGTTTCCGGTGCGTGCATGCACACCGGCCAGCTAGTCTTCCAGTTAATGGTGTGCCAGTGTGCACGACGATCAGCTGGACGGTGCGCATGCTCACGCCAGAAAATGGAAGACCAGCTCTTCCAGTTTCTGGCACTGCCGCACGCACGAAGGCCAGCTGATCGTCGTGCGCACATGTGCTCCAGAAACCCGGAAGAGGAACGGGCGATGCCGCACGTGCCAGGCGACATGGCTCCACGTGCCACTTCAGGCACACGTGCCATAGGTTCGCCATCATGTGTATAGGGTCTCTTGCTTGAGCAGGGGGTTGGACTAGAAGACCTCCAAGGCCCCTTACAAATCTGTTATCTGTTATGATATCATAGCACAAATGACATAATGATGCATATTCCTAACTGCAACAATTTGTGCAATTACCTCATTATATCCAGGTAATGATTTTGATGACAAGGTGGCTTCTTGTTCTTTATGTCTGCATATTCAACTGCTGATTTCATAGACATGAAATAGGAGAAGGACTGGCAGAAACTGGGGCGGAGTTAAAAGAGTGATCAGCCTAGAATCTTTACCCAGCCACAGGTGGACTTAGTCCAACCCCCCTTGAATTCTGTTGACCCATATCTAATTCCAAGCAGGTGCTGTTAGTTGAGAAGATTCCTGTGCATATGCTTTGTAGCAATAAATTAGTTTAACTGGATCTCACATGATGTTTCATGCCTGACACATATCCATTCATTTTCCTTGGCAGCAATACAGAAATGGTTTGCCTTCTTCTAGATTGTGTGTGTGTGTGTTTTCAACTTCCCTGCCAAGCCTATGACCTTAGTGTTTTCTGGGGGGGGGGTATCTATCCAAATATTAATCAAGTCCAGATAATAACCAGCAATCATTGATAACCCTTAAATTTTGAGAGGGCAAAAACTGAAATTAGCCCAGGGATTTGGCTATATATTGTCAAATAGATCTGAGTGTATCTTTTTTGGGAGAAGCTACAGGACAAATTTTAATCTGCTGGTTCTTTACACCAATGACCTTTAAACTTAGGTAAACAGAAAAATATATGCAGAACAAGTCAGATTTGTCTGTATGAAGCAAACAGACAGTGTCACATGTATTGCTCTACTACCCTTTTATATGGATTGCAATCCTGATCTATTAATACCCTTCTAATCAGATATAGTGGTAAAATTGACAACAATTATGTAGTCCATCAGATCAATCCTCAATTATTACACTGAAGCTTATTAAATTATTTTCTACTGCCATCTCTGTATATTGTCAAATGTTAAGTATATTGTAGTAGGAGTTTTAGTATAATTTTGATTCCTGGTCGATGTTTGGCTATTAATAAATATTACCTTTCTAATCTGTATTCTGAACAATTGTCTGGGAATTTAAATACAGGCTTTCTACTAATTTTTTAAAATAGTTTTTAGCTAAACTGGATACTTTTTATTGCTGGTACTTATTGATTTTATTACTATGTTGCTGCTTTATATTTTTTGGTAAAGTATTATGTAAACTGGATTAGAAGGGATTATTGCGGTAAAAGATAATTTTAATAAAAATAAAATATATATTTTGTAAAACACAAGTTCAAGGTATTACAAGAATAGGTTTTCAGTACGCAATCACATAAAACACTAACCTAGTGACTTTGTTGATTGGCATGATGGGAGTCTTATTCCAACATATCTAAAGACAGTCCAGTTGGAGGATGCCGGACAAACTTTAAAGAAGTAAAATGCCTTAGTCTAAGATGAAAGCCCCCAGTTGATCTTGATAAGAGCTCAGCAGGATTGGACCTGCTTCTACTTGAAAAAAAGAAACTACTATGAAATCCCAGTCTGTAGACTGGAACTGGAAGATGAAAAACCATCCTGGAAGACACCAATAGCAAACTACTTCTACTACACACAACAACAGCCCAACCCCCCCCCCCGCTCCATTTCAGAAACATAGTCTCCAGAAATTGAGTTTAACTTGAAGGGATCTTTACTTAAGATTGTTAAAAGAGCTTTATGGTATTTCTAGGACTGCGCCCAATGTATTTCTCTTGGAGTTGTTTGTTCTTTGTTTGAGAGTTGTTCATTCATTCTGCCAAGGCCATGTTTTTGATTTGGAAAAATACAACACCTTACTTCTTGCAATCTTCTTCCCGATCATCCCTTTGTTTATATTCGGAGTACAGCCCTGGTTATTTCCAATGAATTTTTCTGCTTAAGGTCATCAGATGGGGCCTTTTGTATATTTGCACTTTGAAAGCAATTACAAAAAGTTAAGTCCTGCAGCAATTGCTACTGTAATTAAAAAAAAAAAACCTTGTCTAAATGTCTGACTATTCTTTCATTTCAATTCTATATCAGTAACATTTGGGTACAATAATTGAGTGGAGTGAAACATTCCATAGGAAATAGAGTCCATAAGTCATCACCTTTGTGTGGATGGTGATTTGTCCAATTTCCCCCCATTCCTTCAAGGGATGATTATTGAAAGAGATCTTTTTCTCTTTTGTTCTTGGCTCTGGTTGTGTCTTATTAGCCTCTCTTTGAAGAGTTGGTAATTTAAGACTGCTTGTTGTCCCAAATGGCCTCTACAAGATAATCACCAAGCACAACCTTAAGACCACGTTGCTCTGGCACTGAAGTGTGTGTTTCTGGAAGCAGGGGAAGATTCCTTCCTTCCTGATCAGTGGAGGTTTGCCATCTGATCATGAAAAGCCTGAAGATGCCTAAATTATATTATGTCAGATAAGAGGGGATTCACTGTTAAACTGATCAAGATCTACATACAAACTGGAATGAGTTATGTCTAGCCCCAGTTTCAATTCACTGGGGGACTCTAATTGCTTTCATGACTATTTTCTAAATTTGAGCTTTAAACGTAAAACCAGATATTTCCATTAAAAAGACGAATTGTAAGTACTATGTATCTCTCAAATAACAATTAGGCTAATATTGCAAACATGTTCAGCCTAACAGGAACTTTCTTCCTTTCTGTGGAATTTTGTCTTCAATTTGTTGTGCACTCCTTTATATAGGACACCCCCCAATATACTCCCTCCCAACTCCCACAGTATAACAAAGAGCAGAAAACTAAAACTCTGGACACCATTTATCAATAATGAGATGCATTCAGCTATCATGCATTTCTATGAGTTGTGGTAGTTCTTGATGCTCAGGCTGCTCAATGTCTGGTATGCAAATTGGCTTTTCCACATGAAACCAGATAAAGAGATGCTTGCTTTCTGAATTCATTGGGTTTTTGGGGGGGGGGGGTTGTTACTGATTTATTGATTTGTTCCTGTAGCCAAATAGTTGGAAATCCTGGTGTCTAACATATCATCAACTTCTTGAACACCAAAACTGTCTACAATTTCTCAACAAAAGCTGATCATCGCTTTCCCTGAAAGTCTGAATAAATGCAGGCTTTTCAAAAGCATTCTCATACCCCTATTTTTGCAATTAGGATGGGATGGTAAAGTTATTAAGCATTTTCTCTCTTGCCGAGCATGTGATGCTCCAGAACCTTATGTTAAGTAGCACAGGCCTGCTTTTTTCAGGACACTTTATAATTGGACCCTTAAAGGCAAATATTTTGGAGACTTCTGCTGGACTGATACAGAAGAAACTGAATTGCAATTCTAGCTCATCTTCCAAGTCAGAAAACTAATTTTGCTTCTAGATTTGAGAGCAAGCATATATTTAGTTGCATTACTCACAAGTGATATTTGGGTAACTAGATTTCAGTAGGCCTGGCATGTAAAAGCAATATGGCAGCTACTGATAGCTCTATCTCTGTATCTCTTCTTGCTTCTGTGTTAAAGAAAATGCAAGTTTTGTGAGGCCTTTATGAGTTTCTTCTGCTCCTGTAGTACTTTCAGTACAATGATCTTAGTGATATGCAATATAGTGATGTCATTTCTTCAAACATTTCAGGGTGGGTGGGGGCGAAGGAAAAACTGCTGCAGATTTTCAATTTACATACGAATTATAACAACAACAACAACAACAACCACCACCTTTATTGTCATTGTACATATATACAACGAAATTGATTTAGCCTCTACTGGTAAAATCCATAACAAAATACAAAACAACATGAATAATATAGAAAGTTGTCCTTATACAAGTAATTAGGGAGAAACCAGTCATATGTTTCCATGTATGCATGTACTGATTGTAGTTGTATTTAGGAGTCTGACAACCCATGGATAAAAGCTGTTTTTAAACCTGTTTGTCCGGCTGGCTATACTTCTGTGTCTTCTGCCCAATGGTAAAAGTGAGAAAAGACACTGACCAGAATGTGAATCGTCCCTAAGTATCTTCCTTACTCTGCTGAAACAACGAGACCTGGCAATGTCATCCAGTGGTGTTAGGGGGCAACCAATGGTTTCTTGTGCTGAATTAATCACTCTCTGTAGTGCCTTCCTGTCCGCAGCTGTTGAACCAACATACCATACTGTTATACAGTATGTAAGGATACTTTCTATGTAGACCGATAGAAAGTGGTCATCAGCCCTTGTTCCACCTGATTTTTCCGCAGGACTCTAAGGAAATGAAGTCTCTGTTGAGCCTTACTAACCACCAGGGACGTGTTGTTTTTCCAGGTGAGATCTTGACTAATAAGCACTCCCAAGAATTTAAAAGAGGAAGAAAGCATTCACAAGTATTCTGTGCATTCAGTCTGCTTATAGATCAATAGAAGATTGGTATGGAGTATGACTATGGCCTTTCACAAATATCTTTCACAAATATTAAAATTTGACTTGTGTCAATCCTGTACCCTCAGATATTGTTCTTATACTTTATTATAATATTAACAAGCATATTTGATGTATTTAATGCACAGTTAACGGTTATTTATTCTCTCCATATGCATTGTATGTGTTTATATTCTACATGTATATTTATATAAATTGCTATTAACTAGGTTCATAAAATATCTTTTAAGAGAATAGATGGGAGTCTGATCCAGCTGTACGAGAGAAGAAATGTTTCATATCTCAAGGAGCACCTTATGTGCACCCTAGACAGCTCTTCCCCTTGTGTACCAGATGCATAACATAATGGTTTTAAAAAATTAGAACATCTGTTTTGTTTACAATTTATTATCTACTGTGAGTAATGAGATGAATTTTAACACACTGTTAATGAGGCAGTTTCTTGGCAGTTTAGAGAAGTTTCCTTTTGCCTAGTTGAGGTACATAGATAATAATTTTATAAGACATCAAGTTTCTGATCTGTTATCAATTGCTGTAGCTAAGAGTGAGCAGCTAGACAGGATAGCTATAACCAGGTATGTGTGTATGAATGCACATATTTATAGGCATGTATACTAGATATGGTCTATCAACCTTCCATTCAGTACTAGCAGTAACTTCCCTGGAATTGAATCCATGATTCCTTTGCCCACCATTTTTTAGTTCGTCATTCCTCCTGCTTTCGTTCAAGCTGTTTTAGGATTGAGAATACAATATTGGTGTCCATTCTATAAAAGTCAATCAAGGCAAAGAGCTGCAGATCTTCTGAGGCTGTCCAGACGCTATTGCAGATCTTTCAAAGTAGCAAGCAGTAGTAACAGAGGCCTTGGATTTCTTCACATCTATTAAGAGACAAACTCTGGCATACATGGCTCTTCCTGGAATTATTGACCTGTCATGCTGACAGGTTTCTCTAGGCTAGCAAGAAAATGTTGCCATCCTTCACTTGAGTCTAACCAATAAGAAAGATGTAATTGACACAGTAGCAAGAATATTGTGGACAACGATTGTGTAATACCGCAATTCTTGATTTTAAGGGAAACAAGAACGGAATGTCACTGAAGAGGTACAAAGAAACTCCAGAGAGCAGATTTAAATAAAGTCAGAACAATAATAGGCATTCCATGTCAAGAGAAACTTTGTGAGAAGAACTCTCAGAAAGGAAAGATGCTATAAAAGGAGATTCTAAGAATACTACCAGTTGGGGAGAAGCAAGTGTGGATGCATAAAAAGGTTAGTGTAGGTCTGAAAATCAAATAGGGCACACATAGGAGGTAGAAGGTCACCAAAATGTATACATACAGCCTGGATTTATAGAGATGGTTTCAAGAAAGATAAAAGAATGAGTGGAGATTAGTAAAGGATGCTAAAGAACCAAAAAAAGGGACAATTCAGTTAGTTCAGAATAACAAAAGGAGAAAAGAAACAATATACCAGCTGCTCAGCGAAGATTACAAAAGGAGATAATAAAGAAAAAGCAGAATTACATTACTTGTATTGGACCCAGGAGTTTTTGTTTCTTTGGAGGTTTTTGTTTGTTTGTTTGTTTGTTTTTTGTTTTTTCGAGAAAAGAATAAGGGACCCATCAGGCAATTGTGAAGAATGCTTGACAGAAACATTTTTCCCCTATTTGATCATGTCGAATTTTCATTGCTATTGCTTTGGCAATGTATTTCAGAAATGGTTAGCCATTGCCTCCTTCATGGGCCTGGGAGAAAGTAGCTAAGCCAACTGGTTTTGTGCCTAACACAGGACTAGAACTCACAGGAATAACTACTGATATTGAATGAGCTGAAAGCCAGAGCCAGGCGGATAGCACCCTAGGCTATAGACGTAATCTGCTAATGGACTGATTCAACTTCTATTTGTTGGTTTTGAGAACTTCTGAATGACTGAAGAAAGATTTATGCTGCCTCTATCTTAACACAGGAAAACTACAGATTAGTTAATTCCATGCAGGCATCACAGAAGTGCAAAATTATTTACTTAGGAAAACAAAAAACAAAAAGAAATTTACAACTCTGTATGGGGAGCGGTTGTATCAGGTTTGTTAATAGCGTGCATGACAAGGATATTGGAATTGAAGTTTATGGCAAGGTGAATATACATCAGTTGTTCAAAAAGCAAAGGCAGTTTGAGGTTGCATCAATAGAAGAATAGCTTCCAAGTCATGCGAAGTAATCATTCACGTATATTTTGCACCAATCAGATCATACCTTGAATACTATATTTAATACTAGGTATCTCTTTAAAAAAATAGGAAAACTAAAATTGATGAAAGCAAAATAATAAGAATCCTATCTAGCAATTAAATCTTTCAAGGAGGGATTAAAGCAGCGGTTCTCAACCTGTGGGTCGCGACCCCTTTGGGGGTCGAACGACTATTTCACAGGGGTTGCCGCGCGCGTTAGCCCACCATCTTGGTGCCACCGTCACTGCAGGGGTGAAATGCTCCCGGTTCGGCTGTGCCTGCGGGTCGCCGGACAGCCGATAGCGACAGAAGCGGGAGACTTCGCCCACCCGCCCGGACGCCGCCATTTGGGTTCTTTTACCCTCTGCGCATGCGCAGAATGCTTTGCGCATGCGCAGAGGGTAAAAGAACCCAAATGGAGGCGTCCGGGCGAAGTCTCCCGCTTCTGTTGCTATCAGCTGCGTCCCGCAGGCAAGCCTGAACCGGGAACATTTCACCCATGGTGCCACTCCCCCTTTGTCACCTCATCCCGTGCGGGGAGGGGGTCGTGGCGGCGGGGAGGTCACGGGGGGGTCACGGCATTAGAAAGGTTGAGAACCACTGGATTAAAGGAACCGAGGATGTGCAGTCTTGAGAGAATGTCTAAATGAAGATCTATGATACACTTTTTGAGGTCTGGAAGAGGAAACATGTGGAAGAAGAGAAAGACCTGTGTTTTCATTGTCCACGTCCAGGACATGGGATAATGGCCTTCAGTTACTCAGAAGGCAGATTCCAGCTGAATAGAAGCAGGTTCTAAGGATGAAAGATGTTTAACTATAGAAAAAGCAAGAGAAGTGCTTTTGCTTTGTGCACAGGAAATGTTGTTACTCTTTCTTCCCTTATAATCTGTAACCAATAACATGGTTTAAATTTGTTTTTAAACTGTATTGTGTTTTCCCTTGATGAAATTAGACAGGTTTGGTGAAACCTAGAATGGATGCAGATATGGGACAACTGATAGGAAGGCTGCATAAAATTCTTCTACATTTGTCCAGCCACAAAATACTGTGAGGCAAGCAGGGTATAGGGAACTACCATTACTCCAATTACAGTGATATCTTCACTGTTTTTTTCTGCATTAGGAACTGTATCTTGTATGTTTCACTATTTCTTAACAAGAGCCTGAATGTGATTTTTTGTAATACATATTGATTTCCTATAGTAATAATTTTCTCACTAGAATTCTTCAGTTATTTACATTTCATTTACTGTAGCGCTCATAACCCAGGCACTCACCAGAATTTTTTAAAGGTTTTTTGATGATGATTATATGCTGTCAGGTTGTTGTCTACTCTTAGTGACCACAAAGATAGATTTTCTCCAAGATGATCTATCCCTAACATGAACTTTTACATCTTCCAATGGTACACTGGTTGCTATTGTAACTGAGTCCATCCAGTTTGCTGCTGGTCATTCTCTTCTCTTCTTTTCCACCTTTCCCAGCATTACAGCCTTCTCCAGAGTTAAGTCTTTGCATAATGTATCTGTGCATAAAAGGTTATTTACCCACCAATGCACATGGATAAGTGAGCATAATCTGGTTTGAGCATTATCTATTTTTAGTAACATTGTAGATTGGGTATTTACTAAAAATCAGTAGAATTCCTACATATAACATTATTACATGGACTGGAAAGAGATGGGGAAAGGAAGCACAAGTACAATTTTGTAATGAAGATCCATTGGTTGAGGTTATGTAGAAATTGATAGAAATCCTGCTATGCAAATAGGAAGACAAATTCACCACTGCTATGAAAAATGCACTGGTAGAATATACAGTCCACGCAGCCATTTCACTAGACAGGAGATGTAGGATGGGTCAACCAAAGTGGGAAAGAGACACAGATGGCAGCAGAATAGGTATCAGCTGCTGAGATTGGCAACCTTGTGCCCAGTAGCAGCTCCTTTGCAGCTCCTTTGCACCCAATCAAGCTTCTTGCCTCAAACATTATTCCTTTCATGAAGAAAATGGGAAGTTGGTCATAAAAAAGACAAGAAGCTCATTTGAGCATTTCCCTGATTTATAAGAATCCCTCTGGACCCCATTCAGGCCAGCAGGGGTTTATAAAAGACCAACTGATAGGAGGCTACAGGAGAGTACTTTGTGTAAAAGTGTTCATCTACCTCACAGAAAGCCAAAGGTAAATCTGGTGGTTCATCACTGGGGTTTGGAAGGTAGGGAAATGACTGGTGATTAAGCTCACCAGTTTGTTTTCTCATAAGGGGCTGGAGTAATTATTAATAGACTCTGCCCAATAAGTCAGTAATTTGTAAAACGGTAAACCCAATCTGCCTAGCAGTCACTCGAATGAAGAACCTACAACATCCTTTCAAAGTACACCCAGTGACGCAAAAAATATATCTTTTTCCATTTAATCCACAGTGTCCTCTTTTTTCTTTGATATAAAATAAAATAAAATACGCAACTATTTCCAGCCAAAACCCAAATATTTAAAATGTAGCATTCTCTTTTTAACATATGTCCTGTTTACAGTGTCATAACAAATCATGAGACATGGTACAATTTAGTGTCTTCTCGTGCACACTATTCTGCCAAAATAAGAACTCCTCCTAGGAATTCTAGGGTGCAGGACACATTTCCTTATTACATTTTGTACAAACTTGCCATTTTACCAGGAAGATTTTGTGTGATTACATAGGATGTTTCATATATAAAGGCGGTGCATGCCTGGGCCTCAAACTCAAACAAGGATCCCTGCCTTTGGACTGTAGACACAAGCACCAAAGGCTCAATGAATTGAGGGGTCAAGACAGAGCAACCACCATAACAGTGAACTGAAACCACAAAGCAAGGCAAGCAGCAGTAACAAACAGAGACAGTCCCACTGCTATTCCCCCCACAAAAGGGAACGATCTCCCATCTCCAGAAACTAAGCATCAAGGTAAGGTTAGTTAGTGGTGTCAAAACCCAGGCACCAAGCTCTGTGAAGTACACTGCAAAAGCTATATTTAAACAGTTCCTAAAGAAGAATCTACAGCCATCAATAAGAATCAGTATGAAAGAGGGAAGCCAGATCATTGTATACATAGCAAATGTACAACTTTTTGTGGTCATTTACTTTTATATTCAACCCATATTCATTTAGATTACAAATTAATACAAACTGAATTAGAATAAAAAGGAAAAAAGGAAAAGGAAGACATAAAAGCCGAGGTGGCGCAGTGGTTAGAGTGCAGCACTGCAGGCTACTTCAGCTGACTGCTAGCTGCAGTTCAGCGGTTCAAATCTCACCGGCTCAAGGTTGACTCAGCCTTCCATCCTTCTGAGGTGGGTAAAATGAGGACCCAGATTGTTGGGGGCAATATGCTGACTCTGTGAACCGCTTAGAGAGGGCTGTAAAGCACTATGAAGCGGTATATAAGTCTAAGTGCTATTGCTAAGTGCTATAAAAGAAAAAGCTAAAATGCAAAAAGAAAAGAAAAGAAAAAAGGAGGAAGAAAAATAGAAAAGGAAGAAAAAAGGATTCAAAGAAGTGGCTTCTGATCTTTTTTTATAGCAGTTATAAGACAATAACAGATTTACCTCTTTCTCTAAAGTTACATCATGACTTTCTTCTTTCCATAATCTGTCCTATCTAATAATGAAAACCATAAAGCATAAGTTCATTTTTTCTGTTTTATGCAAAAAGTCCATAAGGGGTTTCCAGTTCGCAATAAGTGAAGATATTGTCTTTTCTGCAATCAAACAGGCCAATTTCAGGAAAATCTATCAATTTCACCAACCACTCCTCTATTGTAGGGATTGACAGTTCTTTCCATCTTTGTGCGTGCAATAATCTTGCTAGTTATCATATATATATATATATATATATGAAGATGTGTGGACTTCAACTCCCAGAATTCCACAGCCAGCATGTTCCATTATTTTTTTCCAATTGTTTATCCATTAGTCCCAAGAGGAAAAGTTCTAATTTCAGTTGTACATTCATCGTTAAGATCCTTTTCTGTCTTGTCTTCTGCACTTTTGGGGTGCTCTGAGATATTCCCTTCTGCTTAACTAAGAGGGAAGTGCCCAAACAAGTACTTTATTATGGTTACTGACCAGAATTCTGCATGTTAATAAAGTAAAATGTAGTTTCTGTTTTAAGTAAAGTAAAATGTTTGTTTTTGTTGCCTGCAAGTCACTCTGACAACTGGCAACTGCCAGGACTAGTTACTTGGCAAGATTTCAGAAGTAGTTTGTAATTGCTTCTTTCCTAGAGTTCAGAGAGAGTGGCTGGCCCAAGATCACCTAGTTGGCTTTGTGCCCAAGACAGAACTAGAATTCATGATTCTAGTTAAATACAAGCATCAAATTTATAACCAGATCATTGAGGCAATTAAGCATATCATGTTTTACAGACAATATAAGAGGGTTTTTTTTTGCCATTTTCATGAAAACTAAATACTATTGTCTCACAGGAGTAGGTATACATAAAAATAAGTCAAAATTGTCTGGGTACTTCACCAAGTAAGCAGGTTCGTATTTCTTTATAGAAAGTTCAGTATAACAAAACAAACAGATGGGGGTGGGGACTTGACTATTTAGAAGCTGTTTCTTCGTAGGCAAATTGATACAATTGACTTTCCAAGTTTCTAACATTTTGCTTAAGTTCTGTAATTGCGCAATTATAGCTCACCATCAAAATAAACCCTTTGGAGAACCACAGTGTTGCAGTTTTTGCAAGATTTTTTTTTAACATTGAGTCATATATTAAACCATAATTAAAGAGCTTACACATTACTATTACTATTTAAAAAATAGTAATTTCAGCCAGTGGACAATTAATATAAATCCATATGCCTGTGTCTGCTTTAGATTAGACCAAACTAAGCCATACCTTAGTACCAGATTAGATACACATGAAACAACTTGGAATTTGGTGTTTAGACTGAACCCTTTTCAGAAGGTCAAAGAACCAATTGCCCCAACTGAGCTGCAAAATAAAAGTTCCATGTATGCCCTAGCCAATATAATTTTAATATTGCTGGATTATCCTGGGCCCCTCTGGCAAACTGAAAAGATTGTACTTGCTGCCACTGAAGTTGTGTGTTAGATAGTGGGTAGAGATGACAGGAGACAGACTTCCAAAGCAGCTCTTTATTTCAGCTCTTGTATCAGTAACCAGCAAAGAGCAGTCTGACAGCTTGCCCTTTTATAGGGAGCTGTCAGACAGACCAGCCAATAGCGTTTGAGCTTTTTCCCGCTCAAACGCTGGACCTGGTTGGAACCATGCAACATAGTTTAAACAGTTAGAACATAACACCCCTCCCCTCCTGGATGGAGCTGTCCAGCATACGTAAGCACGCAGGTAGGCGGGGCGTTTTGGAGCCCTACGAGACCTGCGCAATTCAGTTGGTGGTGAGGCAGCGGCCTGTGCGGACAGGTCTGCTGCCGCTCCGGGGCTCGAGCATGGAAGCTCCTGGNAAACAGTTAGACCCCTCCCCTCCTGGATGGAGCTGTCCAGCATACGTAATCACGCAGGTAGGCGGGGCGTTTTGAAGCCCTACTAGACCTGCGCAATTCAGTTGGTGGTGAGGCAGCGGCCTGTGCGGACGTGCGGACAGG